>OY740716.1:109692777-110292777 GCA_963513945.1 Hydrotaea diabolus | reverse complement strand
TTTTTACTCTGTTTTCATATTAAATCCATTCAAATCGCGTTTATCGCCTTCACTAAAGAATCGCATGTATACTAAATTTTAAATTTCTTTTGCAACACCTTAAAATATTGACGTAGACACCGTCTGATGCGCAACCGTAAAAAAGTAAATTGTAAATACAACCCAACTTTTTATAACGAAGAAATAAAAAACACGAAAAAAACAAGCAAAGCCAACTTTAGATAAAAAAATCTTGCCCAAATACTTATTTACAGGTTGAAGATCCTGAATTGACTTGTCGCCTCCGTTTATATTTATTAATATACAGTGGGTCACAGTGAAAATAGTCCACTTGTGTCAAAACACTTTAAAGTGTAAAAAGTCTAAGAAGTCAATGAGTTAATAGAAACAAATTGAACTATAATTGTTCGCTGATTGGTTTTAAATACTAAAAACATTAAAAGGTTTATTAATTCCATAACATATTGAAAATACATTAACGAAATAAGATAAAACTTCATATCACCGTGAAAATGGTCCACTTAAGCATATTAAATACGAATAAATAAAACAAGTTACATGGTTTTAATATTTTTTGGAATAGATTCTACAAGTTGTTTGGTATATTTCGGACTTAGTTTGATTCTACATCTCCACAAAAGCCTTTTTAAGTCATTTTTGCTCGAAATTTCATGTTAACGTATTCCAATTTGTGCCACAAATGTTCAACGACATTCAATTCAGGTGAGAAGGAACTTTGATTACTTTGGAACAGTAGTATAAAAGTAATTCAATTCCTGCCGTATGTTTTGGATCATTATCCTGGTAAAAATGAAAGGTGTCCTTTGTGGCGAGTTTTTCCGCACTTTGTCTAAGGTTGCCTTTCAAACTGTTTAAATATTGCATTTTATCTATGTTCCCTTCCATAAAATGCAATTAAACAAAACTAGCAGCTGAACATACACCCCAGACCATTACATGCCCGCCTCCGTGTTTAACTGTCGGACGCAAATGCTTGGGTTCATCTCCTGATTAGGTTTTCTCCAGAAATTTACTGGACCATCTGATCCGAAAAGCTTATATTTGCTTTCATCCGTAAATTGAACTAACAAAGGGCTTCTTGCGTGCAATCCTGCCATTTAGTCCATTCTTTCGAAGAACACTCGGAAGTGCCTCGGCGTTACAACTTATATGAAGTGATTCTCAACCATACCCCGGAGTTTAGGCGCACTCAGCATTGGATTATTCTTGATTTGCTTGACAATTCACCTTTCTTGACTTTCGCAAAAAATGTTTTTGTTTTATTTTTAATCGTCCCTCATTTTTAAACTGATGAATGATGTTTTCTACTGTCATGCGAGATTTTTTTTAAACAATTTTTGCGATTTCTTTCTGACTTTTGCCATTTTTATAGTGCTCAATAACCAAATTTCGCATCTCAACTGTAGTATGCTGACCCATCTTGAAGTGTTTAAATCAACAAATAAAGGAATTGATCTAAACAGTGTTTGTTTCAATGCAAACGTGTAAATAAATGTAAACAAAGCAGAGCGAAAGAAAAGTATAAAATATGATACTTTATTTCTTGTAGCTTTGCATTGTGGACCATTTTCACTGTGACATGATTTTTTCTCGTATTTTGCTTAAAGCTGAGCTAAAAATTGTATGTAATTAAAAAACTTTTTTGTGTATTTTTTATGATAATACTATTAACTAACTAATTTAACCTTTTTTGGTATTTTCATATTGATTTTGTAAAGAAGGCCAATAACTGTGACCTTCTTTAAGACATTATATTCTCTTCCAGCTCATCATCTTCAGCTCATTCGCAAGACTCAATGCAATTTATGGAAATAGTTATATGGCGCTTTTTGTATATTCTTTTTTTCATTTTCTTTCTGTATAAATAAATCGTTTCGTTACCGAGCAGCAGCCAATTTGCTTGCTTACCGAGTAACTTCCATACAAATGCTTGTTTAGTAGCCTAAAAAAAAACAAAAACTGATTGATTATTTTTGGTATCAACCACAGAAATTACTTGTAAGTAATTCTTAAAATCCACATACATATTTTTTATGTTGTACTGAAAATGCTGATATACAAAATAGACAAGAATTCGGAACAACAAATGCAAGCAATATAACATGCGTTTGGTATTTCAAAAATCTGCTTAATTTTCAGTACATCCTTATTTGTTTGCAAATTCATAAGAGTGGATCGACTGTTTTGGACAACATGGAAAAGGTGCCACCGATTGGTCATGTCGTTTTTTGTATGAGGATTTCTTAGAGCTATCGCTAAAGAATCTCTATCTATCTAACAATCATTTTTGAACCCTTCTATGAACGAGGGAATTACTCTTGGACTCGAAAATGATTGTCGACTGTTCTTGATAACAACAATAAAATCTGATAAACCAAAAAAACCGATCCACTCTAATGCACAAACAACAAACATAAATAAAGGGTGTTTTTTATTGAGGTATAGAACTTCGAATTGAAATAAAACACAAGAAAATCGTTTTAATGTCCATCAATTTGGCTTTATTGGAAGGATAATTTTATGCCATTAATGTTTAAATATGATTTCGGGCATGTGGCCGCCGCGGCTGGCTCGAATAAAGCCAATTCTACAGGTCCAATTTTCAACCACTTTTTCGAGCATATGGCGCCGTATGTTGGCAATAACGCCACGAATGTTGGCTTCCAAGTCCCCTAACGTTTCTGGTTTGTTGGCGTAGACGAGCGACTTCACATATCCCCAAAGAAAATAATCCAATGGTGTCAAATCACACGATCTTGGTGGCCAATTGACAGGTCCATTCCGCGAAATTATGCGCTCATCGAATGTTTCCTTCAATAATTCGATTGTGACGTGCGCTGTGTGGCATGTAGCGCTGTCTTGTTGGAACCACAACTCATCCACATTCATGCCATCCAATTCGGGAACAAAATAGTAGGTTATCATGGCTCTATACCGGTCTCCATTAACGGTAACTGACTCTCCAGCATTATTTCGGAAGAAGTATGGTGCAATGACTCCACCAGCCCATAGAGCACACCAAACAGTCAGTTTTTGTGGATGTAATGGCGTCTCAAGGGTCTCATGTGGATTCTCTTCACTCCAAATGCGGCAATTTTGCTTGTTGACGTAGCCATTCAACCAAAAATGAGCCTCATCACTGAACAAAATTTTGTGATAAAAATCAGCATCGAGATGAATCTCATTTTCGGCCCATTTTGCAAGCGTTGTTCTTTTGTCAACCTGTTCATGATGAAATGGCAAACCAAACTAAATATTAATCACTTGACAGCTGACAAAATGGCCGCCAGTTAAAAAAGTGATGCCAACTTAAAGTTCTATACCCCAATAAAAAACACCCTTTACAATCACTTTTTACAAATGTACATACATACACTTCATTTTCACTTTAATTCACTATTCACTATTTCCAAAACACCTATAAAGCCGTGTTATGCTCCTGCAAAAATTGACATTTTTAGCTTATTAAAAAAAATCTCTAATATTTATATTTCAAAATTAATTTTCTCAAAATTAAAATAAAATTGCTTTCATTCTTATATGCTTGAACTTAACTGTTGTCGATGGAAATGCTCGGACTTTGCCAGTAGTCGTTGTTGTTGTAACAACAATATATTTTGAAGTCTTGTTCGTCTATGGGGGATCTGCTTCGATATCCAGGTGAAGGAAACGCGCCACAGAGACCTGAGGGTCAGCTGAGTGGGCTTGGCCGGACAATTGAAGAGGTGCAGCACATCATGTGGTCCCTGATGGCAGGCGGGACAGATGTCCGAAACGTTAGCATCAATTCGTGCCCAGTAAGAATTGAGGCGGCTGCACCATCCAGATCTCAGCTGCGCCAGAACCACGCGCGTCTGCCCAGGTAGTACCTTCTCCTCAGGTGAAATCTCCGGGGGATGTTCCCCTAGCACTAAATTCACACGGTAGGTGGATACTGCTGCTGCGACATCATCGGTGTGAATGTTGCCTGATAGTTTCGATGATCTAAAGGTTCTCTCTTATACCGCTGGACCTCTCTCTCTAGATCATAAAGATCGTACCTGATCTGCCTGCTGCGAAAACGCCCTAGCAGGTATTGCTTAGATAACAGGAAATTGTGTCTGCGCACGGTAAGGACCTTCGTCTCCTCATGTAGATGGTCCTCAGAAGATATAAGAAGACACCCTGTTGATGTTCTAAGGTCGGCATTCTGGCAAGTCTGAATTTTCTTACACTGCGTCGAACTCACGTTCGCCGACCATACATGTGCTGCGTAGTTTTCTACATACCGACCTATCGCTTTGTAAGAGGTCAACAAGGTTTCTTTGTCGGCTCCCCAAGTGGCTGATGATTTAGAGGCGGATATTTTCATATCCTCACACTGAAAAAACGTGCTAAGTCAGTGTGGTAACAGTTGATTTTCTCGATAATGTCATCCACTTTAGGTCCTGATCGTCAGCGTACGACACAATTTCAACGCCGTCTGGTGGTGCAGGAAGTTTTGAGAGGTAGAGGTTAAACAGAGCCGGGGATAAAACTCCACCCTGGGGAACTCCTTTTTAACTCTACGGGGCTTCGACTTTCTGTCTCTAAATTCTACATATGACTGGCGCCCACACATATAGTCTACGACCCAACGTTTCAAACTGGGCGGAAGGGATGTTTCTTCAATGTCCTCGAACAGAGTGGCGTGTCGAAGGCTTTTGTAAGGTCAAGAGCCACGAGGACCGTCCTGTCGTTAGGCTTGTTCTGGTTAAAGCCGCGACTTATACGTGTGGTGATGATTATCTGCAGCTAATATTATGACATATTAGCTGAAGTGTAACGATTAATTTTTACGATTTTTTTAATATAATGCATTTATGTAGATTTTTCAGCTTATGAATATAATGACCAAACAAACGGACTGTTTTACGAATATTCAAAACATTGACAATCTTGATTGAGAAAGGATATGATTCTGGATCTTATTCAAACTGTTCCCCGATGGATATCTGTTGCTCATCTAAAAGGTTTCAAACATAGCAAATGTCGTTTTCATGTATGTATTGGAGATGATGCTCTACGTTTTGAAAGAGACGTTGTTTGCATTTAAGTTAGTTCTCGCTTTCGATTATAACGGAATATATCCCCTGGGAGGCTTAGGGAGGTTATGTAATCATTATTTTTTTAAGACTTTCGTAACCTTTATTTTGAGCAGGAGCGTCAGAAACATCAGCAAATATACTTCTGTTGTATTTTATAGAATTATGAAGGCTTCTCATAGGTGCATATATATTTACATTAATTTCGCTATTTTTAAATCCCTCGTCTTCCCAGACATAATATTATTTATTGTTGCGAAATAAACATCCTTATGAGGTTCGGAAAATAATTAAAAAATATCTTTAGAATCAATCACATGAGTAAAAGTTGGCCCATACTGCTCCGAGGCATGACGACATGAAAAAGCTTTGGCAAGTATTTGATGACGATTCACACTAAAATCGCGCGCGTAGCACTCATATGGTAAATTACGGCCATGATATTTCTCAATTGCTATGGCTAATTTTGCTAGAACAGGTGTCATCACTTTGAATAGGACATGTTCCGGAGCACCCTGCACATACTGTCGATAATGGCGAATAGCTGTCGGGAAGTGTTTTTCACAATACTTAAAACGATGACTGTAACCCTCTAGATGGTGTTGCATATTAAAGGACTCTAAAACCAATTCACACAGTCCACATTCATAGCAAGGCGAATTGTCAGAAGAATTTTTTAGTATTTTGACTACGTACTCCACACCTAAAATGCCTCGCACTTTGTTTTCGGTAGGCTTGCAGTTAAAGGTTTTGGTGAAAAAAGTAGGTACAATTTTGGGTTCAGGCAGGAGTTCCGATCCATGTGATGGTAATGCGGAATGCTTTGTTTTCATTCTTGTAGGTATAATAATTTTATCGGTCTGATATTGAGGTTTATTTAAACATGCCTCAGAAAGTTTAGAATTTGAGACGTCCGGATTGAAAACAAGTACGTATCTGCATTTTTAATAACATTTGAGTCCATTTCACAATATATGCAATATTTGTTCAATGCCGTGTATATGTTTTTACATTGGAGATTAGCCAATATGCAGCAATACGGTATTCAACGAAAAATTCTGTTGAAGGTAGATGGGGTGTCAGTTCTACAAATACACTAGTAAAGAAGAGACGGTTTTAGCATTATTCTTACAGATTACATTATACGACCTTTTAAACTCTTACTTTTACTAAAAGTAAAATAAACTTCAGTCTGTTTAGATTTTCAGCTACAGCCAACCACACACATACGATCAAAGCGGGGACAAATTGTTGAGATCTGAAAATTTAAGAAAAAATCATGTTTAAGAGATATACATACATTCGTCTTGATAAAAGAGATAAGTATACGAGTTAATCCATTCAGAGTTATAGCCATGGTACAATAAACAATGTATAGTCATTAGCCGACCAACAAATAAACAGTTTGCTATACTGTCGAAGTCAATTGAATGAAAATGCCAGAAATACATTTTTGAGAATGTTTGATGATTATTGTGAACAATTTACAAAATTCTTTTAATTGTCTTTAAAATTTGTAATTTAAATTAATACATTGAAAGTTGTACATTAGCTGACTGCAAAACACTATCTTCTTTATTGTTGGGTTATATAATACTTAAGGCTAAAAGTCACCTTTTAGACTTTTTTCTTTAGGGAAAAGAAAATGCAATATTTTGGGAAAAAACAAGTTATCCTTGTATAAAACATTTTTATTTAAAAAAATAAATGATAAAAAATAATAATAATCAGGTAATTTGCGTAGTTTGCACATTATTCATATTCAAGTTTTTTTAAGAACTTTTAAAACACATTGAACAGGGATTAACCGGCTCAAGACCTCTTGCTTCTATATTTAAATAGAAGACAAGTTTTTAACAAAATGGCAAAGTGACATTGATTTTCGTGGCTGCACACTGCTTTTATCATGATTTCGGGTCCGTGACAACCCTCTTCAGAAAGCTTTGCTGCAATTGTTGAAAGTAAAACCGAACTCAATAGGGCAAGGCTCTCACCAAACGAATGAGAACTACTGTTGTAAACCTTACTTTTCAAGTTTTTTTTTACACAATTGCCCACGAAAATACAACTCACTCTTGCCACCTCTAAAGAGACTCTACATCGGGAGTCATCAATAGATTTTTTTTACAACGTGCGTGTGTGTGTTGTAAAAACATACGTACAGGCACGGCACACAAGTTGACATAGTCAACTGTACTCTATTTAAAACAACAAGAGGTCTTGAGCCGGTTAATCCCTGTTCAATGTGCAGAAGCAACAGACAAACGAGCTAAACAAACTTTTAAAACTAATTTTTTTTTCAATGCAGTCGATTGATAAATGCACGTATCTGAATATACATAGAAGTGTGCGTGTGACACGAAATTCTCGTGTCAAAGTAACCTTGCTCACGCGTGATCGTGAGTGTACGTGATTCCAATTTTTAATCGGTTCGTGAGTGCGCGTGAACATGACTGAAAAATTGTCATTCACGCTCACGAAATACACTCATCAACCCCAGTTGCAAAGCAAAATATGTATATTTAGCCAAACAAAGAGAACTCGTAAAAATCTCTTCATAGAGACAAATAATAAATTTGACGCAGTCAGTGTATGTTTTTGCTTAGCATCTTAATGTGTACATTAGAGCGTACCACCTTACAGGTAAAAAATAAGTTCACTGTACACCTTCGAATATAAAGTATTATTGCATTTTTTTGGCGAACGTAGAGGTCGCACTTTTAAATTTTTCTTTATATCTTCTGCATTTGCAGCCGGATTTTTAAGTGTGATAAATCGATGTTTTATCTTGAAGAGACTCATTTTAATACTACCCTAATGTACCAACAGTGTTGCCACTGCCAAAGTTATTTTCCTACCAAATTTTTTCAAGAATCATACCAAATTGAATTAAAACCTTCCAATTATTGTGAAGTCATTTAACAAATTTAACATGGTGTAACGGAAAATGATAAGCTAGCTTCATTGCAAATGTTTGTAACCGAATGATCAGCTAATTTTAATAAACGATGTTTATCAGGCCGCCCGTCTACGGTCCTTTTAAAGATTCTAATCAAACTTCAGGCCGAAATTGTAGTCCGACTTATATTAAAAATTACAGTAGTACGTTTTTTGGACAGCCGCTATTAAAATTTAACAAAATCGGTTTAGATATAGCTCCCAGACATATGTTCAATCGATTTAAGGTATTTTGCCAACGATCGATCCCGAAGAGTTTCGGGTCAATCTGGTACATAGAACCGGCAGTCGCGGGATTGGCCAGCAGTCGTAGACGTCAACGTTGGCTGAGGCCGCGATGGCAAAGATGTGTGTGTATGTGCGAACGAATGTATGCAACATAGGACAATGACAAAGGGTTGGTTTTGGGCGCGTATGTATGAGCGGTAGTAATAGGCATACAATATGAAATTTGCTTTTTTATGTTGTTGGTGCATCGGCGCTAGACAAAGGCTTATTGACGTTCTTCATCAAACCCATCATGGCATTCCGTAGCGTCAGAATTACGATCTTCAAATCGGCAACTGATGTTTCTGGGGTTTCCATGATTGTCTTCTCGCCGTCACTGTCGCAAGATGACGATCCATTATTGTCCCCGTCGTCCTTATGCGGCGTTATATTGTGTATCTGATCCGAAGACATATTTTCTATCAAACGTTGGCTTTTTCTAGTAATATAATTTTTTAAATAGTTATGAATTTTACTACTAGGAATATAAGTAGCAAAAGGAGGACAATTTTCACTCTTTTGGAAAAGGAGGGACGAACGTGGTCAAAAAGGAGGGCATGTCCACCAAAAGGAGGATATACGATAACCCTGTATACAACAGGATAATACTCATATCTACAAAGCAAGTATTTATACAACATGGATTAACGAGCAAAGTGTTGAATTGCTGTCACGGCCACCATACTTCCCGGAAATAAACAAAATGGAAAACGTGTGGGGAAAGAGCATTAGTCTGAGCGGCAATTTGATGACCGCAAATTTCCTTATAATATTTATCGCAAATGTATAACGACTTTTCAAATGGAATTTAAAAATACAAATTATTAAACATTAAAAAAAAACATTTAACAGGGATTAACCAGCTCAATGCCTCTTGTATCTATATTTAAAAAAGAAAAGTTTTTAACAAAATGGCAAAGTGACATTGATTTTCGTGGCTGCACACTGCTTTTATTGCGGTTTCGGGTTGTGACGACCTTTATCAGAAGGCTTTAAAGCAATTGTAAAAAGGAAAACTGAACTCTTTAAGACCAGGTTCTCACCAAAGGTATGAGAAGTACTGTTGTAAATCTCACTTTAAAGTTTTCTTCACACAATTGCCCACGAAAATACGATTCACTTTTATCACCTGTACACTCGACATTGAGACCCATCAATAAATTTATTTTACAACTTGTGTTGTGAAGAGTTAAGTTGGCTTTGCCAACTGTTCTGCCGTGCCGTGCTTGTACATATTTTTTTACTCTGTAAGGCGTTTTTTCCAATATGCACCTATTCAAGTAACGCAAAATGTAATTCATTTTTTCCTCAAAAATCCAAAAAGAAGCGCAGATATAAATAAAGGTATTTTTTCAGAACAAAAAAAATTCAAATCAAGTGTGGAATCTTTATTGGTAATTTGAAAGGACATTTTATGGCATTTATTTTTTTGATTATAATTTCCATCAAATGTTGGCAACTATGTTATGGAAATGAGCGTTCGTTGAGAAAGGGGAAGATCCGCTGTTTTCGATCAAAATTTTGTTCAGTGATGAGGCCCATTTCTGGCTCAAAGGCAAAGTCAATAAACAAAATTGTCGCATTTAGGCTGAGGAGCAACAAGGAGAGGTTCAAGAGGTGCCATTTTACCCAGAGAAAACCACGTTTTGGTGCGATTTATAGGCTGGTGAAATGATCGGTTGATAGTTTTTCAAAAATGGTGAAGGCCGGCACGTAACCGTGAATGGTGCTCGAAAAAATGTCGCTTATAACGAACCCTTTTTCGAATTAAATTATTTACACATTTTTTCTCAGTTGTCAACACTTTAATATGAAGTACAGCATGATCCTCTCCATGAATAATCTTAGGACAGCAACCTGAAATTGATTGCAAAAACACTGCACCTTTGCATGTGAAGCGCAGTATATTGATTTCATTGATAAATTTGTTGCAAATTATAGTTTTTTATTGTCTGCTATTTAGAAATTCGTCGACGAGCGATCTTGCTGATCAATTATCCTACTTGTATACAAAAAACATTGTTGCCACATAACTCACAATTTTGTTCAATGGTGCCAGTTTACCATTTTGCAAGCTTACTAAGTAACTAAGCTATTTACCTCAAAAGAACATGGCAAATTTGGCTTTCGCAACTAATATATTTTAATATTCGATTTCGCTAAACCCACTTTTTTACATATTTACAAAACCTTACAGCAAAAGAAAGCGGAAATTTATTTTTATTTAGTTATGTACGTATATTTATAATTTTTTGATTGGTAGTTGATAATTATCTGCAGCTAATATTATGACATATTAGCTGAAGTGTAACGATTAATTTTTACGATTTTTTTAATATAATGCATTTATGTAGATTTTTCAGCTTATGAATATAATGACCAAACAAACGGACTGTTTTACGAATATTCAAAACATTGACAATCTTGATTGAGAAAGGATATGATTCTGGATCTTATTCAAACTGTTCCCCGATGGATATCTGTTGCTCATCTAAAAGGTTTCAAACATAGCAAATGTCGTTTTCATGTATGTATTGGAGATGATGCTCTACGTTTTGAAAGAGACGTTGTTTGCATTTAAGTTAGTTCTCGCTTTCGATTATAACGGAATATATCCCCTGGGAGGCTTAGGGAGGTTATGTAATCATTATTTTTTTAAGACTTTCGTAACCTTTATCTTGAGCAGGAGCGTCAGAAACATCAGCAAATATACTTCTGTTGTATTTTATAGAATTATGAAGGCTTCTCATAGGTGCATATATATTTACATTAATTTCGCTATTTTTAAATCCCTCGTCTTCCCAGACATAATATTATTTATTGTTGCGAAAAAAACATCCTTATGAGGTTCGGAAAATAATTAAAAAATATCTTTAGAATCAATCACATGAGTAAAAGTTGGCCCATACTGCTCCGAGGCATGACGACATGAAAAAGCTTTGGCAAGTATTTGATGACGATTGACACTAAAATCGCGCGCGTAGCACTCATATGGTAAATTACGGCCATGATATTTCTCAATTGCTATGGCTAATTTTGCTAGAACAGGTGTCATCACTTTGAATAGGACATGTTCCGGAGCACCCTGCACATACTGTCGATAATGGCGAATAGCTGTCGGGAAGTGTTTTTCACAATACTTAAAACGATGACTGTAACCCTCTAGATGGTGTTGCATATTAAAGGACTCTAAAACCAATTCACACAGTCCACATTCATAGCGAGGCGAATTGTCAGAAGAATTTTTTAGTATTTTGACTACGTACTCCACACCTAAAATGCCTCGCACTTTGTTTTCGGTAGGCTTGCAGTTAAAGGTTTTCGTGAAAAAAGTAGGTACAATTTTGGGTTCAGGCAGGAGTTCCGATCCATGTGATGGTAATGCGGAATGCTTTGTTTTCATTCTTGTAGGTATAATAATTTTATCGGTCTGATATTGAGGTTTATTTAAACATGCCTCAGAAAGTTTAGAATTTGAGACGTCCGGATTGAAAACAAGTACGTATCTGCATTTTTAATAACATTTGAGTCCATTTCACAATATATGCAATATTTGTTCAATGCCGTGTATATGTTTTTACATTGGAGATTAGCCAATATGCAGCAATACGGTATTCAACGAATTCTGTTGAAGGTAGATGGGGTGTCAGTTCTACAAATACACTAGTAAAGAAGAGACGGTTTTAGCATTATTCTTACAGATTACATTATACGACATTTTAAACTCTTACTTTTACTAAAAGTAAAATAAACTTCAGTCTGTTTAGATTTTCAGCTACAGCCAACCACACACATAAAATCAAAGCGGGGACAAATTGTTGAGATCTGAAAATTTAAGAAAAAATCATGTTTAAGAGATATACATACATTCGTCTTGATAAAAGAGATAAGTATACGAGTTAATCCATTCAGAGTTATAGCCATGGTACAATAAACAATGTATAGTCATTAGCCGACCAACAAATAAACAGTTTGCTATACTGTCGAAGTCAATTGAATGAAAATGCCAGAAATACATTTTTGAGAATGTTTGATGATTATTGTGAACAATTTACAAAATTCTTTTAATTGTCTTTAAAATTTGTGATTTAAATTAATACATTGAAAGTTGTACATTAGCTGACTGCAAAACACTATCTTCTTTATTGTTGGGTTATATAATACTTAAGGCTAAAAGTCACCTTTTAGACTTTTTTCTTTAGGGAAAAGAAAATGCAATATTTTGGGGGAAAAAACAAGTTATCCTTGTATAAAACATTTTTATTTAAAAAAATAAATGATAAAAAATAATAATAATCAGGTAATTTGCGTAGTTATTATTCATATTCAAGTTTTTTAAGAACTTTTAAAACACATTGAACAGGGATTAACCGGCTCAAGACCTCTTGCTTCTATATTTAAATATAAGACAAGTTTTTAACAAAATGGCAAAGTGACATTGATTTTCGTGGCTGCACACTGCTTTTATCATGATTTCGGGTCCGTGTCAACCCTCTTCAGAAAGCTTTGCTGCAATTGTTGAAAGTAAAACCGAACTCAATAGGGCAAGGCTCTCACCAAACGAATGAGAACTACTTTTGTAAACCTTACTTTTCAAGTTTTTTTTTTACACAATTGCCCACGAAAATACAACTCACTCTTGCCTCCTCTAAAGAGACTCTACATCGGGAGTCATCAATAGATTTTTTTTACAACGTGCGTGTGTGTGTTGTAAAAACATACGTACAGGCACGGCACACAAGTTGACATAGTCAACTGTACTCTATTTAAAACAACAAGAGGTCTTGAGCCGGTTAATCCCTGTTCAATGTGCAGAAGCAACAGACAAACGAGCTAAACAAACTTTTAAAACTAATTTTTTTTTCAATGCAGTCGATTGATAAATGCACGTATCTGAATATACATAGAAGTGTGCGTGTGACACGAAATTCTCGTGTCAAAGGTTACTTTGACGCGTGATCGTGAGTGTACGTGATTCCAATTTTTAATCGGTTCGTGAGTGCGCGTGAACATGACTGAAAAATTGTCATTCACGCTCACGAAATACACTCATCAACCCCAGTTGCAAAGCAAAATATGTATATTTAGCCAAACAAAGAGAACTCGTAAAAATCTCTTCATAGAGACAAATAATAAATTTGACGCAGTCAGTGTATGTTTTTGCTTAGCATCTTAATGTGTACATTAGAGCGTACCACCTTACAGGTAAAAAATAAGTTCACTGTACACCTTCGAATATAAAGTATTATTGCATTTTTTTGGCGAACGTAGAGGTCGCACTTTTAAATTTTTCTTTATATCTTCTGCATTTGCAGCCGTATTTTTAAGTGTGATAAATCGATGTTTTATCTTGAAGAGACTCATTTTAATACTACCCTAATGTACCAACAGTGTTGCCACTGCCAAAGTTATTTTCCTACCAAATTTTTTCAAGAATCATACCAAATTGAATTAAAACCTTCCAATTATTGTGAAGTCATTTAACAAATTTAACATGGTGTAACGGAAAATGATAAGCTAGCTTCATTGCAAATGTTTGTAACCGAATGATCAGCTAATTTTAATAAACGATGTTTATCAGGCCGCCCGTCTACGGTCCTTTTAAAGATTCTAATCAAACTTCAGGCCGAAATTGTAGTCCGACTTATATTAAAAATTACAGTAGTACGTTTTTTGGACAGCCGCTATTAAAATTTAACAAAATCGGTTTAGATATAGCTCCCAGACATATGTTCAATCGATTTAAGGTATTTTGCCAACGATCGATCCCGAAGAGTTTCGGGTCAATCTGGTACATAGAACCGGCAGTCGCGGGATTGGCCAGCAGTCGTAGACGTCAACGTTGGCTGAGGCCGCGATGGCAAAGATGTGTGTGTATGTGCGAACGAATGTATGCAACATAGGACAATGACAAAGGGTTGGTTTTGGGCGCGTATGTATGAGCGGTAGTAATAGGCATACAATATGAAATTTGCTTTTTTATGTTGTTGGTGCATCGGCGCTAGACAAAGGCTTATTGACGTTCTTCATCAAACCCATCATGGCATTCCGTAGCGTCAGAATTACGATCTTCAAATCGGCAACTGATGTTTCTGGGGTTTCCATGATTGTCTTCTCGCCGTCACTGTCGCAAGATGACGATCCATTATTGTCCCCGTCGTCCTTATGCGGCGTTATA
Organism: Hydrotaea diabolus; assembly: GCA_963513945.1. NCBI lineage: Eukaryota > Metazoa > Arthropoda > Insecta > Diptera > Muscidae > Hydrotaea > Hydrotaea diabolus. Next base: position 110,278,290 of record OY740716.1, on the reverse strand, counting down.
TTGTGTATCTGATCCGAAGACATATTTTCTATCAAACGTTGGCTTTTTCTAGTAATATAATTTTTTAAATAGTTATGAATTTTACTACTAGGAATATAAGTAGCAAAAGGAGGACAATTTTCACTCTTTTGGAAAAGGAGGGACGAACGTGGTCAAAAAGGAGGGCATGTCCACCAAAAGGAGGATATACGATAACCCTGTATACAACAGGATAATACTCATATCTACAAAGCAAGTATTTATACAACATGGATTAACGAGCAAAGTGTTGAATTGCTGTCACGGCCACCATACTTCCCGGAAATAAACAAAATGGAAAACGTGTGGGGAAAGAGCATTAGTCTGAGCGGCAATTTGATGACCGCAAATTTCCTTATAATATTTATCGCAAATGTATAACGACTTTTCAAATGGAATTTAAAAATACAAATTATTAAACATTAAAAAAAAACATTTAACAGGGATTAACCAGCTCAATGCCTCTTGTATCTATATTTAAAAAAGAAAAGTTTTTAACAAAATGGCAAAGTGACATTGATTTTCGTGGCTGCACACTGCTTTTATTGCGGTTTCGGGTTGTGACGACCTTTATCAGAAGGCTTTAAAGCAATTGTAAAAAGGAAAACTGAACTCTTTAAGACCAGGTTCTCACCAAAGGTATGAGAAGTACTGTTGTAAATCTCACTTTAAAGTTTTCTTCACACAATTGCCCACGAAAATACGATTCACTTTTATCACCTGTACACTCGACATTGAGACCCATCAATAAATTTATTTTACAACTTGTGTTGTGAAGAGTTAAGTTGGCTTTGCCAACTGTTCTGCCGTGCCGTGCTTGTACATATTTTTTTACTCTGTAAGGCGTTTTTTCCAATATGCACCTATTCAAGTAACGCAAAATGTAATTCATTTTTTCCTCAAAAATCCAAAAAGAAGCGCAGATATAAATAAAGGTATTTTTTCAGAACAAAAAAAATTCAAATCAAGTGTGGAATCTTTATTGGTAATTTGAAAGGACATTTTATGGCATTTATTTTTTTGATTATAATTTCCATCAAATGTTGGCAACTATGTTATGGAAATGAGCGTTCGTTGAGAAAGGGGAAGATCCGCTGTTTTCGATCAAAATTTTGTTCAGTGATGAGGCCCATTTCTGGCTCAAAGGCAAAGTCAATAAACAAAATTGTCGCATTTAGGCTGAGGAGCAACAAGGAGAGGTTCAAGAGGTGCCATTTTACCCAGAGAAAACCACGTTTTGGTGCGATTTATAGGCTGGTGAAATGATCGGTTGATAGTTTTTCAAAAATGGTGAAGGCCGGCACGTAACCGTGAATGGTGCTCGAAAAAATGTCGCTTATAACGAACCCTTTTTCGAATTAAATTATTTACACATTTTTTCTCAGTTGTCAACACTTTAATATGAAGTACAGCATGATCCTCTCCATGAATAATCTTAGGACAGCAACCTGAAATTGATTGCAAAAACACTGCACCTTTGCATGTGAAGCGCAGTATATTGATTTCATTGATAAATTTGTTGCAAATTATAGTTTTTTATTGTCTGCTATTTAGAAATTCGTCGACGAGCGATCTTGCTGATCAATTATCCTACTTGTATACAAAAAACATTGTTGCCACATAACTCACAATTTTGTTCAATGGTGCCAGTTTACCATTTTGCAAGCTTACTAAGTAACTAAGCTATTTACCTCAAAAGAACATGGCAAATTTGGCTTTCGCAACTAATATATTTTAATATTCGATTTCGCTAAACCCACTTTTTTACATATTTACAAAACCTTACAGCAAAAGAAAGCGGAAATTTATTTTTATTTAGTTATGTACGTATATTTATAATTTTTTGATTGGTAGTTGATAATTATCTGCAGCTAATATTATGACATATTAGCTGAAGTGTAACGATTAATTTTTACGATTTTTTTAATATAATGCATTTATGTAGATTTTTCAGCTTATGAATATAATGACCAAACAAACGGACTGTTTTACGAATATTCAAAACATTGACAATCTTGATTGAGAAAGGATATGATTCTGGATCTTATTCAAACTGTTCCCCGATGGATATCTGTTGCTCATCTAAAAGGTTTCAAACATAGCAAATGTCGTTTTCATGTATGTATTGGAGATGATGCTCTACGTTTTGAAAGAGACGTTGTTTGCATTTAAGTTAGTTCTCGCTTTCGATTATAACGGAATATATCCCCTGGGAGGCTTAGGGAGGTTATGTAATCATTATTTTTTTAAGACTTTCGTAACCTTTATCTTGAGCAGGAGCGTCAGAAACATCAGCAAATATACTTCTGTTGTATTTTATAGAATTATGAAGGCTTCTCATAGGTGCATATATATTTACATTAATTTCGCTATTTTTAAATCCCTCGTCTTCCCAGACATAATATTATTTATTGTTGCGAAAAAAACATCCTTATGAGGTTCGGAAAATAATTAAAAAATATCTTTAGAATCAATCACATGAGTAAAAGTTGGCCCATACTGCTCCGAGGCATGACGACATGAAAAAGCTTTGGCAAGTATTTGATGACGATTGACACTAAAATCGCGCGCGTAGCACTCATATGGTAAATTACGGCCATGATATTTCTCAATTGCTATGGCTAATTTTGCTAGAACAGGTGTCATCACTTTGAATAGGACATGTTCCGGAGCACCCTGCACATACTGTCGATAATGGCGAATAGCTGTCGGGAAGTGTTTTTCACAATACTTAAAACGATGACTGTAACCCTCTAGATGGTGTTGCATATTAAAGGACTCTAAAACCAATTCACACAGTCCACATTCATAGCGAGGCGAATTGTCAGAAGAATTTTTTAGTATTTTGACTACGTACTCCGCACCTAAAATGCCTCGCACTTTGTTTTCGGTAGGCTTGCAGTTAAAGGTTTTCGTGAAAAAAGTAGGTACAATTTTGGGTTCAGGCAGGAGTTCCGATCCATGTGATGGTAATGCGGAATGCTTTGTTTTCATTCTTGTAGGTATAATAATTTTATCGGTCTGATATTGAGGTTTATTTAAACATGCCTCAGAAAGTTTAGAATTTGAGACGTCCGGATTGAAAACAAGTACGTATCTGCATTTTTAATAACATTTGAGTCCATTTCACAATATATGCAATATTTGTTCAATGCCGTGTATATGTTTTTACATTGGAGATTAGCCAATATGCAGCAATACGGTATTCAACGAATTCTGTTGAAGGTAGATGGGGTGTCAGTTCTACAAATACACTAGTAAAGAAGAGACGGTTTTAGCATTATTCTTACAGATTACATTATACGACCTTTTAAACTCTTACTTTTACTAAAAGTAAAATAAACTTCAGTCTGTTTAGATTTTCAGCTACAGCCAACCACACACATAAAATCAAAGCGGGGACAAATTGTTGAGATCTGAAAATTTAAGAAAAAATCATGTTTAAGAGATATACATACATTCGTCTTGATAAAAGAGATAAGTATACGAGTTAATCCATTCAGAGTTATAGCCATGGTACAATAAACAATGTATAGTCATTAGCCGACCAACAAATAAACAGTTTGCTATACTGTCGAAGTCAATTGAATGAAAATGCCAGAAATACATTTTTGAGAATGTTTGATGATTATTGTGAACAATTTACAAAATTCTTTTAATTGTCTTTAAAATTTGTGATTTAAATTAATACATTGAAAGTTGTACATTAGCTGACTGCAAAACACTATCTTCTTTATTGTTGGGTTATATAATACTTAAGGCTAAAAGTCACCTTTTAGACTTTTTTCTTTAGGGAAAAGAAAATGCAATATTTTGGGGGAAAAAACAAGTTATCCTTGTATAAAACATTTTTATTTAAAAAAATAAATGATAAAAAATAATAATAATCAGGTAATTTGCGTAGTTATTATTCATATTCAAGTTTTTTAAGAACTTTTAAAACACATTGAACAGGGATTAACCGGCTCAAGACCTCTTGCTTCTATATTTAAATATAAGACAAGTTTTTAACAAAATGGCAAAGTGACATTGATTTTCGTGGCTGCACACTGCTTTTATCATGATTTCGGGTCCGTGTCAACCCTCTTCAGAAAGCTTTGCTGCAATTGTTGAAAGTAAAACCGAACTCAATAGGGCAAGGCTCTCACCAAACGAATGAGAACTACTTTTGTAAACCTTACTTTTCAAGTTTTTTTTTTACACAATTGCCCACGAAAATACAACTCACTCTTGCCTCCTCTAAAGAGACTCTACATCGGGAGTCATCAATAGATTTTTTTTACAACGTGCGTGTGTGTGTTGTAAAAACATACGTACAGGCACGGCACACAAGTTGACATAGTCAACTGTACTCTATTTAAAACAACAAGAGGTCTTGAGCCGGTTAATCCCTGTTCAATGTGCAGAAGCAACAGACAAACGAGCTAAACAAACTTTTAAAACTAATTTTTTTTTCAATGCAGTCGATTGATAAATGCACGTATCTGAATATACATAGAAGTGTGCGTGTGACACGAAATTCTCGTGTCAAAGGTTACTTTGACGCGTGATCGTGAGTGTACGTGATTCCAATTTTTAATCGGTTCGTGAGTGCGCGTGAACATGACTGAAAAATTGTCATTCACGCTCACGAAATACACTCATCAACCCCAGTTGCAAAGCAAAATATGTATATTTAGCCAAACAAAGAGAACTCGTAAAAATCTCTTCATAGAGACAAATAATAAATTTGACGCAGTCAGTGTATGTTTTTGCTTAGCATCTTAATGTGTACATTAGAGCGTACCACCTTACAGGTAAAAAATAAGTTCACTGTACACCTTCGAATATAAAGTATTATTGCATTTTTTTGGCGAACGTAGAGGTCGCACTTTTAAATTTTTCTTTATATCTTCTGCATTTGCAGCCGGATTTTTAAGTGTGATAAATCGATGTTTTATCTTGAAGAGACTCATTTTAATACTACCCTAATGTACCAACAGTGTTGCCACTGCCAAAGTTATTTTCCTACCAAATTTTTTCAAGAATCATACCAAATTGAATTAAAACCTTCCAATTATTGTGAAGTCATTTAACAAATTTAACATGGTGTAACGGAAAATGATAAGCTAGCTTCATTGCAAATGTTTGTAACCGAATGATCAGCTAATTTTAATAAACGATGTTTATCAGGCCGCCCGTCTACGGTCCTTTTAAAGATTCTAATCAAACTTCAGGCCGAAATTGTAGTCCGACTTATATTAAAAATTACAGTAGTACGTTTTTTGGACAGCCGCTATTAAAATTTAACAAAATCGGTTTAGATATAGCTCCCAGACATATGTTCAATCGATTTAAGGTATTTTGCCAACGATCGATCCCGAAGAGTTTCGGGTCAATCTGGTACATAGAACCGGCAGTCGCGGGATTGGCCAGCAGTCGTAGACGTCAACGTTGGCTGAGGCCGCGATGGCAAAGATGTGTGTGTATGTGCGAACGAATGTATGCAACATAGGACAATGACAAAGGGTTGGTTTTGGGCGCGTATGTATGAGCGGTAGTAATAGGCATACAATATGAAATTTGCTTTTTTATGTTGTTGGTGCATCGGCGCTAGACAAAGGCTTATTGACGTTCTTCATCAAACCCATCATGGCATTCCGTAGCGTCAGAATTACGATCTTCAAATCGGCAACTGATGTTTCTGGGGTTTCCATGATTGTCTTCTCGCCGTCACTGTCGCAAGATGACGATCCATTATTGTCCCCGTCGTCCTTATGCGGCGTTATATTGTCTATCTGATCCGAAGACATATTTTCTATCAAACGTTGGCTTTTTCTAGTAATATAATTTTTTAAATAGTTATGAATTATACTACTAGGAATATAAGTAGCAAAAGGAGGACAATTTTCACTCTTTTGGAAAAGGAGGGACGAACGTGGTCAAAAAGGAGGGCATGTCCACCAAAAGGATGATATACGATAACCCTGTATACAACAGGATAATACTCATATCTACAAAGCAAGTATTTATACAACATGGATTAACGAGCAAAGTGTTGAATTGCTGTCACGGCCACCATACTTCCCGGAAATAAACAAAATGGAAAACGTGTGGGGAAAGAGCATTAGTCTGAGCGGCAATTTGATTACCGCAAATTTCCTTATAATATTTATCGCAAATGTATAACGACTTTCCAAATGGAATTTAAAAATACAAATTATTAAACATTAAAAAAAACATTTAACAGGGATTAACCAGCTCAATGCCTCTTGTATCTATATTTAAAAAAGAAAAGTTTTTAACAAAATGGCAAAGTGACATTGATTTTCGTGGCTGCACACTGCTTTTATTGCGGTTTCGGGTTTGTGACGACCTTTATCAGAAGGCTTTAAAGCAATTGTAAAAAGGAAAACTGAACTCTTTAAGACCAGGTTCTCACCAAAGGTATGAGAAGTACTGTTGTAAATCTCACTTTAAAGTTTTCTTCACACAATTGCCCACGAAAATACGATTCACTGTTATCACCTGTACACTCGACATTGAGACCCATCAATAAATTTATTTTACAACTTGTGTTGTGAAGAGTTAAGTTGGCTTTGCCAACTGTTCTGCCGTGCCGTGCTTGTACATATTTTTTTTACACTGTTAGGCGTTTTGTTCCAATATGCGCCTATTCAAGTAACGCAAAATGTAATTCACTTTTTTCCTCAAAAATCTAAAAAGAAGCGCAGATATAAATAAAGGTATTTTTTCAGAACAAAAAAAAATCAAATCACGTGTGGAATCTTTATTGGTAATTTGAAAGGACATTTTATGGCATTTATTTTTTTGATTATAATTTCCATCAAATGTTGGCAACTATATTATGGAAATGAGCGTTCGTTGAGAAACGGGAAGATCCGCTGTTTTCGACCAAAATTTTGTTCAGTGATGAGGCCCATTTCTGGCTCAAAGGCAAAGCCAAGAAACAAAATGGTCGCATTTGGGCCGAGGAGCGACAAGGAGAGGTTCAAGAGGTGCCATTTTACGCAAAGAAAACCGCGTTTTGGTGCGATTTATAGGCTGGTGAAATGATCGGTTGATAGTTTTTCAAAAATGATGAAGGCCGGCACGTAACCGTGAATGGTGCTCGAAAAAAGGTCGCTTATAACGGACCCTTTTTCGAATTAAATTATTTACACATTTTTTCTCAGTTGTCAACACTTTAATATGAAGTACAGCATGATCCTCTCCATGAATAATCTTAGGAGCAGCAACCTGAAATTGATTGCAAAAACACTGCACCTTTGCATGTGAAGCGCAGTATATTGATTTCATTGATAAATTTTTTGCAAATTATAGTTTTGTATTGTCTGCTATTTAGAAATTCGTCGACGAGCGATCTTGCTGATCAATTATCCTAGTTGTATACAAAAAACATTGTTGCCACATAACTCACAATTTTGTTCAATGTTGCCAGTTTACCATTTTGCAAGCTTACTAAGTAACTAAGCTATTTACCTCAAAAGAACATGGCAAATTTGGCTTTCGCAACTAATATATTTTAATATTCGATTTCGCTAAACCCACTTTTTTACATATTTACAAAACCTTACAGCAAAAGAAAGCGGAGATTTATTTTTATTTAGTTATGTACGTATATTTATAATTTTTTGATTGGTAGTTGATAATTATCTGCAGCTAATATTATGACATATTAGCTGAAGTGTAACGATTAATTTTTACGATTTTTTTAATATAATGCATTTATGTAGATTTTTCAGCTTATGAATATAATGACCAAACAAACGGACTGTTTTACGAATATTCAAAACATTGACAATCTTGATTGAGAAAGGATATGATTCTGGATCTTATTCAAACTGTTCCCCGATGGATATCTGTTGCTCATCTAAAAGGTTTCAAACATAGCAAATGTCGTTTTCATGTATGTATTGGAGATGATGCTCTACGTTTTGAAAGAGACGTTGTTTGCATTTAAGTTAGTTCTCGCTTTCGATTATAACGGAATATATCCCCTGGGAGGCTTAGGGAGGTTATGTAATCATTATTTTTTTAAGACTTTCGTAACCTTTATCTTGAGCAGGAGCGTCAGAAACATCAGCAAATATACTTCTGTTGTATTTTATAGAATTTTGAAGGCTTCTCATAGGTGCATATATATTTACATTAATTTCGCTATTTTTAAATCCCTCGTCTTCCCAGACATAATATTATTTATTGTTGCGAAATAAACATCCTTATGAGGTTCGGAAATAATTAAAAAATATCTTTAGAATCAATCACATGAGTAAATGTTGGCCCATACTGCTCCGAGGCATGACGACATGAAAAAGCTTTGGCAAGTATTTGATGACGATTCACACTAAAATCGCGCGCGTAGCACTCATATGGTAAATTACGGCCATGATATTTCTCAATTGCTATGGATAATTTTGCTAGAACAGGTGTCATCACTTTGAATAGGACATGTTCCGGAGCACTCTGCACATACTGTCGATAATGGCGAATAGCTGTCGGGAAGTGTTTTTCACAATACTTTAAACGATGACTGTAACCCTCTAGATGGTGTTGCATATCAAAGGACTCTAAAACCAATTCGCACAGTCCACATTCATAGCGAGGCGAATTGTCAGAAGAATTTTTTAGTTTTTTGACTACGTACTCCACACCTAAAATGCCTCGCACTTTGTTTTCGGTAGGCTTGCAGTTAAAGGTTTTGGTGAAAAAAGTAGGTACAATTTTGGGTTCAGGCAGGAGTTCCGATCCATGTGATGGTAATGCGGAATGCTTTGTTTTCATTCTTGTAGGTATAATCATTTTATCGGTCTGATATTGAGGTTTATTTAAACATGCCTCAGAAAGTTTAGAATTTGAGACGTCCGGATTGAAAACAAACTCTGAGGTGATTTGGTACGTATCTGCATTTTTCATTTCACAATATATGCAATATTTGTTCAATTCCGTGTATATGTTTTTACATTGGAGATTAGCCAATATGCAGCAATACGGTATTCAACGAAAAATTCTGTTGAAGGTAGATGGGGTGTCAGTTCCACAAATACACTAGTAAAGAAGAGACGGTTTTAGCATTATTCTTACAGATTACATTATACGACCTTAAACTCTTACTTTTACTAAAAGTAAAATAAACTTCAGTTTGTTTAGAATTTCAGCTACAGCCAATCACACACATACGATCAAAGCGGGGACAAATTGTTGAGATCTGAAAATTTAAGAAAAAATCATGTTTAAGAGATATACATGCATTCGGCTTGATAAAAGAGATAAGTATACGAGTTGATCCATTCAGAGTTATAGCCATGGTACAATAAACAAGGTATAGTCATTAGCCGACCAACAAATAAACAGTTTGCTATACTGTCGAAGTCAATTGAATGAAAATGCCAGAAATACATTTTTGAGAATGTTTGATGATTATTGTGAACAATTTACAAAATTCTTTTAATTGTCTTTAAAATTTGTAATTTAAATTAATACATTGAAAGTTGTACATTAGCTGACTGCAAAACACTATCTTCTTTATTGTAGGGTTATATAATACTTAAGGCTAAAAGTCACCTTTTAGACTTTTTTCTTTAGGGAAAAGAAAATGCAATATTTTGGGAAAAACAAGTTATCCTTGTATAAAACATATTTATTTAAAAAAATAAATGATAAAAAATAATAATAATCAGGTAATTTGCGTAGTTTGCACATTATTCATATTCAAGTTTTTTTAAGAACTTTTAAAACACATTGAACAGGGATTAACCGGCTCAAGACCTCTTGCTTCTATATTTAAATAGAAGACAAGTTTTTAACAAAATGGCAAAGTGACATTGATTTTCGTGGCTGCACACTGCTTTTATCATGATTTCGGGTCCGTGTCAACCCTCTTCAGAAAGCTTTGCTGCAATTGTTGAAAGTAAAACCGAACTCAATAGGGCAAGGCTCTCACCAAACGAATGAGAACTACTGTTGTAAATTTACTTTTCAAGTTTTTTTTACACAATTGCCCACGAAAATACAACTCACTCTTGCCACCTCTAAAGAGACTCTACATCGGGAGTCATCAATAGATTTTTTTTACAACGTGCGTGTGTGTGTTGTAAAAACATACGTACAGGCACGGCACACAAGTTGACATAGTCAACTGTACTCTATTTAAAACAACAAGAGGTCTTGAGCCGGTTAATCCCTGTTCAATGTGTAAAAGCAACAGACCGAAAAAAACAAACGAGCTAAACAAACTTTTAAAACTAATTTTTTTTCAATGCAGTCGACTGATAAATGCACATATCTGAAAATACATAGAAGTGTAAATTCTCGTGTCAAAGTAACCTTGCTCACGCGTGATCGTGAGTGTACGTGATTCCAATTTTTAATCGGTTCGTGAGTGCGCGTGAACATGACTGAAAAATTGTCATTCACGCTCACGAAATACACTCATCAACCCCAGTTGCAAAGCAAAATATGTATATTTAACCAAACAAAGAGAACTCGTAAAAATCTCTTCATAGAGACAAATAATAAATTTGACGCAGTCAGTGTATGTTTTTGCTTAGCATCTTAATGTGTACATTAGAGCGTACCACCTTACAGGTAAAAAATAAGTTCACTGTACACCTTCGAATATAAAGTATTATTGCATTTTTTTGGCGAACGTCGCACTTTTAAATTGTTCTTTATATCTTCTGCATTTGCAGCCGGATTTTTAAGTGTGATAAATCGATGTTTTATCTTGAAGAGACTCATTTTAATACTACCCTAATGTACCAACAGTGTTGCCACTGACAAAGTTATTTTCCTACCAAATTTTTTCAAGAATCATACCAAATTGAATTAAAACCTTCCTATTATTATTGTTTATGCTTTGTTGTGTAGTTTCGCAGCTCGAAAGTGTCAGTGTTGAATACAGTTCCGCGTGTTTTAATTGTTTATTGAGTGCTTTGCGACAAGTGATTTTTTTTTTAATAGTGCGAAATGGAAAAAACAGGTAAGTAAATCATTTGCATCCAGTTAATGATATTTTTTGTTTAAAAATTAATATGAGTAACAACTGAGTTAACTCAACAAATAACTGGAAAGCGTCTGTAATGCTGTATTGCAGCGCAAAGTGCACTGTTCTTTTAAAAGGACAGTGTCAAAATATACTACCTACTTTTATAATTTTCATTACATATTATTTATGTGTTTTTGCAGCAAGTCAAACCGAAAGGCATTAAAGCTTAACGAAATTTTGGAAGAATTTGATGAATGGAGTGATGATGAGGTTTTTGGAACCATTTACATCGCACCCCCTGACAACGCTAACGCTAATGTAACAGATGAACATCACGGTACAAAACAGTTTATCCGCGGCAAGCCGATCCGATGGGGCTATAAGTTTTGGGCAGGCACAACCCGATTGGGGTATATATTATGGTTTGAGCCTTATCAAGGCGCTTCCACTCCTTTGGACGAGAAATATAAGCACTTAGGACTGGGTGCCAGTGTTGTTCTTCAATTCGTCGATGTATTGCAAGACAGATTTCCCTACGTTCCATTCGAAATATATTTTGACAATTTCTTCACGTCAATAAAATTGCTGGAAGAGCTGAAGCTACGAAATGTCAAAGCAGTGGGAACAATGAGAGAAAACAGAGTGGGAAAAGATTGTCCTTTGCAGCACTCAAAGGCATTAAAGCGGAAAGATCGTGGTTTTTTTGAGTACGCAACCACTATTGGCAACTCAGTCGTAGTTTGCAAGTGGGTAGACAATAGCTTCAAACAACTGTGAAGTGCTGCCATCATTACCAGTATCTCGCTATTCGCAAAAAGACAAAAAGAAGATAACTATACAGCAACCAAAGCTTATCAAAATGTATAATGAAAACATGGGCGGCGTTGACAGAGCCGACCAAAACATCGGGCTGTACCGAACGTCTATTAGAGGAAAAAAATGGTATTTTCCGCTCATCTCTCATTGTATGGACATGGCTGAACAAAATAGCTGGTTATTACATCGTTCGTATGGCGGAAATATGGACCATTTAGCTTTCAGAAGAGTGATTGCTATGGGATTACTGGAATCTTTTAAAACAAAGAAGAAGGGTACAAGCAAGTCCAGCGCGAGCATTCATATGTACTCGCGCTTTGATGGACAATGGCACCTAGTTCAACACAAGGAACAGCAAACTCGTTGCACCTATTGCCATAAGAAGGCCAACTTTTTTTGCAACAAATGTGATGTCACCTTACATCTAAAGGAGTGCTTCTTGGCGTATCACACTCCAACTTAAAAAATAATCCCTTTTCCATTTACATTTATGTATATATTTCACTTTAAAAATCCTCTATTGTTATAAAAGAGAGAAAAAACAGCAATTTAGTTATGTTCCTATATAAAGTCGAACTACAAATGAAAAAAAATAATTTAAGTAGTGTATTTAGCCACTGTCCTTTTAAAAGGACACCCGATTCCGGGAAAACTATAGATTTAAGAGATAAAAGTTATATTATAAAAAATGCTTAGAAACCCATGAATATTAAAGTTTTGGAATGAAAATTAAAGTTTTCAAAAAAAAAATTGCGGCGTTATTTGGGTTAACATGGTGTAACGGAAAATGATAAGCTAGCTTCATTGCAAATGTTTGTAACCGAATGATCAGCTAATTTTAATAAACGATGTTTATCAGGCCGCCCGTCTACGGTCCTTTTAAAGATTCTAATCAAACTTCAGGCCGAAATTGTAGTCCGACTTATATTAAAAATTACAGTAGTACGTTTTTTGGACAGCCGCTATTAAAATTTAACAAAATCGGTTTAGATATAGCTCCCAGACATATGTTCATTCGATTTAAGGTATTTTGCCAACGATCGATCCCGAAGAGTTTCGGGTCAATCCGGTACATAGAACCGGCAGTCGCGGGATTGGCCAGCAGTCGTAGACGTCAACGTTGGCTGAGGCCGCGATGGCAAAGATGTGTGTGTAGGTGCGAATGTATGCAACATAGGGCAATGACAAAGGGTTGGTTGTGGGCGCGTATGTATGTATGAGCGGTAGTAATAGGCATACAATATGAAATTTGCTGTTTTATGTTGTTGGTCAATCGGCGCTAGACGAAAGCTTTTTGACGTTCTTCATCAAACCCATCATGACATTCCGTAGCGTCAGAATTACGATCTTCAAATCGGCAACTGATGTTTCTGGGGTTTCCATGATTGTCTTCTCGCCGGCACTGTCGCAAGATGACGATCCATTATTGTCCCCGTCGTCCTTATGCGGCGTTATATTGTCTATCTGATCCGAAGACATCTTTTCTATCAAACGTTGGCTTTTTCTAGTAATATAATTTTTTAAATAGTTATGAATTATACTACTAGGAATATAAGTAGCAAAAGGAGGACAATTTTCACTCTTTTGGAAAAGGAGGGACGAAAGTGGTCAAAAAGGAGGGCATGTCCACCAAAAGGAGGATATACGATAACCCTGTATACAACAGGATAATACTCATATCTACAAAGCAAGTATTTATACAACATGGATTAACGAGCAAAGTGTTGAATTGCTGTCACGGCCACCATACTTCCCGGAAATAAACAAAATGGAAAACGTGTGGGGAAAGAGCATTAGTCTGAGCGGCAATTTGATGACCGCAAATTTCCTTATAATATTTATCGCAAATGTATAACGACTTTCCAAATGGAATTTAAAAATACAAATTATTAAACATTAAAAAAACATTTAACAGGGATTAACCAGCTCAATGCCTCTTGTATCTATATTTAAAAAAGAAAAGTTTTTAACAAAATGGCAAAGTGACATTGATTTTCGTGGCTGCACACTGCTTTTATTGCGGTTTCGGGTTTGTGACGACCTTTATCAGAAGGCTTTAAAGCAATTGTAAAAAGGAAAACTGAACTCTTTAAGACCAGGTTCTCACCAAAGGTATGAGAAGTACTGTTGTAAATCTCACTTTAAAGTTTTCTTCACACAATTGCCCACGAAAATACGATTCACTGTTATCACCTGTACACTCGACATTGAGACCCATCAATAAATTTATTTTACAACTTGTGTTGTGAAGAGTTAAGTTGGCTTTGCCAACTGTTCTGCCGTGCCGTGCTTGTACATATTTTTTTTACTCTGTAAGGCGTTTTTTCCAATATGCACCTATTCAAGTAACGCAAAATGTAATTCATTTTTTCCTCAAAAATCCAAAAAGAAGCGCAGATATAAATAAAGGTATTTTTTCAGAACAAAAAAATTCAAATCAAGTGTGGAATCTTTATTGGTAATTTGAAAGGACATTTTATGGCATTTATTTTTTTGATTATAATTTCCATCAAATGTTGGCAACTATATTATGGAAATGAGCGTTCGTTGAGAATGGGGAAGATCCGCTGTTTTCGATCAAAATTTTGTTCAGTGATGAGGCCCATTTCTGGCTCAAAGGCAAAGTCAATAAACAAAATTGTCGCATTTAGGCTGAGGAGCAACAAGGAGAGGTTCAAGAGGTGCCATTTTACCCAGAGAAAACCACGTTTTGGTGCGATTTATAGGCTGGTGAAATGATCGGTTGATAGTTTTTCAAAAATGATGAAGGCCGGCACGTAACCGTGAATGGTGCTCGAAAAAAGGTCGCTTATAACGGACCATTTTTCGAATTAAATTATTTACACATTTTTTCTCAGTTGTCAACACTTTAATATGAAGTACAGCATGATCCTCTCCATGAATAATCTTAGGAGCAGCAACCTGAAATTGATTGCAAAAACACTGCACCTTTGCATGTGAAGCGCAGTATATTGATTTCATTGATAAATTTGTAGCAAATTATAGTTTTTTATTGTCTGCTATTTAGAAATTCGTCGACGAGCGATCTTGCTGATCAATTATCCTACTTGTATACAAAAAACATTGTTGCCACATAACTCACAATTTTGTTCAATGGTGCCAGTTTACCATTTTGCAAGCTTACTAAGTAACTAAGCTATTTACCTCAAAAGAACATGGCAAATTTGGCTTTCGCAACTAATATATTTTAATATTCGATTTCGCTAAACCCACTTTTTTACATATTTACAAAACCTTACAGCAAAAGAAAGCGGAGATTTATTTTTATTTAGTTATGTACGTATATTTATAATTTTTTGATTGGTAGTTGATAATTATCTGCAGCTAATATTATGACATATTAGCTGAAGTGTAACGATTAATTTTTACGATTTTTTTAATATAATGCATTTATGTAGATTTTTCAGCTTATGAATAAATGACCAAACAAACGGACTGTTTTACGAATATTCAAAACATTGACAATCTTGAATGTGAAAGGATATGATTTTGGATCTTATTCAAACTGTTCCCCGATGGATATCTGTTGCTCATCTAAAAGGTTTCAAACATAGCGAATGTCGTTTTCATGTATGTATTGGAGATGATGCTCTACGTTTTGAAAGAGACGTTGTTTGCATTTAAGTTAGTTCTCGCTTTCGATTATAACGGAATATATCCCCTGGGATTAACCGGCTCAAGACCTCTTGCTTCTATATTTAAATAGAAGACAAGTTTTTAACAAAATGGCAAAGTGACATTGATTTTCGTGGCTGCACACTGCTTTTATCATGATTTCGGGTCCGTGACAACCCTCTTCAGAAAGCTTTGCTGCAATTGTTGAAAGTAAAACCGAACTCAATAGGGCAAGGCTCTCACCAAACGAATGAGAACTACTGTTGTAAACCTTACTTTTCAAGTTTTTTTTACACAATTGCCCACGAAAATACAACTCACTCTTGCCACCTCTAAAGAGACTCTACATCGGGAGTCATCAATAGATTTTTTTTACAACGTGCGTGTGTGTGTTGTAAAAACATACGTACAGGCACGGCACACAAGTTGACATAGTCAACTGTACTCTATTTAAAACAACAAGAGGTCTTGAGCCGGTTAATCCCTGTTCAATGTGTAAAAGCAACAGACCGAAAAAAACAAACGAGCTAAACAAACTTTTAAAACTAATTTTTTTTTCAATGCAGTCGATTGATAAATGCACGTATCTGAATATACATAGAAGTGTGCGTGTGACACGAAATTCTCGTGTCAAAGTAACCTTGCTCACGCGTGATCGTGAGTGTACGTGATTCCAATTTTTAATCGGTTCGTGAGTGCACGTGAACATGACTGAAAAATTGTCATTCACGCTCACGAAATACACTCATCAACCCCAGTTGCAAAGCAAAATATGTATATTTAGCCAAACAAAGAGAACTCGTAAAAATCTCTTCATAGAGACAAATAATAAATTTGACGCAGTCAGTGTATGTTTTTGCTTAGCATCTTAATGTGTACATTAGAGCGTACCACCTTACAGGTAAAAAATAAGTTCACTGTACACCTTCGAATATAAAGTATTATTGCATTTTTTTGGCGAACGTAGAGGTCGCACTTTTAAATTTTTCTTTATATCTTCTGCATTTGCAGCCGGATTTTTAAGTGTGATAAATCGATGTTTTATCTTAAAGAGACTCATTTTAATACTACCCTAATGTACCAACAGTGTTGTCACTGACAAAGTTATTTTCCTACCAAATTTTTTCAAGAATCATACCAAATTGAATTAAAACCTTCCAATTATTGTGAAGTCATTTAACATGGTGTAACGGAAAATGATAAGCTAGCTTCATTGCAAATGTTTGTAACCGAATGATCAGCTAATTTTAATAAACGATGTTTATCAGGCCGCCCGTCTACGGTCCTTTTAAAGATTCTAATCAAACTTCAGGCCGAAATTGTAGTCCGACTTATATTAAAAATTACAGTAGTACGTTTTTTGGACAGCCGCTATTAAAATTTAACAAAATCGGTTTAGATATAGCTCCCAGACATATGTTCAATCGATTTAAGGTATTTTGCCAACGATCGATCCCGAAGAGTTTCGGATCAATCTGGTACATAGAACCGGCAGTCGCGGGATTGGCCAGCAGTCGTAGACGTCAACGTTGGCTGAGGCCGCGATGGCAAAGATGTGTGTGTATGTGCGAACGAATGTATGCAACATAGCCCAACAAACCAGTCCCTAAGCGTAATATAACTAAATTGGAGAATAAACTTACTACTAACAAATTTCTACAACTTTTCTTAAACATACATCATTTGAACCCATAGATTTCGTAACAAAGAAAAATAAACACAAAGTCGTCAACTATACGCTGCTTGCTTCACACAAGAAACAAAAAAACCCAAAGTCGCTGCGACGTATATGATGTGCCGTTATTTGTACACGTGCATTTTGTTTTCTTTGTTAAAGTTCTCAGTTGTCATGTTCATGTAGAATTGTAAAGTTGGAGTAACAAAAAAGTGAAAATTAAAGAGAAGTAAAAAAGTGAAAAAGTGAATAAATTAAAGAGAAGTAAAAAAGTGAAGAAATAAAGTTTGTAAAAGTAAAATAAAATATATAGAACTATAAAAAATGTCTTACAAAGCTGACATTTCCAAGCCTGTTTAAAGCTTATATTTCTAAGCTTGTTCAAAGCTTACATTTGTAAGATTGTTCAAAGCTTACATTTCTAAGCTTATTGTATATTATAGACTAGCAAGCTTATAACAGGGTTCAATTTTGTTTATTATATAATTGTTACCAAGCGTATTACTATAGTTTTCACTAACGTTTTCTAAGCTTAAGGCTTATGATAGTAAGTTTGTTACAAGTTATTTCTAAAGGGTTTTGGTTTGTTGGGAGGGCAATGACAAAGGGTTGGTTTTGGGCGCGTATGTATGAGCGGTAGTAATAGCTATTACTATCGCTCATACATACGCGCCCAAAACCAACCCTTTGTCATTGCCCTCCCAACAAACCAAAACCCTTTAGAAATAACTTGTAACAAACTTACTATCATAAGCCTTAAGCTTAGAAAACGTTAGTGAAAACTATAGTAATACGCTTGGTAACAATTATATAATAAACAAAATTGAACCCTGTTATAAGCTTGCTAGTCTATAATATACAATAAGCTTAGAAATGTAAGCTTTGAAGAAGCTTACAAATGTAAGCTTTGAACAAGCTTAGAAATATAAGCTTTACGAACACTGTGTTTAATTTTGTAAGGCATTTTTTTATAGTTTTATATATTTTATTTTACTTTTACAAACTTTATTTCTTCACTTTTTTACTTCTCTTTAATTTCTTCACTTTTTCACTTTTTACTTCTCTTTAATTTTCACTTTTTTGTTACTCCAACTTTACAATTCAACATGAACAAGACAACTGAGAACTTTAACAAAGAAAACAAAATGCACGTGTACAAATAACGGCACATCATATACGTCGCAGCGACTTTGTGTTTATTTTTCTTTGTTACGAAATCTATGGGTTCAAATGATGTATGTTTAAGAAAAGTTGTAGAAATTTGTTAGTAGTAAGTTTATTCTCCAATTTAGTTATATTACGCTTAGGGACTGGTTTGTTGGGAGGCATACAATATGAAATTTGCTTTTTTATGTTGTTGGTGCATCGGCGCTAGACAAAGGCTTATTGACGTTCTTCATCAAACCCATCATGGCATTCCGTAGCGTCAGAATTACGATCTTCAAATCGGCAACTGATGTTTCTGGGGTTTCCATGATTGTCTTCTCGCCGTCACTGTCGCAAGATGACGATCCATTATTGTCCCCGTCGTCCTTATGCGGCGTTATATTGTCTATCTGATCCGAAGACATATTTTCTATCAAACGTTGGCTTTTTCTCTAAATATATTATTTTTTAAATAGTTATGAATTATACTACTAGGAATATAAGTAGCAAAAGGAGGACAATTTTCACTCTTTTGGAAAAGGAGGGACGAACGTGGTCAAAAAGGAGGGCATGTCCACCAAAAGGAGGATATACGATAACCCTGTATACAACAGGATAATACTCATATCTACAAAGCAAGTATTTATACAACATGGATTAACGAGTAAAATGTTGAATTGCTGTCACGGCCACCATACTTCCCGGAAATAAACAAAATGGAAAACGTGTGGGGAAAGAGCATTAGTCTGAGCGGCAATTTGATGACCGCAAATTTCCTTATAATATTTATCGCAAATGTATAACGACTTTCCAAATGGAATTTAAAAATACAAATTATTAAACATTAAAAAAAAACATTTAACAGGGATTAACCAGCTCAATGCCTCTTGTATCTATATTTAAAAAAGAAAAGTTTTTAACAAAATGGCAAAGTGACATTGATTTTCGTGGCTGCACACTGCTTTTATTGCGGTTTCGGGTTGTGACGACCTTTATCAGAAGGCTTTAAAGCAATTGTAAAAAGGAAAACTGAACTCTTTAAGACCAGGTTCTCACCAAAGGTATGAGAAGTACTGTTGTAAATCTCACTTTAAAGTTTTCTTCACACAATTGCCCACGAAAATACGATTCACTTTTATCACCTGTACACTCAACATTGAGACCCATCAATAAATTTATTTTACAACTTGTGTTGTGAAGAGTTAAGTTGGCTTTGCCAACTGTTCTGCCGTGCCGTGCTTGTACATATTTTTTTACTCTGTAAGGCGTTTTTTCCAATATGCACCTATTCAAGTAACGCAAAATGTAATTCATTTTTTCCTCAAAAATCCAAAAAGAAGCGCAGATATAAATAAAGGTATTTTTTCAGAACAAAAAAAATTCAAATCAAGTGTGGAATCTTTATTGGTAATTTGAAAGGACATTTTATGGCATTTATTTTTTTGATTATAATTTCCATCAAATGTTGGCAACTATATTATGGAAATGAGCGTTCGTTGAGAAAGGGGAAGATCCGCTGTTTTCGATCAATATTTTGTTCAGTGATGAGGCCCATTTCTGGCTCAAAGGCAAAGTCAATAAACAAAATTGTCGCATTTAGGCTGAGGAGCAACAAGGAGAGGTTCAAGAGGTGCCATTTTACCCAGAGAAAACCACGTTTTGGTGCTATTTATAGGCTGGTGAAATGATCGGTTGATAGTTTTTCAAAAATGATGAAGGCCGGCACGTAACCGTGAATGGTGCTCGAAAAAATGTCGCTTATAACGAACCCTTTTTCGAATTAAATTATTTACACATTTTTTCTCAGTTGTCAACACTTTAATATGAAGTACAGCATGATCCTCTCCATGAATAATCTTAGGACAGCAACCTGAAATTGATTGCAAAAACACTGCACCTTTGCATGTGAAGCGCAGTATATTGATTTCATTGATAAATTTGTTGCAAATTATAGTTTTTTATTGTCTGCTATTTAGAAATTCGTCGACGAGCGATCTTTCTGATCAATTATCCTACTTGTATACAAAAAACATTGTTGCCACATAACTCACAATTTTGTTCAATGTTGCCAGTTTACCATTTTGCAAGCTTACTAAGTAACTAAGCTATTTACCTCAAAAGAACATGGCAAATTTGGCTTTCGCAACTAATATATTTTTATATTCGATTTCGCTAAACCCACTTTTTTACATACTTACAAAACCTTACAGCAAAAGAAAGCGGAAATTTATTTTTATTTAGTTATGTACGTATATTTATAATTTTTTGATTGGTAGTTGATAATTATCTGCAGCTAATATTATGACATATTAGCTGAAGTGTAACGATTAATTTTTACGATTTTTTTAATATAATGCATTTATGTAGATTTTTCAGCTTATGAATAAATGACCAAACAAACGGACTGTTTTACGAATATTCAAAACATTGGCAATCTTGAATGTGAAAGGATATGATTTTGGATCTTATTCAAACTGTTCCCCGATGGATATCTGTTGCTCATCGAAAAGGTTTCAAACATAGCGAATGTCGTTTTCATGTATGTATTGGAGATGATGCTCTACGTTTTGAAAGAGACGTTGTTTGCATTTAAGTTAGTTCTCTGGGAGGCTTAGGGAGGTTATGTAATCATTATTTTTTTAAGACTTTCGTAACCTATATCTTGAGCAGGAGCGTCAGAAACATCAGCAAATATACTTCTGTTGTATTTTATAGAATTATGAAGGCTTCTCATAGGTGCATATATATTTACATTAATTTCGCTATTTTTAAATCCCTCATCTTCCCAGACATAATATTATTTATTGTTGCGAAATAAACATCCTTATGAGGTTCGGAAAATAATTAAAAAATATCTTTAGAATCAATCACATGAGTAAAAGTTGGCCCATACTGCTCCGAGGCATGACGACATGAAAAAGCTTTGGCAAGTATTTGATGACGATTCACACTAAAATCGCGCGCGTAGCACTCATATGGTAAATTACGGCCATGATATTTCTCAATTGCTATGGCTAATTTTGCTAGAACAGGTGTCATCACTTTGAATAGGACATGTTCCGGAGCACCCTGCACATACTGTCGATAATGGCGAATAGCTGTCGGGAAGTGTTTTTCACAATACTTAAAACGATGACTGTAACCCTCTAGATGGTGTTGCATATTAAAGGACTCTAAAACCAATTCACACAGTCCACATTCATAGCGAGGCGAATTGTCAGAAGAATTTTTTAGTATTTTGACTACGTACTCCACACCTAAAATGCCTCGCACTTTGTTTTCGGTAGGCTTGCAGTTAAAGGTTTTGGTGAAAAAAGTAGGTACAATTTTGGGTTCAGGCAGGAGTTCCGATCCATGTGATGGTAATGCGGAATGCTTTGTTTTCATTCTTGTAGGTATAATAATTTTATCGGTCTGATATTGAGGTTTATTTAAACATGCCTCAGAAAGTTTAGAATTTGAGACGTCCGGATTGAAAACAAGTTCTGAAGTGATTTGGTACGTATCTGCATTTTTAATAACATTTGAGTCCATTTCACAATATATGCAATATTTGTTCAATGCCGTGTATATGTTTTTACATTGGAGATTAGCCAATATGCAGCAATACGGTATTCAACGAAAAATTCTGTTGAAGGTAGATGGGGTGTCAGTTCCACAAATACACTAGTAAAGAAGAGACGGTTTTAGCATTATTCTTACAGATTACATTATACGACCTTTTAAACTCTTACTTTTACTAAAAGTAAAATAAACTTCAGTTTGTTTAGATTTTCAGCTACAGCCAATCACACACATACGATCAAAGCGGGGACAAATTGTTGAGATCTGAAAATTTAAGAAAAAATCATGTTTAAGAGATATACATGCATTCGGCTTGATAAAAGAGATAAGTATACGAGTTGATCCATTCAGAGTTATAGCCATGGTACAATAAACAAGGTATAGTCATTAGCCGACCAACAAATAAACAGTTTGCTATACTGTCGAAATCAATTGAATGAAAATACCAGAAATACATTTTTGAGAATGTTTGATGATTATTGTGAACAATTTACAAAATTCTTTTAATTGTCTTTTAAATTTGTAATTTAAATTAATACATTGAAAGTTGTACATTAGCTGACTGCAAAACACTATCTTCTTTATTGTAGGTTTATATAATACTTAAGGCTAATAGTCACCTTTTAGACTTTTTTCTTTAGGGAAATGAAAATGCAATATTTTGGGGGAAAAACAAGTTATCCTTGTATAAAACATTTTTATTTAAAAAAATAAATGATAAAAAATAATAATAATCAGGTAATTTGCGTAGTTTGCACATTATTCATATAAAGTTTTTTTTTTAACTTTTAAAACACATTGAACAGGGATTAACCTGCTCAAGACCTCTTGCTTCTATATTTATACGAGGGCGGTTCGGAAAATTCTTAGCCTTACAATGAAAGAGAATAGTTAGTTTTTTAAAAATATTTTTATTTTTCAATATGATCTCCTGAAACTTCAATACACTTAGTCCAACGCTTATCTAGCAATTCTATCCCTTGATTAAAATAGTTTTCCTCAAGGTCTTCAAAATAGTGGTTTACAACTGTAATTGCATCTTCATTTGAGGTAAAACGCTTGCCAGCAAGGATTTTTTTTTAGATTTGGGAACAGGTAAAAGTCACTGGGAGCTAAATCAGGAGAATAAGGTAGGTGGTCAAGCAACTCGTACTTTAATTCGTTGATTTTAGCCATTGTTAAAACACTCTTGTGCGCTGGTGCGTTGTCTTGATGAAAAATTCTTTTTTTGTGTTGTAAGCCAGGACGTTTTTCTCGAATTTGTACATTTAACTGATCTAAAAGGTTGCAATAGTACTCTGAATTTATTGTTTTACCCTTTTGCAGATAGTCAATCAATAAAATACCTTTGATGTCCCAAAAAACCGTTGCCATAACCTTACCAGCCGATTGAATTATTTTTGCCTTCTTTGGGGCACTTCCTCCAGCTTCAGTCCATTGCTTGGATTGTTCTTTTGTCTCTGGAGTATAGTGGTGGACCCATGTCTCATCAATAGTTATAAACGACGCTTAAAATCCATTTTATTTCGCTGAAAACAATCCAAACAAGCTTGAGAAATGTTCATTCTTATGCGTTTTTGGTCGACTGTTAACAAGTCCGGCACCCATCTTGCAGAAAGCTTTTTCATCTGTAGTTCTTCATGCAAAATTAAATGGACTTGATCATTTGAGATGCCCATGATATTAGCTATTTCACGCACTTTTATTCGTCGATCATTTAATACCATATCATGCACTTTGGCTACAATTTCTGTTGTTGTTGCTGTTTTTGGACGTCCACTACGTGGTTCATCTTCAATGCTTGTACGACCACGTACAAGCATTGAAGGAGCACTTTCACCTAACACATTCACCATATCATTATGAATTTCTTGTCCCGATAAACCATTTTTATGTAAATATTTAATGACACCACGCATTTCTAATTTTTCCATTGTAAAAAAATCGCGGATGCATCTTTTGTGAACACCTGTTTCTATATGAAGGAGTTGCCAGATCGAAACAAAATTTAACATGTGTTCATAGCAGAGATGGAAGTTTCCAAAACACTTAACTTTTTTCTGTTTATACCGCGCTTTTTGTGCTAGGCTAAGAAGTTTCCGAACCGCCCTCGTATAGAAGACAAGTTTTTAACAAAATGGTTTTCGTGGCTGCACACGGCTTTTATCATGATTTCGGGTCCGTGACAACCCTCTTCAGAAAGCTTTGCTGCAATTGTTGAAAGTAAAACCGAACTCTATAGGGCCAGGCTCTCCCCAAACGAATGAGAACTACTGTTGTAAACCTTACTTTTCAAGTTTTATTTTCACAATTGCCCACGAAAATACAACTCACTCTTGCCACCTCTAAAGAGACTCTACATCGGGAGTCATCAATAGATTTCTTTTACAACGTGTGTGCGTGTTGTAAAATGAGTATAGTTGACTATGTCAACTTGTGTGCCGTGCCGTGCATGTACGTGTGTTTAGCTAGTTTGTTTTATTTCGGCCTGTTGCTTCTACACATTGAACAGGGATTAACCGGCTCAAGACCTATTGCTTCTATATTTAAATAGAAGACAAGTTTTTAACAAAAAGGCAAAGTGACATTGATTTTCGTGGCTGCACACTGCTTTTATCATGATTTCGGGTCCGTGACAACCCTCTTCAGAAAGCTTTGCTGCAATTGTTGAAAGTAAAACCAAACTCTATAAGGCCAGGCTCTCCCCAAACGAATAAGAACTACTGTTGTAAACCTTACTTTTCAAGTTTTCTTCACACAATTGCCCACGAAAATACAACTCACTCTTGCCAGCTCTAAAGAGACTCCACATCGAGAGCCATCAATAGATTTCTTTTACAACAACGTGTGTGTGTTGTAAATAGAGTACAGTTGACTATGCCAACTTGTGTGCCGTGTCGTGCATGTACGTATATTTTTACAATACACACGCACACGTTGTAAAAGAACCCTGTAGGAAATGTCAATAGTG
Organism: Hydrotaea diabolus; assembly: GCA_963513945.1. Taxonomy (NCBI): domain Eukaryota; kingdom Metazoa; phylum Arthropoda; class Insecta; order Diptera; family Muscidae; genus Hydrotaea; species Hydrotaea diabolus. The sequence continues at coordinate 110,253,477 of OY740716.1, read as the reverse complement.
AAACAGTACTGACTTACTATTGACTGTGTCGCCAGTACTACTGACCAAATATACCCCAAAAAATTCTATTGACATTTAACATGTACTTGTCATTGAGAATGAACTACTGACACAAGAACTACTGACTAGGTGGTACTTTTGGAACCATATGGAGACATTGGAACCACTGAATCAGTAGTCCATTGTCACCATTTTGTCAACACTTTTTTACCAAATAAAAAGGCGTAAAATTAGAAATTAAAATCATATTTATTATGTATATTTAATTAAATTAAAGAAAAATTCAGTCTTTTTCATGGGCACTATTTCTTCAAGGCTGGCCATACCTTTAACATATTCTGTAATACTAGGTACATGTAGATTTTTTAAACATTGTTTTGTTTGTGTTTTATAAAGCTAAAAGTGCTCACTTTCTTCAGGGCTGGCAAACCCATTCAATAAATAAAAAAATGTTAACTAAAAATCAAATAAAAAAATATTGCTATTAAATTATTCTGCCAAATCAGCATTGTTTTCATCATTCTTTGTAGTTTTGCTTCTGCTGGATTGTTTAAATTATTTTTTCTTCTGACGTTGGAATAGCATCTGCAATTTAATGAGCGGAACGTCTAGGCCTTCCTCCTGCAATATACTGAGCAGCTTCTCCAAACACTTTCTGGAAGGCGATGTTTCGATGTACCACTGCTTCAGTTTTTCCCTCAAATTCAGAGTTGGAGTGGGCAAATCAGCTAACTCAAAATCTTCAAAAGTTTCACAATTTTCTTCTTGCAGCACAAAATCACTGAAAGTGCTCTCTCTAGAAATTAACTCCTCTTCAGCATTTGCTCTATCCTTGTACAATTTTAATTGCTTTTTCACAAGTCTTTTGTAATTTTTTTTATTCATTTTTTAATTCACTTATAAAACTCACTTTTCTTTTTAAACTATTGTTCAATTATTGCGATACCATGTGTTTTCACAACCAAAAAAAGCGAAACAATGAAAAGGAAGAAGAAGCATTGACTCTCATTTGTCATAAATTTCTCTACACATCAAAGCCTTTAGACAAATTGTTGACAATGTCACCATAACAAAGCGAAACAATGAAAATGAAGAAGAAGCATTAACGCTCATTTGGCATACATTTCTCTACACATTAAAGCCAGAGAAATATTTGTAGACAAGCTGTAGACAAATTATCGACAATGTCACCATAATAGTTGACAAAAGTGGTGACATAGAGACACATGTCCCCAGACTTCCTACAGGGAAATCTATTGGTGGCTCTCGATGTGGAGTCTCTTCAGAGCTGTCAAGAGTGAGTTGTATTTTTGTGGGCAATTGTGTGAAGAAAACTTGAAAAGTAAGGTTCTCATTCGTTTCCGGAGAGCCTGGCCTTATAGAGTTCGGTTTTACTTTCAACAATTGCAGCAAAGCTTTCTAAGAGGGTTGTCACGGACCCGAAATCATGATAAAAGCAGTGTGCAGCCTCGAAAATCAATGTCACTTTGCCATTTTGTTAAAAACTTGTCTTCTATTTAAATATAGAATCAAGAGGTCTTGAGCCGGTTAATCCCTGTTCAATGTGTAAAAGCAACAGACCGAAAAAACAAACGAGCTAAACAAACATTTAAAACTAAATTTTTTTCAATGCAGTCGATTGATAAATGCACATATCCGAATATACATAGAAGTGTGCGTGTGACACGAAATTCTCGTGTCAAAGTAACCTTGCTCACGCGTGATCGTGAGTGTACGTGATTCCAATTTTTAATCGGTTCGTGAGTGCACGTGAACTTGACTGAAAAATTGTCATTCACGCTCACGAAATACACTCATCAACCCCAGTTGCAAAGCAAAATATGTATATTTAGCCAAACAAAGAGAACTCGTAAAAATCTCTTCATGGAGACAAATAATAAATTTGACGCAGTCAGTGTATGTTTTTGCTTAGCATCTTAATGTGTACATTAGAGCGTACCACCGTACAGGTAAAAAATAAGTTCACTGTACACCTTCGAATATAAAGTATTATTGCATTTTTTTTTTTGGCGAACGTAGAGGTCGCACTTTTAAATTTTTCTTTATATTTTCTGCATTTGCAGCCGGATCTTTAAGTGTGATAAATAGATGTTTTATCTTGAAGAGACTCATTTTAATACTACCCTAATGTACCAACAGTGTTGCCACTGACAAAGTTATTTTCCTACCAATTTTTTTCAAGAATCCTACCAAATTGAATTAAAACCTACCAATAATTGTGAAGTCATTTAAAAAATTTAACATGGTGTAACGGAAAATGATAAGCAGCTTCATGGCAAATGTTTGTAACCGAATGATCAGCTAATTTTAATAAACGATGTTTATCAGGCCGCCCGTCTACGGTCCTTTTAAAGATTCTAATCAAACTTCAGGCCGAAATTGTAGTCCGACTTATATTAAAAATGACAGTAGTACGTTTTTTGGACAGCCGCTATTAAAATTTAAAAAAATCGGTTTAGATATAGCTCCCAGACATACGTTCAATCGCTTTAAGGTATTTTTGCCAACGATCGATCATTAACCTCCTCAGATGATAATGGGTCAAATCGGTTGACTGATATAAAACACCTATACATAAATTCTTTTTTCGACCAAATTTGGTATAGTATTTTACGATGGATCAGCAACCAGTCCTGGACTAAGTTGACGCAAATAGGCCCAAATTCGAGTCCCTTCCAACATTGAAATATGGATAGCAAAATACGTTCAAAATTTTCAAGAATAAAAATTTATTTATATTCATTTGGCTTAATTCTTGTAGCAGAAAGTAGAACGTCGGACTTATTATCAGTTTCTGTTATGTAAGCCCTTATTTTTTTTTTTTAAATAACCAACACTCAGGGGATGCCCACTATACATGCGGTGCATTGCGTTGGCGAGTGGAAAGTAACGGATCGGAGGGGGGAAAGAGGGAATAATGTTTATTGACACTTGTCTTGAACTTCTGGATGTCGCAATTAGTGGGAAACACATTTGCCGGAAGTCGATTCCACATACGGACTGTACGAGCGAAAAACGAATTTGATCTGTAGTGTATAGTGCGGTCAACTGGCCAATCGATAACAAACGGGTGTGAATTCCTAGAAAGTCGCGTATCCCTGCCGAACATCCTCACGTCAGGAATAAGGCGACGGATGTCTGATGAACACACACCATGAAAGTAACGATAGAACAGCGTCACGCAACCCACATTCCGACGATGATCAAGGGAAACAATAGAGTTGGATACCCTACTGTCACCTATCAGCACCATCGCTCTCCTTTGAACACGGTCAAGTAGCTCTAAGGATGATTTTGGAGCACCTGCCTATATATGGGAATTGTATTCCATCTTCGGCCTGATGTAAGTTGTATAGATATTGTAAAGATCAGAAGGAGTGAAATATTTCCTGCACCGCTTTAAGAAGCCTATGCACTTGAGTGCTTCTTTCGACACTTCGAATACATGTCTCGCCCAACGAGCGTCACATTGTATTTTCATGCCCAGAACATCAGTGAGACAACAAGCAGCACTGTGTCTTACGCGCATTAAAATCTACTCTATTCACTCGATCCCATTCGGAAATGGCCAGTAAATCCCGGCCAAGTGTCTCATCCATAATTCGCCTTTTGTCTTCAATATCTTGAAGACTCGGCCTACGGTCGAATGAATATGAATGACATAGGTTACTGTCATCCGCAAAGGAGTAGATTGGATTCACGGTCTGACCCAACAGATCATCAATGAAAATTAAAAATAAAGAGGGAGAAAGGACAGAGCCCTGTGGTACTCCTGCAGTAAGCCTATGTTTGTTTGATGAGAACCCGTCTACAACAACTCTTATAGTGCGATCTCTAAGAAAGCTCGATATAAAACGAGCGAAAGTATCACCGACGCCAAAAGCCATCAGCTTTGACAAGAGTGCACCGTGCCAGACTCTATCAAAGGCCTTGGAGATATCCAGAGCCACAACCTTACTCTCACCAAACTGGTGGATAGACCGACTCCAGCGCTCCGTCAAGAAAGCCATCAGGTCTCCCGTAGAGCGATTTCTACGGAAGCCATACTGTCGATCACTAAGCAAGCAGTTGGACTCTAGATACCTCACAAGATGGTGGTTAACCATGCTCTCCATTACCTTAGAGCGCGGAGCAAATCGCGATTGGCCGATAATTTGCAGGATTATTGGCTTCACCGTTTTTAGGGATTGGTTGGCCGTTCGCAACCTTCCAACACGCTGGGAAGACTCCCGCACGATAAGCAAGGTTGAAGAGGTTGCGGAATGGACGGGCTAGCGTCGAGGAGCACTTACACAGGACAAGTGCCGAAATACCATCCGGGCCCGGGGACTTATTTACGTCGAGATTTGCAAGAACCCTTTTGACCCCACGTGTTCGAAAAAATATCTGAGGCATGGAACAAGATACGTTTTCGATCACGGCGAGTGGTTGATTGCTTTCCGGCAAGGAAGAATTTCCTGCGAACATTTCAGCCAATAGGTTAGCTTTATCAACCGGGTCAGTGAATGCCTGATCGTCTTTAACAAGAGTTGGGATAGATGATGAACTATCCTTTACTCTTCTTACAAACGACCAAAAGCTCTTACTTCCCCTGGGGGAAGCAAGAACCTTTGTGCGAAGACGATGTTCGTGTAGAAATTTTTCACGCCTAAGCACCAATTTCTGAACGCCTCCTCTTTAGATCTGACAGCATCCCTGCATGCCTGGTTAAACCAACCCTTTTTGCCTGGTTTAGCCGACATAACTTTATTTGGAATAAATGTCTTCATTCCAAATAAAATTATATTTTGGATCATTTCAGCAGCAGCATTTACGTCGTTGTCGAGAAAGCACAGTTTCCAATTAAAATGCTGAAAAAAGTGGTTGAGCTCAGCCCAACGTGCCTATTCGTAGATAAAAACTGTTCGCTTTGGGGCTGGTATCGAAGTGACACGAAGGGCGGAATACGAAAAGGATGCTGAAACAATGCAGTGATCAGAATTACCAAGAGGTGGAAGGACATTAACTTCGTACTTTTCAGGGTGTGAAGTTAAGTAAAGGTCAAGAATATTGTGATGGTGCCCTTCTACACACGGAATATGTGTCGGTTCATTCACTAGTTGCGTCAAGTCATTTTGCGCGGCGAAGAGCTCGGCGTATTGGCCCTCCGGAGATGTTTGGCTCGAATGCGAAAGCCAGGCGGAATTGTGGACATTGAAATCACCAGCAACGACGATTTCACTGTCCGGATAACTCTCCAGAACTTATGTGAGTGAAGATAAATTCGAATTTAACTTTCAAAAACGCAAAATATCCCCGGTCACCAGTGGGTTAATAAAGTTAAATTCGAATTTATCTTCACACTTTGACCAGACAGCAGTGTGCGCATAGTGAAGTTAAATTAGAATTTAACTTCACATAGCAAGACAGAATTGCATGATTTGCTTTACAGCGGATCTAAGTGCGTCCATGGAGGACAACTGGAAATACTTTCGTCAATCAGACTACTGCCAGATTATTGCTACTGGTACTGGCTACTATCGCTAGAAGGCCGTTTGTTTGAAATAATTTTCAGAATATTGAATTCTTCACCTGGAATATGAAATTTGGGGGAAATTGCTCTAGAGCGGATATAAGTGCGTCCATGGAGGACAACTAGAAATACTTTCGTCAATCAGACTACTGCCAGATTATTGCTACTGTTACTAGCTACCATTGCTAGAAGGCCGTTTGTCTGAAATAATTTTCAGAATATTGAATTCTTCACCTGGAATATGAAATTTGGGCGAAATTGCTCTAGAGCGGATCTAAGTGCGTCTATGGAGGACAACTGGAAATACTTTCGTCAATCAGACTACTGCCAGATTATTGCTACTGGTACTGGCTACTATCGCTAGAAGGCCGTTTGTCTGAAATAATTTTCAGAATATTGAATTCTTCACCTGGAATATGAAATTTGGGGGAAATTGCTCTAGAGCGGATCTAAGTGCGTCCATGGAGGACAACTGGAAATATTTTCGTCAATCAGACAACTGCCAGATTATTGCTACTGTTACTAGCTACCATTGCTAGAAGGCCGTTTGTCTGAAATAATTTTCAGAATATTGAATTCTTCACCTGGAATATGAAATTTGGGCGAAATTGCTCTAGAGCGGATCTAAGTGCGTCCATGGAGGAGAACTGGAAATACTTTCGTCAATCAGACTACTGCCAGATTATTGCTACTGGTACTGGCTACTATCGCTAGAAGGCCGTTTGTCTGAAATAATTTTCAGAATATTGAATTCTTCACCTGGAATATGATATTTGGGGAAAATTGCTCTAGAGCGGATATAAGTGCGTCAATGGAGGACAACTGGAAATACTTTCGTCAATCAGACTACTGCCAGATTATTGCTACTGGTACTGGCTACTTTCGCTAGAATGCCGTTTGTCTGAAATAATTTTCAGAATATTGAATTCTCCACCTGGAATATGAAATTTGGGGAAAATTGCTCTAGAGCGGATATAAGTGCGTCCATGGAGGACAACTGGAAATACTTTCGTCAATCAGACTACTGCCAGATTATTACTAATAGTACTGGCTACTATCGCTAGAAGGCCTTTTGTCTGAAATAATTTTCAGAATATTGAATTCTTCACCTGGAATATGATATTTGGGGAAAATTGCTCTAGAGCGGATATAAGTGCGTCCATGGAGGACAACTGGAAATACTTTCGTCAATCAGACTACTGCCAGATTATTACTAATAGTACTGGCTACTATCGCTAGAAGGCCGTTTGTCTGAAATAATTTTCAGAATATTGAATTATTCACCTGGAATATGAAATTTGGGCGAAATTGCTCTAGAGCGGATCTAAGTGCGTCCATGGAGGACAACTGGAAATACTTTCGTCAATCAGACTACTGCCAGATTATTGCTACTGGTACTGGCTAATATCGCTAAAAGGCCGTTTGTCTGAAATAATTTTCAGAATATTGAATTCTTCACTTGGAATATGAAATTTGGGGGAAATTGCTCTAGAGCGGATCTAAGTGCGTCCATGGAGGACAACTGGAAATACTTTCGTCAATCAGAGTACTGCCAGATTATTGCTAATAGTACTGGCTACTATCGCTAGAAGGCCTTTTGTCTGAAATAATTTTCAGAATATTGAATTCTTCACCTGGAATATGATATTTGGGGAAAATTGCTCTAGAGCGGATATAAGTGCGTCCATGGAGGACAACTGGAAATACTTTCGTCAATCAGACTACTGCCAGATTATTACTAATAGTACTGGCTACTATCGCTAGAAGGCCGTTTGTCTGAAATAATTTTCAGAATATTGAATTATTCACCTGGAATATGAAATTTGGGCGAAATTGCTCTAGAGCGGATCTAAGTGCGTCCATGGAGGACAACTGGAAATACTTTCGTCAATCAGACTACTGCCAGATTATTTCTACTGGTACTGGTTAATATCGCTAAAAGGCCGTTTGTCTGAAATAATTTTCAGAATATTGAATTCTTCACTTGGAATATGAAATTTGGGGGAAATTGCTCTAGAGCGGATCTAAGTGCGTCCATGGAGGACAACTGGAAATACTTTCGTCAATCAGACTACTGCCAGATTATTGCTACTGGTACTGGCTACTATCGCTAAAAGGCCGTTTGTCTGAAATAATTTTCAGAATATTGAATTCTTCACCTGGAATATGAAATTTGGGGGAAATTGCTCTAGAGCGGATCTAAGTGCGTCCATGGAGGACAACTGGAAATACTTTCGTCAATCAGACTACTGCCAAATTATTGCTACTGGTACTGGCTACTATCGCTAGAAGGCCGTTTGTCTGAAATAATTTTCAGAATATTGAATTCTTCACCTGGAATATGAAATTTGGGGGAAATTGCTCTAGAGCGGATCTAAGTGCGTCCATGGAGGACAACTGGAAATACTTTCGTCAATCAGACTACTGCCAGATTATTGCTACTGTTACTAGCTACCATTGCTAGAAGGCCGTTTATCTGAAATAATTTTCAGAATATTGAATTCTTCACCTGGAATATGAAATCTGGGCGAAATTGCTCTAGAGCGGATCTAAGTGCGTCCATGGAGGACAACTGGAAATACTTTCGTCAATCAGACTACTGCCAGATTATTGCTACTGGTACTGGCTACTATCGCTAGAAGGCCGTTTGTCTGAAATAATATTCAGAATATTGAATTCTCCACCTGGAATATGAAATTTGGGGAAAATTGCTCTAGAGCGGATATAAGTGCGTCCATGGAGGACAACTGGAAATACTTTCGTCAATCAGACTACTGCCAGATTATTGCTAATAGTACTGGCTACTATCGCTAGAAGGCCGTTTGTCTGAAATAATTTTCAGAATATTGAATTCTTCACCCGGAATATGAAATTTGGGCGAAATTGCTCTAGAGCGGATATAAGTGCGTCCATGGAGGACAACTGGAAATACTTTCGTCAATCAGACTACTGCCAGATTATTGCTACTGGTACTGGCTACTATCGCTAGAAGGCCGTTTGTCTGAAATAATTTTCAGAATATTGAATTCTTCACCTGGAATATGAAATTTGGGGGAAATTGCTCTAGAGCGGATCTAAGTGCGTCCATGGAGGACAACTGGAAATACTTTCGTCAATCAGACTACTGCCAGATTATTGCTACTGGTACTGGTTAATATCGCTAAAAGGCCGTTTGTCTGAAATAATTTTCAGAATATTGAATTCTTCACTTGGAATATGAAATTTGGGGGAAATTGCTCTAGAGCGGATCTAAGTGCGTCCATGGAGGACAACTGGAAATACTTTCGTCAATCAGACTACTGCCAGATTATTGCTACTGGTACTGGCTACTATCGCTAAAAGGCCGTTTGTCTGAAATAATTTTCAGAATATTGAATTCTTCACCTGGAATATGAAATTTGGGGGAAATTGCTCTAGAGCGGATCTAAGTACGTCCATGGAGGACAACTGGAAATACTTTCGTCAATCAGACTACTGCCAAATTATTGCTACTGGTACTGGCTACTATCGCTAGAAGGCCGTTTGTCTGAAATAATTTTCAGAATATTGAATTCTTCACCTGGAATATGAAATTTGGGGGAAATTGCTCTAGAGCGGATCTAAGTGCGTCCATGGAGGACAACTGGAAATACTTTCGTCAATCAGACTACTGCCAGATTATTGCTACTGTTACTAGCTACCATTGCTAGAAGGCCGTTTATCTGAAATAATTTTCAGAATATTGAATTCTTCACCTGGAATATGAAATTTGGGCGAAATTGCTCTAGAGCGGATCTAAGTGCGTCCATGGAGGACAACTGGAAATACTTTCGTCAATCAGACTACTGCCAGATTATTGCTACTGGTACTGGCTACTATCGCTAGAAGGCCGTTTGTCTGAAATAATATTCAGAATATTGAATTCTCCACCTGGAATATGAAATTTGGGGAAAATTGCTCTAGAGCGGATATAAGTGCGTCCATGGAGGACAACTGGAAATACTTTCGTCAATCAGACTACTGCCAGATTATTGCTAATAGTACTGGCTACTATCGCTAGAAGGCCGTTTGTCTGAAATAATTTTCAGAATATTGAATTCTTCACCTGGAATATGAAATTTGGGCGAAATTGCTCTAGAGCGGATATAAGTGCGTCCATGGAGGACAACTGGAAATACTTTCGTCAATCAGACTACTGCCAGATTATTGCTACTGGTACTGGCTACTATCGCTAGAAGGCCGTTTGTCTGAAATAATTTTCAGAATATTGAATTCTTCACCTGGAATATGAAATTTGGGGGAAATTGCTCTAGAGCGGATCTAAGTGCGTCCATGGAGGACAACTGGAAATACTTTCGTCAATCAGACTACTGCCAGATTATTGCTACTGTTACTAGCTACCATTGCTAGAAGGCCGTTTGTCTGAAATAATTTTCAGAATATTGAATTCTTCACCTGGAATATGAAATTTGGGCGAAATTGCTCTAGAGCGGATCTAAGTGCGTCCATGGAGGACAACTGGAAATACTTTCGTCAATCAGACTACTGCCAGATTAATGCTACTGTTACTAGCTACCATTGCTAGAAGGCCGTTTGTCTGAAATAATTTTCAGAATATTGAATTCTTCACCTGGAATATGAAATTTGGGCGAAATTGCTCTAGAGCGGATCTAAGTGCGTCCATGGAGGACAACTGGAAATACTTTCGTCAATCAGACTACTGCCAGATTATTGCTAATAGTACTGGCTACTATCGCTAGAAGGCCGTTTGTCTGAAATAATTTTCAGAATATTGAATTATTCACCTGGAATATGAAATTTGGGCGAAATTGCTCTAGAGCGGATCTAAGTGCGTCCATGGAGGACAACTGGAAATACTTTCGTCAATCAGACTACTGCCAGAATTTTGCTACTGGTACTGGCTACTATCGCTAAAAGCCGTTTGTCTGAAATAATTTTCAGAATATTGAATTATTCACCTGGAATATGATATTTGGGGAAAATTGCTCTAGAGCGGATCTAAGTGCGTCCATGGAGGACAACTGGAAATACTTTCGTCAATCAGACTACTGCCAGATTATTGCTACTGTTACTAGCTACCATTGCTAGAAGGCCGTTTGTCTGAAATAATTTTCAGAATATTGAATTCTTCACCTGGAATATGAAATTTGGGCGAAATTGCTCTAGAGCGGATCTAAGTGCGTCCATGGAGGACAACTGGAAATACTTTCGTCAATCAGACTACTGCCAGATTATTGCTAATAGTACTGGCTACTATCGCTAGAAGGCCGTTTGTCTGAAATAATTTTCAGAATATTGAATTATTCACCTGGAATATGAAATTTGGGCGAAATTGCTCTAGAGCGGATCTAAGTGCATCCATGGAGGACAACTGGAAATACTTTCGTCAATCAGACTACTGCCAGATTATTGCTACTGGTACTGGCTAATATCGCTAAAAGGCCGTTTGTCTGAAATAATTTTCAGAATATTGAATTATTCACCTGGAATATGAAATTTGGGCGAAATTGCTCTAGAGCGGATCTAAGTGCATCCATGGAGGACAACTGGAAATACTTTCGTCAATCAGACTACTGCCAGATTATTGCTACTGGTACTGGCTACTATCGCCAGTAATAGAAGCAATAATCCGGCAGTAGTCTGATTGACGAAAGTATTTCCAGTTGTCCTCCATGGACGCACTTAGATCCGCTCTAGAGCAATTTCGCCCAAATTTCATATTCCAGGTGAAGAATTCAATATTCTGAAAATTATTTCAGACAAACGGCCTTCTAGCAATGGTAGCCAGTAACAGTAGCAATAATCTGGCAGTAGCCTGATTGACAAAAGTATTTCCAGTTGTCCTCCATGGACGCACTTATATCCGCTCTAGAGCAATTTTCCCCAAATTTCATATTCCAGGTGAAGAATTCAATATTCTGAAAATTATTTCAGACAAACGGCCTTTTAGCGATAGTAGCCAGGACCAGTAGCAATAATCTGGCAGTAGTCTGATTGACGAAAGTATTTCCAGTTGTCCTCCATGGACGCACTTAGATCCGCTCTAGAGGAATTTTCCCCAAATATCATATTCCAGGTGAATAATTCAATATTCTGAAAATTATTTCAGACAAACGGCTTTTAGCGATAGTAGCCAGTACCAGTAGCAAAATTCTGGCAGTAGTCTGATTGACGAAAGTATTTCCAGTTGTCCTCCATGGACGCACTTAGATCCGCTCTAGAGCAATTTCGCCCAAATTTCATATTCCAGGTGAAGAATTCAATATTCTGAAAATTATTTCAGACAAACGGCCTTCTAGCAATGGTAGCCAGTAACTGTAGCAATAATCTGGCAGTAGTCTGATTGACGAAAGTATTTCCAGTTGTCCTCCATGGACGCACTTAGATCCGCTCTAGAGCAATTTCCCCCAAATTTCATATTCCAAGTGAAGAATTCAATATTCTAAAAATTATTTCAGACAAACGGCCTTTTAGCGATATTAGCCAGTACCAGTAGCAATAATCTGGCAGTAGTCTGATTGACGAAAGTATTTCCAGTTGTCCTCCATGGACGCACTTAGATCCGCTCTAGAGCAATTTCGCCCAAATTTCATATTCCAGGTGAATAATTCAATATTCTGAAAAATATTTCAGACAAACGGCCTTCTAGCGATAGTAGCCAGTACTATTAGCAATAATCTGGCAGTAGTCTGATTGACGAAAGTATTTCCAGTTGTCCTCCATGGACGCACTTAGATCCGCTCTAGAGCAATTTCGCCCAAATTTCATATTCCAGGTGAATAATTCAATATTCTGAAAAATATTTCAGACAAACGGCCTTCTAGCGATAGTAGCCAGTACTATTAGCAATAATCTGGCAGTAGTCTGATTGACGAAAGTATTTTCAGTTGACCTCCATGGACGCACTTATATCCGCTCTAGAGCAATTTCCCCCAAATTTCATATTCCAAGTGAAGAATTCAATGTTCTGAAAATTATTTTAGACAAACGGCCTTTTAGCGATATTAGCCAGTACCAGTAGCAATAATCTGGCAGTAGTCTGATTGACGAAAGTATTTCCAGTTGTCCTCCATGGACGCACTTAGATCCGCTCTAGAGCAATTTCGCCCAAATTTCATATTCCAGGTGAATAATTCAATATTCTGAAAATTATTTCAGACAAACGGCCTTCTAGCGATAGTAGCCAGTGCTATTAGCAATAATCTGGCAGTAGTCTGATTGACGAAAGTATTTCCAGTTGACCTCCATGGACGCACTTATATTCGCTCTAGAGCAATTTTCCCCAAATATCATATTCCAGGTGAAGAATTCAATATTCTGAAAATTATTTCAGACAAACGGCCTTCTAGCGATAGTAGCCAGTACCAGTAGCAATAATCTGGCAGTAGTCTGATTGACGAAAGTATTTCCAGTTGTCCTCCATGGACGCACTTAGATCCGCTCTAGAACAATTTCGCCCAAATTTCATATTCCAGGTGAAGAATTCAATATTCTGAAAATTATTTCAGACAAACGGCCTTCTAGCGATAGTAGCCAGTACCAGTAGCAATAATCTGGCAGTAGTCTGATTGACGAAAGTATTTCCAGTTGTCCTCCATGGACGCACTTAGATCCGCTCTGGAACAATTTCGCCCAAATTTCATATTCCAGGTGAAGAATTCAATATTCTGAAAATTATTTCAGACAAACGGCCTTCTAGCGATAGTAGCCAGTACTATTATCAATAATCTGGCAGTAGTCTGATTGACGAAAGTATTTCCAGTTGTCCTCCATGGACGCACTTATATCCGCTCTAGAGCAATTTCGCCCAAATTTCATATTCCAGGTGAAGAATTCAATATTCTGAAAATTATTTCAGACAAACGGCCTTCTAGCAATGGTAGCCAGTAACAGTAGCAATAATCTGGCAGTAGCCTGATTGACGAAAGTATTTCCAGTTGTCCTCCATGGACGCACTTATATCCGCTCTAGAGCAATTTTCCCCAAATTTCATATTCCAGGTGAAGAATTCAATATTCTGAAAATTATTTCAGACAAAAGGCCTTCTAGCGATAGTAGCCAGTACTATTAGTAATAATCTGGCAGTAGTCTGATTGACGAAAGTATTTCCAGTTGTCCTCCATGGACGCACTTATATCCGCTCTAGAGCAATTTTCCCCAAATTTCATATTCCAGGTGGAGAATTCAATATTCTGAAAATTATTTCAGACAAACGGCCTTCTAGCGATAGTAGCCAGTACCAGTAGCAATAATCTGGCAGTAGTCTGATTGACGAAAGTATTTCCAGTTGTCCTCCATTGACGCACTTATATCCGCTCTAGAGCAATTTTCCCCAAATATCATATTCCAGGTGAAGAATTCAATATTCTGAAAATTATTTCAGACAAACGGCCTTCTAGCGATAGTAGCCAGTACCAGTAGCAATAATCTGGCAGTAGTCTGATTGACGAAAGTATTTCCAGTTCTCCTCCATGGACGCACTTAGATCCGCTCTAGAGCAATTTCGCCCAAATTTCATATTCCAGGTGAAGAATTCAATATTCTGAAAATTATTTCAGACAAACGGCCTTCTAGCAATGGTAGCTAGTAACAGTAGCAATAATCTGGCAGTTGTCTGATTGACGAAAATATTTCCAGTTGTCCTCCATGGACGCACTTAGATCCGCTCTAGAGCAATTTCCCCCAAATTTCATATTCCAGGTGAAGAATTCAATATTCTGAAAATTATTTCAGACAAACGGCCTTCTAGCGATAGTAGCCAGTACCAGTAGCAATAATCTGGCAGTAGTCTGATTGACGAAAGTATTTCCAGTTGTCCTCCATAGACGCACTTAGATCCGCTCTAGAGCAATTTCGCCCAAATTTCATATTCCAGGTGAAGAATTCAATATTCTGAAAATTATTTCAGACAAACGGCCTTCTAGCAATGGTAGCTAGTAACAGTAGCAATAATCTGGCAGTAGTCTGATTGACGAAAGTATTTCTAGTTGTCCTCCATGGACGCACTTATATCCGCTCTAGAGCAATTTCCCCCAAATTTCATATTCCAGGTGAAGAATTCAATATTCTGAAAATTATTTCAAACAAACGGCCTTCTAGCGATAGTAGCCAGTACCAGTAGCAATAATCTGGCAGTAGTCTGATTGACGAAAGTATTTCCAGTTCTCCTCCATGGACGCACTTAGATCCGCTCTAGAGCAATTTCCCCCAAATTTCATATTCCAAGTGAAGAATTCAATATTCTGAAAATTATTTCAGACAAACGGCCTTCTAGCGATAGAAGCCAGTACTATTAGCAATAATCTGGCAGTAGTCTGATTGACGAAAGTATTTCCAGTTGACCTCCATGGACGCACTTATATTCGCTCTAGAGCAATTTTCCCCAAATATCATATTCCAGGTGAAGAATTCAATATTCTGAAAATTATTTCAGACAAACGGCCTTCTAGCGATAGTAGCCAGTACTATTAGCAATAATCTGGCAGTAGTCTGATTGACGAAAGTATTTCCAGTTGACCTCCATGGACGCACTTATATTCGCTCTAGAGCAATTTTCCCCAAATATCATATTCCAGGTGAAGAATTCAATATTCTGAAAATTATTTCAGACAAACGGCCTTCTAGCGATAGTAGCCAGTACCAGTAGCAATAATCTGGCAGTAGTCTGATTGACGAAAGTATTTCCAGTTGTCCTCCATAGACGCACTTAGATCCGCTCTAGAACAATTTCCCCCAAATTTCATATTCCAGGTGAAGAATTCAATATTCTGAAAATTATTTCAGACAAACGGCCTTCTAGCGATAGAAGCCAGTACTATTAGCAATAATCTGGCAGTAGTCTGATTGACGAAAGTATTTCCAGTTGTCCTCCATGGACGCACTTATATCCGCTCTAGAGCAATTTCGCCCAAATGTCATATTCCAGGTGAAGAATTCAATATTCTGAAAAGTATTTCAGACAAACGGCCTTCTAGCGATAGTAGCCAGTACTATTAGCAATAATCTGGCAGTAGTCTGATTGACGAAAGTATTTCCAGTTGTCCTCCATGGACGCACTTAGATCCGCTCTAGAGCAATTTTCCCCAAATATCATATTCCAGGTGAAGAATTCAATATTCTGAAAATTATTTCAGACAAACGGCCTTCTAGCGATAGTAGCCAGTACCAGTAGCAATAATCTGGCAGTAGTCTGATTGACGAAAGTATTTCCAGTTGTCCTCTATGGACGCACTTATATCCGCTCTGGAGCAATTTTCCCCAAATATCATATTCCAGGTGAATAATTCAATATTCTGAAAATTATTTCAGACAAACGGCCTTCTAGCGATATTAGCCAGTACCAGTAGCAATAATCTGGCAGTAGTCTGATTGACGAAAGTATTTCCAGTTGTCCTCCATGGACGCACTTATATCCGCTGTAGAGCAATTTTCCCCTAATATCATATTCCAGGTGAAGAATTCAATATTCTGAAAATTATTTCAGACAAACGGCCTTTTAGCGATAGTATCCAGTACTATTAGTAATAATCTGGCAGTAGTCTGATTGACGAAAGTATTTCCAGTTGTCCTCCATGGACGCATTTATATCCGCTCTGGAGCAATTTTCCCCAAATATCATATTCCAGGTGAATAATTCAATATTCTGAAAATTAATTTAGACAAACGGCCTTTTAGCGATAGTAGCCAGTACCAGTAGCAATAATCTGGCAGTAGTCTGATTGACGAAAGTATTTCCAGTTGTCCTCCATGGACGCACTTAGATCCGCTCTAGAGCAATTTCGCCCAAATTTCATATTCCAGGTGAAGAATTCAATATTCTGAAAATTATTTCAGACAAACGGCCTTCTAGCAATGGTAGCCAGTAACAGTAGCAATAATCTGGCAGTAGCCTGATTGACGAAAGTATTTCCAGTTGTCCTCCATGGACGCACTTATATCCGCTCTAGAGCAATTTTCCCCAAATTTCATATTCCAGGTGAAGAATTCAATATTCTGAAAATTATTTCAGACAAACGGCCTTTTAGCGATAGTAGCCAGGACCAGTAGCAATAATCTGGCAGTAGTCTGATTGACGAAAGTATTTCCAGTTGTCCTCCATGGACGCACTTAGATCCGCTCTAGAGCAATTTCCCCCAAATTTCATATTCCAAGTGAAGAATTCAATATTCTGAAAATTATTTCAGACAAACGGCCTTCTAGCGATAGTAGCCAGTACCAGTAGCAATAATCTGGCAGTAGTCTGATTGACGAAAGTATTTCCAGTTGTCCTCCATGGACGCACTTAGATCCGCTGTAAAGCAAATCATGCAATTCTGTCTTGCTATGTGAAGTTAAATTCGAATTTAACTTCACTATGCGCACACTGCTGTCTCGTCAAAGTGTGAAGATAAATTCGAATTTAACTTTTTTAACCCACTGGGGACCGGGGATTTTTTGCGTTTTTGAAAGTTAAATTCGAATTTATCTTCACTCACATCCAGAACTTTCGTTATAGAATCTGAAAGGGCGTCGAAGCCGTTAAGGGAAGCCTCCCTTTCCGAGTTTGGGATTCTGTATATAAACCCGAAATGAAGTACGTGTGTTCCAATCCTGAACTTAACCCAAAGGGAGTTAAATGCTGGATCTTGTGAGCATAAGTGTTGCTGGCTCTGAAACACTATATCGTTACGTACATATACCACAAGTCCTCTGTGAGAAATAAAAAGAGGTAGGGTGTGATACCCAGGGACGTAAAAATCCTGTGGATCAGAATCCTCACGCACCTGGGTCTCACAAAGAGCTAGAACATCAGGCCTATGGTAATGAATGTGGGAGAACACAGCGAAAAAATTCGTACGCAGGCCACGTATGTTGGCGAAATGTATGTTAAATTTCTTTACCATTACGCCAACCAGAGAACAAAAACAAATGCCAGTATGTAAGCTCAGTAAACAATCTCACCCCTTTGCCGCTACTGGTCCCTCCAATGCTTAGTGTTATGCCTTAAACATTGGAGGAGCAACGACAAAAAAGCAAGAGAGTCAACTGCACTTACACAGATTGGAAAAGATATGGAGTGGCGGAGGGAGGGGGGGAGTTCAATGCACCACGGAAAGAGATAAACAAATTCTCTTAGTGCGTTATCGTTGGTTTTGTGTTATTTTTTTGTTCTTTTTCTCATTTTTTCCTTCTTATTGTTGTTGTTGTGTTAGGTATTATTGCACGTATGTATGTTTGGTTCTTGTTAGAATTTTGTTCAATGAGTTCTATTTTTTTTCGGGTTTTGTTTGTTTGATGATATTTTGGTATAGTAGATTAGTTTTGCAGTTGTTATGTTGATGCTTGTTTATGTGCTATTGGTTGTTAATTTGTTTTCGTGTTTTATTTTAATTTTGCGTAATTTTATTTTGTAGGACGGACGATAGAAAATTTTAACGCGGACAACACAAAACGCGTGCGGACTGAACGACGGACAGAACATTACTCTCGCACTTTTAAATTTTTCTTTATATTTTCTGCATTTGCAGCCGGATCTTTAAGTGTGATAAATCGATGTTTTAGAGACTCATTTTAATACTACCCTAATGTACCAACAGTGTTGCCACTGACAAAGTTATTTTCCTACCAAATTTTTTCAAGAATCCTACCAAATTGAATTAAAACCTACCAATAATTGTGAAGTCATTTAACAAATTTAACATGGTGTAACGGAAAATGATAAGCAGCTTCATGGCAAATGTTTGTAAACCGAATGATCAGTTAATTTTAATAAACGATGTTTATCAGGCCGCCCGTCTACGGTCCTTTTAAAGATTCTAATCAAACTTCAGGCCGAAATTGTAGTCCGTCTTATATTAAAAATGACAGTAGTACGTTTTTTGGACAGCCGCTATTAAAATTTAAAAAAATCGGTTTAGATATAGCTCCCAGACATTTGTTCAATCGGTTTAAGGTATTTTGCCAACGATCGATCAGTAACCTCCTCAGATGATAATGGGTCAAATCGGTTGACTGATATAAAACACCTATACATAAATTCTTTTTTCGACCAAATTTGGTATAGTATTTTACGATGGATCAGCAACCAGTCCTGTACTAAGTTGACGCAAATAGGCCCAAATTCGAGTCCCTTCCAACATTGAAATATGGATAGCAAAATACGTTCAAAATTTTCAAGAATAAAAATTTATTTATATTCATTTGGCTTAATTCTTGTAGCAGAAAGTAGAACGTCGGACTTATTATCAGTTTCTGTTATGTAAGCCCTTATTATGCGTGTATATAGGTAACAATAACACATTTGGCATTCCAATAATTCTGGGCATTCGTTAATTACTTTACAAAACCGGCTTAGCCTTCCATCCTACCAAATAAAAGAAAAACCTACCAAACTTGGTCGGAAAAGCCCAAAACGGCAACACTATGTACCACCCTAATATCGGAAAATTAAAGCTCGCACAATATCATTAAGCTTTTGCTCAGGAAGTTCGTCGATAATCCCAGCAGAACAATTTTTAAAAATGTTTTTGCCTATTTTGCCGAAAGTTGAGGTTGTCTTTTTATGTCGTTCTTTGTATCTTCCGTGTTTACAGTTAGATTTTACAGTGTGATGTCTTGAAGAAACCAATTTACCCATCATATCTCAACTGATACAACAATAATTCACAAAATTAAGGTAAAATAAAATAATGAAAATTTTAATCAACCAAATTTCAACGTGATTCAAGTTGGCTGTATTTTTGGCGGTTCTCTAGTTTAGCAAAAATGTAGTCAATGCGTTGTTTATCGGTGACCGCCATGGCAGATTCATGTAAAACATGAACAAAACTATTCTGTAACATTGTTTTCCTATTGCTATTGATAAAATAGCCAGCGTGAAACCCGGTGATATTAGCACAGCGCGTTGGCTAACAACAGTCTCTCGAATCCTCATATTATGTGACGTTTAAGCAACCCAGGATTATATTGAGAAAACTGGCTCAGTTCGTTGTGAAAGTGTATGCGCCATTCTTGTTTCTTGTAAAAAGGCAACCACTGGCAAATCACGGAAGTCGAAATGCTTTCCTCTATATACATATGTTGGATTCTCCAGTTGGTTTCTTTCTGGTCCTCACACAACATACGTATCTTTAAACTGAAAAATCTTTTCTTTTTTTTCAACTCAGCTTGTAATCTTTTGTCCTCGTACTCATCTTATCGATCACAAACTGTTATAATTGGTAATCTACGTTCAAATGCTCTGAGTGTCTCTATGGCTTCCTCCAAGGATCCATTCTTGGCCACTTTTCTTTTCCATCAACGTTAACGACCTCCCTGATGTCCCAGAAACATTTAGCAATTAAATGTTTCCAGACGATGTGTAGATCTGCACTTGCGCTAAATCAACGGATGTTCAGTCATGCATTTCGCTCATAAACAATTATTTTTATTTTATTTACAAATAGGCCAACAATAACGGATTGCGCCCTAATCATTCTAAAACAAAATTAATTACTATAAACGGATGAACTGATCCTATGCATTGCAACGTTACTTAGCAATGCTATAATAGACTGTGTTCAGACATCATCAAATCTGGGAAAAACCTTTTACTCAAAACTTAAATGGACAAACCACATTAATGGAACTGTCGGTTAGCTAGGAGGAAAGCTTATGGGCAGTTCGAACTTCTACTCCGTTTTACATTAGAATGCTGTTAGCAAAATCATATCTAGTCCCAACTCTTCTCTATGGATCAGAAATGTTTGCCAATTGCGACTCAGATGATTTTGCAAGATATATTTTTATATCAAATATTTAACATGTGTTTTAATAATTACTTCAAAATAAAATGTCTGTTACTACTCCACAAAATAATTTATAGAAAAGAGCATGAGTATCTTTTTAACCGCCTAAAATTCTCTCGATACAACCGGGGAATGAAACTATTCAGTCCGAGACTTAAAAGTCTAACATCAGAAACACAATTTTTTGTCTAGAGTACACATCTCTGGAACAATCTCCAGCAAAGTCTTCAAGTCATAAGCAATGTAACAAAAAAGGAGCTATTTAATTTCTATAAAAAACTAAACTTGTATACCACTAGTTTTAGTACAATATATTTCAAACTAATTGTTATTTGATTTTATATAATTAAATTAAATTACACCAAAATGGTTATCTTCAAATCCTCTAAGCACGCGCTAGAATATATATAAGATGTTAGATTTTGTAGTGCGCGGTTAAACAAAATTAATAAAAATAAAAAAAAAACTCGATTGACTTCAACGCAGCCTTTAACTTCTGACAATTTGTAAGTCTTCTTCTAAGAACTGGAGAGCTTTATTGTTGCCAGTCTCTTCTACCATTCAAGTCATTTCATCCATTTCTCTCTAATGAGTAAGCGGATGTTCTGTGGCTGTATAATAGAATTGTGCCTTTTAGTCGGGGCTTTTGTAGAAGCAGCTGCTATTACATTGTTTAATACATCAGTAAAAAGGTGAAGAAGTCCGTAAATTGATCTTTGTTAATATTATATCTTGAAGGACAGATTGACGATATAACAGTTTTGATGGCGGTGATATTAACTGATGTCGCTTGTATGTGGTTCGTCCTACATATATAGACTAAACGTATATCGATTTTTCGATTTTGAAGAAAAACTTTCACTTCGTACTTGTGTTGGCTTAAGCCATTTTTATTCCAATTCCAAATTATCAACGAGCCTATTTTATGTTCAAGACAATTTGCATTAACATGCTTTGTTTTCTCACCATTTCCGTCATCATTCTTTGCATATGTGTCATAAAGGAAGACAAGGTTTGGATTAGTTTTCTATTGAGTTTTTAAGAGAAGATTTTAAAGGGGCGGGTTCGCCGTTTTAGAGCATGTGGGCGTATGACATACCTTGAATGAATGTCCCTTTCGGGATACTGGCTTGACTAATTTTCCTAGAGCTAGAATCTGCCATGGCGGTCACGTTGGATAAGCTGGGATAAACTGAGTGCTGATATTGTGCATAAACTGGTAATCTTGGTGATTTTGGAATTTTAGATATTAGTATATACACTATAGCAACAATAGTGTTGAAATGTACCTCCCAAATTTGGAGGCTTCTATAGCGTCTAGACCCTTAATCGAGAGGTATGAGCCTACATCAAAATACGGACCGATTAGGTCCTGCATCAGTTTAAAACTTTATTGTTGCCATAGAACCTCCCGTGCAGAATTTCATAAGAATCGGCCAATTGTTGCAGCTTTGAGGGATTTTTCCTTTTTGATTTCTTAAAAAGTGAATAAAATTTTATTACCATACATATCGCTAATTTGTAGTACAAAATATTTTTCTAAGTGCGCTTTTTTAAATGACCCCTTTCACATAACTCAACTCCTTATACCCGCGGAGTTATATCATTTTTAATTTAGAATTCCCATAAGGCTCCATACAAATTTAAATCTTTAATGTCATTTATCTCCAAATGGCATTTTTCGTGTTATATTTTATGATTAAAAATAAAAAAAAATATTTGTCAATATCCAGAACATCATGAAATTATAATATTCTAGTGTTGAAATACCTTAAAATATGGGGTCAGAATATTTAATACGTTCCTAAAAAAATTTTCTTTGCTCGAAAACTTTATAAAGCGAGTCTTTATAATTGTTTATTTTTTGGGAGTGTGTTGGAAATGTTAAAACGGCCAAAACTTAATTTTTGGGCTTTAGTAAAATCCTTTCCTTTCTTACGAAGTTGGGTCATTTGAAATAGAACACTACGA
Source organism: Hydrotaea diabolus (assembly GCA_963513945.1). NCBI lineage: Eukaryota > Metazoa > Arthropoda > Insecta > Diptera > Muscidae > Hydrotaea > Hydrotaea diabolus. The sequence continues at coordinate 110,231,208 of OY740716.1, read as the reverse complement.
CCTTTATTATGTAGTAGGTATAGTTTTTTTTAATTTTAATTTTTTTAAGCTTTTATAGTCAATTTTTACAAAATTTGCGCATAAGTCTTATGAATCCAAAACAGTCATTAGATTTTTGGGACTGCCGAAATTAGGGGCAAAACACTGATTTTGATCGGGAGCCACACAATCATTTTTCAATACCCATCTATTTTTGTAATCAAAGTACAGGTCGCAAATATGAAAACCAAACTTATATTTAATATTTAATACGTACCTAAAAAATTATTTTTGCTCGAAAACTTTATAATGCAATTCATTATTTTTGTTTATTTTTTGGGGGTGTGTTGAAAAATTAAAAGTGCCCAAAAACTTAATTTTTGGGCTTTACTTAAAGCCTTGCTGTTCTGAAACGGCTTGACCGGTTTGTACGAAGTTTGGGTCATTTGAAATAGAACACTGCGACCTTTATTATGTAGTAAGTATAGTTTTTTTTAAAAATTTCAATTTTTTAAGCTTCTATAGCCGTCAATTCTTTTTTTAATTTTTACAAAATTTGCGCATAAGTCTTGTGAGTCAAAAAGAGCCAATGGATTTTTGGAACCGCAGAAGTTGCGAAGCCGCACAATCATTTTCAAAGCCCATCTATTTTTGTAATCAAAGTACAGGTCGCAAATACGTATGAAAACCAAACTTATATTTAATATATAATACGTACCTACCTAAACAATTATTTTTGTTCGAAAACTTTATAATGCGATTCTTTATTTTTGTTTATTTTTTTGGGTTGTTTAAAAATTTTAAAATGGCCAAAAATTTAATTTTTGGGCTTTACATAAGTCTTGCTGATCTGAAACAGCTTGACCAGTTTGTACGGAGTTTGGGTCATTTGAGAAGATTTTAAAGGGCGGGTTCGCCGTTTTAGAGCATGTGGGCGTATGACATACCTTGAATGAATGTCCCTTTCGGGATACTGGCTTGACTAATTTTTCTAGAGCTAGAATCTGCCATGGCGGTCACGTTGGATAAGCTGGGATAAACTGAGTGCTGATATTGTGCATAGACTGGTAATCTTGGTGATTTTGGAATTTTAGATATGAGTATATACACTATAGCAACAATAGTGTTGAAATGTACCTCCCAAATTTGGAGGCTTCTATAGCGTCTAGACCCTTAATCGCGAGATATGAGCCTACATCAAAATATGGACCGATTAGGTCCTGCATCAGTTTAAAACTTTATTGTTGCCATAGAACCTCCCGTGCAGAATTTCATAAGAATCGGCCAATTGTTGCAGCTTTGAGGGATTTTTCCTTTTTGATTTCTTAAAAAGAGAATAAAATTTTATTACCATACATATCGCTAATTTGTAGTACAAAATATGTTTCTAAGTGCGCTTTTTTAAATGACCCCTTTCACATAACTCAACTCCTTATACCCGCGGAGTTATATCATTTTTAATTTAGAATTCCCATAAGGCTCCACACAAATTTAAATCTTTAATGTCATTTATCTCCAAATGGCATTTTTCGTGTTATATTTTATGATTAAAAATAAAAAAAAATATTTGTCAATATCCAGAACATCATGAAATTATAATATTCTAGTGTTGAAATACCTTAAAATATGGAGTCAGAATATTGAATACGTTCCTAAAAAAAATTTCTTTGCTCGAAAACTTTATAAAGCGAGTATTTATAATTGTTTATTTTTTGGGAGTGTGTTGGAAATGTTAAAACGGCCAAAACTTAATTTTTGGGCTTTAGTAAAATCCTTTCCTTTCTTACGAAGTTGGGTCATTTGAAATATAACACTACGACCTTTATTATGTAGTAGGTATAGTTTTTTTTAATTTTAATTTTTTTAAGCTTTTATAGTCAATTTTTACAAAATTTGCGCATAAGTCTTATGAATCCAAAACCGTCATTAGATTTTTGGGACTGCCGAAATTAGGGGCAAAACACTGATTTTGATCGGGAGCCACACAATCATTTTTCAATACCCATCTATTTTTGTAATCAAAGTACGCAAATATGAAAACCAAACTTATATTTAATATTTAATACGTACCTAAAAAATTATTTTTGCTCGAAAACTTTATAATGCCATTCATTATTTTTGTTTATTTTTTGGGGGTGTGTTGAAAAATTAAAAGTGCCCAAAAACTTAATTTTTGGGCTTTACTTAAAGCCTTGCTGTTCTGAAACGGCTTGAACGGTTTGTACGAAGTTTGGGTCATTTGAAATAGAACACTGCGACCTTAATTATGTAGTAAGTATAGTTTTTTTTAATAATTTCAATTTTTTTAAGCTTCTATAGCCGTCAATTCTTTTTTTAATTTTTACAAAATTTGAGCCAATAGATTTTTGGAACCGCAGAAGTTGCGAAGCCGCACAATCATTTTCAAAGCCCATCTATTTTTGTAATCAAAGTACAGGTCGCAAATACGTATGAAAACCAAACTTATATTTAATATATAATACGTACCTACCTAAACAATTATTTTTGTTCGAAAACTTTATAATGCGATTCTTTATTTTTGTTTATTTTTTTGGGTTGTTTGAAAATTTTAAAATGGCCAAAAATTTAATTTTTGGGCTTTACATAAGTCTTGCTGATCTGAAACAGCTTGACCAGTTTGTACGGAGTTTGGGTCATTTGAAATAGTACACTACGACCTTTATTATGTAGTATGTATAGTTTTTTTTTTTAATTTAATTTTTTCTCAGCTTTTATAAATTAAATTTTTACAAAATTTGCGCAAAAGTCTTATGAATCTAAAACAGTCATTAGTTTTTGGGAACCGCTAAAATTGCCGAAGCTCGAGGCAAAAAACACTGATTTTGATCGGTAGCCACACAATCATTTTGCAATGTCCATCTATTTTTTTAATAAAAGTACAGGTCGCAAATATGAAAACTAAACTATGCACAAAAATAATGTTCCGACTTAGGACGACTACTATTGAACTTAAAACATATCTGCCCCTTTGAAACATATCTGCGGGTTTTTCCATGATAAAACCATTTTTGAGTGTGGAAAATCGCCTGTGGGCGTGACTTCTCACTCCTACTCATATATAATCAATTTAATTTCAAAAGCATGTGTATAGAAGTTAATCTACAAAATTTCTATTTCAACGGTGTGTTGTAATTCGCTAAATTTGAATAAACATAGCTTATGTTATAAAGGATTAAGAAATGTCACGGCCGATGGGAATAAAGTGTTTTCAAATTAAAGTACGATATATTGGAAAACGCATGTGTGACATGTACATAAACCGTATTTAAAAAAAAAAAGATTTCATAAATATCTTATACTAATATAAAACTATTTTCCCTGAAGACTTTGTTTTTAAAAGCTCAGCCGTATTCTGTTCTTAAAGTGAATCCTATATAACATCAGAAATTAAAACTGCAATTTTAAAGGAAACAAATACCGCAAAAACAACGTAAGCGGCTAACCACCCATTTGTTGGACTCCCTACAAAATTCAGAAGTTACTGGGTATCAGTAAATGTATTTCAGAAACTGCCGTGAAATTATGCCAGAAATCAGGGTATGTTGCAATTCAAATTTCAAAAAGAGGAAGGCTTTCGATATCAGAGCTATAAGTGATTTGGTTGGACAGTTTTGCGATTCCAATAAGTACAGCAGAGTAATGCCTGGTAAGAAAGACCGCATTTCGGTTAGAGTTAATGGAAAACGATAAAGCGGATTACTGCTCTGCGAATCAAAAGAACTGCACATACAATTTTGTGCTGAAAATCCAGATACGGCACATTTAACCAACAAAAAAAATGATTCGACATCTAAAGAAAACATTTGGAGATCTTGTAAAAAAATTGATTTTCTTCTCTGATGGGTGCGCTGCACAGTATAAGAATAAGCTACCTTTTTTGAATTTGATGTACCACAAGCCTGTTTTTGTTGTCGAAACAAATGACACTTTTTTGCGACCTCTCATGGAAAGGGAGCTTATGATGGAGTAGGAGAGACAGTAAAGAGATTGGCTTCTCGTGCCAGCTTGCAACGGCCTATTGAGAACCAAATCACAACACATTTTGAATTTTTCCAATGGGCAATGCAATCCTGCGATAACATACATACAGGAGCAATCAAACTTGCAAAATCACATTTAAACAGCAAAGACTATTAAAGGACCTCGTCAATATCACTGTTTTAGTCCCATGTGAAATTAATACATATATTGGAAAGAGTTCTCAAGCTGTGACGTTTTTTTACTCCACAAATTATTAAAAACAAAATTATTTTTATCATAGTCTAAAGAAAAGATAGTGTTACATCTATTAGCAAGCGATGCTGGCTAGATGCCGAACATTGTGGACACTGAACGATTTCTTTTATGTTAACGCAATGTCAATGAAATTTCTTAGTACATTCGACACAATTTGCATTTCAGATTTCGGGGTTTTTTCAACAATTGCTGCAAAGCTTTCTGGAGAGGGACCCGAACTCGCGATAAAAGCAGTTTGCAGCCACAAAAATCATTATCACTTTGCCATTTTGTTAAACAGTTGTCTTCTATTTAAATAGAGATACAAGAGGTCTCGAGCCAGTTAATCCCGGGCTAAGCAGATTTATAAAAACATAAAACAGTATGATATTAAGTGGATTATGATTTAAATTTATGCTTAACTCTGATTTTTAATATAAAAATGGCGAAGGCTTGAGAAGCTTCTTGACAATTAAATGTTTCGTTTAAAAATTATTATATACAGTCTGCGCCACCAGAATAGGTTCAAGCATTTTGTCAGAAATAAATGTGAATTGCAGCAACAACAACGGGAGGAGGGGGCTGCGACATTATTTTTATGTTGAAGACAATCGTTTTAAAGAATAGAGCAGCAAAAAGAAATGCAAAATATTTACCGTTTTTCAACGCCTACTACTTTTGTTTTGCTTCAGCGAAAATGCATACATTAAAATGCGTCACCAGAATAGGTTCACGAGCAAAAACGACAGATAATTGAGTTAGTTTCCATAAGCTTGCCGGAGAAGCATGTAACATCAGTTTTTACGCATAAATTTAATTGATTAAACGATTATGGGTCGCGGTAAAGTTCTTAACAGCGAAGAAAAAACTAAGATTATAGTCTTGAATAATGAAAAGTTTACAACCCGTGAAATTGCTGAAAAGGTGGAACGAAGCCAAAATGTAGTAGCCAAATTTTTAAGAGACAATGTGAACTATGGAAAGAATATGAAAGGATGTACCCATACTGCCACATCGCTTGCAGATCGTAGAGCCATCCTCAGGGGTGCCTCCAACTCCACTGATTCTGTAGCAAAAATTAAGGCTAAAACTGGGGTGGCTGCTAGTCTTTCTATTGTGAGGCGAGTAATTAAAGGAGCCGAGTACTTAAAAAGAAAAAAATTACAGAAAAAACCTCCATTAAATGCCGATCGGAGAGAAAAACGATTATTCTTTGCTAAGCAACACATGACTTGGAGCAAGGAGTGGCATTCGGTCGTATTCTCGGATGAAAAGAAGTTTAATCTTGATGGTCCGGATGGATACAATTTTTATTTCCATGATCTAAGAAAAGAAGAACTACATTTGGACCGTCGGCATAGTTGCGAAGGAGGAGTTATGGTGTGGGAAGCGATCTCGTACTATGGCCAAGTCGATTTACAATTTTTAACGACAAAAATGAATGCTATTTGCTACAAGGGGGTACTCCAAAAGGCTTTTCCTGATTTTTCCAACATTTTTGGACCCTTACAATGGACGTTCCAACAAGATAATGCTCCCATCCACAGTGCAAGAATTGTAAAATTGTGGATAAGCGAGCAAAACGTTAATGTCTTGGAATGGCCCCGTACTCGCCAGACCTTAACATCATCGAGAACGTTTGGGGATGGCTAGTTAGAAAAGTGTACGCGTCCGGCCGACAATTTGATGATAAACCCACTTTAATTTTAGCGATAAAAGAGGCTTGGAGTGAGATTAATTTAGATTATATCCTGTCCCTGTACAATTCTATGCCTAAACGCATTTATGACGTTATTTTAAACAAAGGCGGAAGCACAAAGTATTAATTTTAGCTTACTACTTACTTAAACTTACTATTTAAATAAAACAAATATTAAAAAAAATCTTTTTATAATGAAAATTACTACTGTTTTATTTGAACCTATTCTGGTGACTCATTTTAATGTATGCATTTTCGCTGAAGCAAAACAAAAGTAGTAGGCGTTGAAAAACGGTAAATATTTTGCATTTCTTTTTGCTGCTCTATTCTTCAAAACGATTGTCTTCAACATAAAAATAATGTCGCAGCCCCCTCCTCCCGTTGTTGTTGCTGCAATTCACATTTATTTCTGACAAAATGCTTGAACCTATTCTGGTAGCGCAGACTGTATTGTCAATGTTGAGGGTTCGCAAAAAAATTTGTTTTGGAGTTGCCAGATCGATCAATTAATATCATGGTGATTTTGGGGGCGTTTTTAACAATCTTATACCCTGATTCTCTACGTCGTACGAAAACATGAGCTAACGAAAGTCAGTCACTCGAATTCGACTCAATTCGCGTTTCTATATAACGAAACCATTCTTTCGTCTGTTCTTACGTTCGTCAATTATTGAATGTTACGTAAAGGAGTTCCCATATTCACATTTCTCAGACTTATTACATTTTTCTAAAAAAAATCCTTCCAAATTGTATTGGCGTAAATGCGACCATGCAAACGAACACAGAACAAAATAAAAACAGATAAACAAAACAAACTAACAAATTTTTCAAAACAAAACATAAAAATTATTCCAAACAATAAAAAACAAACAAATTTTTCTCAGCAAAACAAAAAATACTGTGAAATCCGTATATATTTTTGTCAGACGGAAGCAAAATAGCAAGTGACTGATTTTGCTTTGCAGAGTTGACAACTCGTTCGAGATATTGAAACGATGTTTTGTGAGAAAACGGTTACGTGTTCTTTTGAGTTGTTCGAGTCATCGTTCGAATAGAATGTGATGAGAGAAGCCCAAATCATATTTCCTTTGTGTACGAAGCGAACGAATGCGTTCTTTCGACATAGAGGAACAGGCCATTAATATTTTGTATTATGATAGAATCATCTTTGATAATTATTTGTAAAGCAAAATATAGGCCAAATGCTCGCCCAGGCTTTGACGGCATACCCGGCGGCTCTACCCGATGTTCCATATTTTCAATGACTCTGAGACATAATGGAGGTTCAAAGTCGTTAATTTGCCGATTTTACTTATCATTTAGCTCTTAAATTGTTCTTGGCTTATTATAAATATCCCCAAAGAAAGAAATCCAACTGTATTCAAATCACATGATCGTGGCGGCCAATTAACATCGCCACGACGTTAGATAACACGGCTCTTGAATTTCTCGTGCAAAAGGGCCACTGTTTCGTTGGCTGTGTGGCTAATAGGACCATTCTGTTGGAACCACTTTTCGTCCAGGTTAATATCCTCAATTTCTAGCCACATCATTTACGGTAACTGCTTGGCCGACCTTATTTTCGAAGAAGTGCGGTACAATGACGCCGCCAGCACGCACGAACTGGGTATGTACAAAAATTGCCAAATTTGGTCGGTTATGCTGATCAAAAAAAATCACGCAAATCATGCAAGTAATGCATTTTGATTTTAAAGCCCGTTTTCGTAGTAGGCCACAACAATCATAAGGCGCTGCCCAATTATGTACCTCTCCATCAATGAATGTGTCAAACACTAAAAAAATGTGTCAAATTAAGTTGGACAAAAACTTGACAAATAACATAGTGCATTATGGTTGGACCACCGTTTATAAGGAAAAAAATGTATAAAAGATATATGTATAGTTACATACGAGTATGTAACAAAGAACAATATTGCAAATGATTAAAGATATCATAAAAAGAGTTTGCAATGTTTCATAGATACAAATAATAATTTAATTTTCCTGGGCCTATCATACGTATAGGGACAAAAGAACGGGTGAGTGTTAAATTGCATGCCTTTGAATACAATTACAAAAATGCATATAGCCGCCACCATACCAGTAAAACAATACCATACAATGCATTGCATGACTTCTGTTAATTACACCTAACACACACAAAAGAAACGCATGCTCGTATAAAAGATTGGAATGAATGGTCGCCATGCTTATTGAATGTAGCTGTACGAGGGTTGCTATATATATTTCTGGCCTGGGCCATCTGACATTTCCATTGGAAAGTTTGACATTTTTTATCATAAACGTACTCAGAACGTTTTGACGTACAACCATCATTTGTGTTGTTTACAGTGACTTGAAAAAATCAATTTGGCAAAAAAAATGGAATCAACTCGTGAACATTTTCGTGCGATTATTTTTCACAACTTTCGACGTGGATTATCACGACAACAGTGCATCAATGAACTTTAATATTTATATGGCGATGAAACACCATCCTATAGCACTGTGAAAAACTGGTATAATGAATTCAATCTTGGCCGACGCTCGCTCAAAGACGAAGGTCGTGAAGGGCGTCCAAAACCGGACGTTGTGCCAGAGAATATTGATGCCGTGCGTGAACTGATAATGCAAGATCGTCATGTGACATACCGTGAGATAGAGGCATCCTTGGGCATTTCTTCCACCAGCATACATTCGATATTGCATGAACACCTGGCCGTAAAAAAGGTTTGTTCTCGTTGGATTCCGCACAATTTGACAATCGCTCAAAAAATGGCTCGTGTTGATACGTGCAAAGAAATTTAAAAAAAAACTACGATCGCGGTGCTTCAATAGACGTTTATAAGATTGTAACGAATTATGGATCTATGCGTGTGAGTCCGAAACAAAACAGCAATAGACCGTGTATGTCTTCGAAGACGAGCCAAAATAAACGAAAGTTGTTCGTGAAAGAAGCATTTCGAAGCAAATGGTCGCCTGTTTCTTCGACAAAACTGGTCATGTGGCGACTGTTCCGCTTGAGCAACGTAGGACGGATAATTCTGAGTGGTACACCACAATTTTTTTTTGCCTAAAGTTTTCGGAGAAATTCGAAAAACGAACAAGAGAAGACGAATCATTGAGCACCATGACAATGCGAGCTCTCACATAACGGCTCAAAACAGCGTCTTTTCGACCGGCCAAAACATCGAATTGATGGCTCATCCGCGGTACAGCCTTGTCTTGACACCCAATGACTTATTTTTATTCCCGCACATCAAGAGAAAAATGCGTTGTCAACGATTTTCGTCGCCAGAAGATGCTGTTAAAGCGTTCAAAAACCATGTTTTGGAGGTGTCTCAATCGGAGTGGAAAAAGTGCTTCGACAATTGGTTTGAGCGCATGCAAAAGTGTATAAATCATGCTAAAGAATACTTTGAAAAACAATAAAACCATTTTTGAAGAAAAATATTCGAATTTCCATTATTAGGCCAGAAATATATAAAGCAGCCCTCGTACCAGACGTTAACAATTTCTGTGAACCTGAAGGGTCGATATGCCACTGCATTGTTTAATGAGCAATGCAGTGGCATATCGTCACATAAATGTTTTCATACAAATACAAATGGCTCTTATATAAAATTCATTGGCCTAATTTGTTTGACATATGAATCGCTTGCGCTATCAGCACGAGTGACCGATTTATATAAGATGTGTTTCATTTGTTTACGATGCTCTTAAGCGCAGTACATTTGGAATGCTTAGATGTTTGATATTTATTTAAAAAAAATAAATTTGATATCTCTATGTATTTTTGAGTAATCTAAATATTAATCGATCGGGATAAAAAAGTCGAATTCGGTAAGTACACTTTTTGTTTTTAAAAAACTCTAAAAGTCAACTTTTTCATGTCAACTTTTTATTTTCACTTTAAATAAAACCAAATTTCTGATTGTCGTCCAAACAATGTATATTGCGTAAATTTATGATGCGCTTTGGCCTATACGCCTATGTTTTAACAATCATGCGGTTGAAAAGTCACATGCGATATGCAAAACGCTAATTAGATCTCGGCCTGATCTACTTTTCACTTGTATTCATAACTTTTCAAAGTATTGCCAAAAAGTGAAAGCATAAGTTTCATTGACAAAAACATGTGTTCCCTTTATAATAAAAACAAAGAACGCTGAAAAATAACATTTTAAATACAAATGCCGGCAGCTTTTGCCCTTAACATAATATATTTAAAAACGCTTCAATCCAAATAAAGAATGCAGTACTACTTAGCATCAGATTTGAACTTAAGCAGATCATCTGTAACAAGTTAAATTGCCAGTGCAGAGAAAAAAGAACTATTGCAAAAAAGAGGATAAAAATAATCAGTTTTTAATATAAAGGTAGTCTTTTAATACATATTGGTAAAAAAATAAACGAATTTTTCTGTGCAAAAAAATAGAAACCCTATTAAACAATTTAGGTAATTTTTTAGCCGTTTAAAACAAGTTGTAAGCATAAAATACGTTTACTACAAGTTCACCATGATGTATGCTTGTGAATGAATATCGCTAAATATTGTGCGATAGTGATTTGTATGGCACCGGCTTTTGTGACTTCACTTCACAATCGTAAATGTCACACACAATGCGATTTACAGAACATGGGAGCTACGTTTATTTTATTATAGTGAAAACGTATTCGGAGGTTTAATAAGGCCATAATGATAGCAGTAGTGTTTCAATACACTATCTGAAGACACCTCCTGTTTTTCATAAAACAAACCTTATTTATAAGTATATGGAGAACAATGGAAATCTAGTACCCATTTTTTTTAAAAGTAGCGGTAAAAACAACTTTGTCACTCGTTGCCACTTCAGTCCCGTGTGAGAGATTATTTTCACATGCTGGACGTATTTCCACTCAAATTCAGAGCCGAATTTCCCAAAAAAAATTAAATTTGATTAATTGATGCTGACATGTAATTACATGTACGTTATTCGACTGCTTTAAAAATAAACTTTGTTTTAAAAGTTTTTAAACTCGTTTTCAATTGATGCTGACATGTATTTCCATGCACGTTATTCGACAGCTTTAAAAATAAACTTTGCTTTAAAAGTTTTTAAAATCTTGAATATGAATAATTAAAAAACTACTTGAATTACATAATGTTTAATAGTTTTAATTACTCCTTTTTTAAATACATTTTTTTTCGAATAAAACTTGTTTTTTATTTCAAAATATAGCATTTTCGTTTCTTTAAAGTCGACTTTAGACTATTTTGTTACAGTCGAAATTACGAATTTTAGTCTAAAGTATACTCGTATAACCCTAGACTCACTATTCCAGTTGGATTCTGTAGAAAGAGGAAAAAACGTTATAGTTTTTTTGTGTTGCTGTTATGTGGAACATTGACAAAGAATATTTGAGAAAATTTCAAAAAATCGAAGACTGCTTTCTTAAATCTGCTACTAAATGACTGGCTCGTAATGAAGTTAATAACACACTAACTCGAGAAAAATCACCAATCAGTGTGTTCCCAGGAGACGGATAATGACAGGCGCTGTCTAGGCTAACGTTCCAGTTACTACCATACTAGCTATGGGGTAACGGGAAGGCGTTATTAATACGGCAGGGTCACTACTCGCGGACAAAAACTGAAAAGTGGGTGTTCCCCGAAACAAAAATAGGTAGAGGTAATGAAGAAACTAAAGTTTCTTCGTCGATATCCAACTACTGCAAGACAAAAACTGTAGCAGAAGTGGGGGAATTGTCCACCAGTGTCGATCAAGCTTCTAGTTTTCACCTAAAAAGGTCTCCGTGAAATCAGATCCAAAAAGTAGCCCGAAGCTGTCAATACCTCCAAGTAATGGATCGGTTTCTGGAGAACCTGCTTCCGTGATACCTAACATGAACGTAGAGTCGTATCTCCGGACGATATGGAGCTACAACTAGCCTCAGTTCCCGAAGAACCTGGTGGAAAGTGTTCGGAATCATTAAACAGAATCTAAGCTCAGCCTAGTGAACAAAATATTGTTCCTCATAAAGCGCAGAGTTAAAGAGTCCGAAAAAAGGTCCCAAGAAGATCTGAAAATGATCTCTGACATTCAGATCACCCCTCAAAACCGCAACATTAGCTTTGATGAACATTAGAAGTAAACGACAGGATCTCGAGATCCAACTTTTCTATGCAAACACAAGATCACGCCCAAGTACATACTTGCATTCTTTGCCAACGTATTTCATGTTTCCTCCTTTCTCCTGAGTCGTCAAACGCAAATGCAAAGGTACTAAAGCACCCATTGAACCCATTCATTGGGTTTAAATTATCTTCAATTTGACGTCCCGATATTCACGTCAGACCCACGTTAGGGAATGACGGCAAAGGGGTTACTAGGTTATGATGCTAACTCTCACCAAGTAGATTGGGGCTGTAATAATTGCAACAAACGATGAGCAGCCCGTCAGTCAAAAAAGATTGTTCAGGGGACAAATAAGATGGACCAGGATTGACTAAACTCACGGCTTCACAGACACAGTCCTTTGAGTAAAGTTGCCCAATCCGGGACAGAAAATCAGCCGAGGAGAACCCCTGGACACAAGGGCAAATACAAAATCAGCGCAAATCAGTGCAATATACTGGCGTGAATACCACAAAAATATAAGCGAATAAAAAAACCGTAAAAGCGCGAAATGTAGCTCCTTGACGTCATTAGGCAAAACCCAAAATAACGGGCAAGACAACATTATTTCTCCTTTAAACCATGGAAAGTATGGGGGATAACATGGAAAAAATTATAAAAAAAGCTCCTATCTTAAAACCACACGTATCCACTAAGCAATAATCACAAAACCAGACACGGCGAGGTATGCAACACTGCAGCTTACCGGTCAATAGGCTTAACGACATTCCCCTTAAAACTAGGAAACGTATAGTGAAAAAAATTACAAAAACCTAAATAACAGACATCTTGTAAACATTTAAACAACATCACTTTAATAATACACCAAGCTACTGGCTACTTTTTTGGATATAGAATTTCAACGCCAGTCTAGCGTAGACCGGGTGGCGTAGATGGGAGACCTGATGTTTTGAACAGTCGCTCAACTGGGCTTAAATATGTGGCTTAGTCGTAAACCTAGAGAAAACCATGATAAGCCTCTTTATTAGAAAGATGAAGATTCTAATCCTCCCAGGAAGAGTCATGAAGCTGACTGATAAAGTTAAATACCTTGAAGAAATAAATCTTGATCAGGAACTATTAAAAAAGACAACATAATTAACAGAGCGGGAAAAGCACATAGATGCTAACCAATCGGATCTAAATGGGGCCTCAGTCCCAAGATGAAGCACTTGTTTCATACAAGCAAGTGACAATATTTTGGTAGACTTTAATAACGTAAAAATTTAACATTAAAAACCCTATCAAAATGGTTAACAACAACAAAATGATCCTGATGTCTGGGTATTATCGGAGAAATCTGCTCAAATTCTTTTAGGGTAATGAAAGTAATACAACCTTGACGGACATTTATATAAGACTACAAAAGATCCCGGAAACATAACATTGCCCCAGGAGAAGAGTACTTGACCAAGATGCTCAATCTGTCTTAAGCCACTCATTTAGTTCCCGATGCCTGACAACTTGGCAGAGTGGTGCGGCTACTGATGCCAGGCACAGACCATGATTTCGCCAGTAGCAAAGACGCTTAAAGCATTGCTCCTCCATGATCGATCAACTTCCATATGCTGATAATCTGCATGTGTTCCACAAGCACCACAGCACAACAAATGATTTACATACTATCACCACGCGTATCAGTCGTGGCCTTACACAGAAAGAGCCCAAAGATAGGACGGTCCCTCGTAACGCTTGACATCACCAAGGCCTTCGACACGGTCAAACATGCCACTCTCTTCGAGGACATCGCAGATTCGTCCTTTCAGCCCAGTTTGAAACGTTGGGTCGTAAACTACTTATAAGTAGGTGCCAGCCGTATATAGAATTTAGAAACAGGAAGTCGAAGCCCCGTAGGTTTAAACACGGAGCAACCTAGAGCGGGGTGATATCTCCGGCACTGTTTAACCTCTGGCTTGCTAAAATTCAAGCTCCACCAGAAGGCGTTGAAATTGTGTCGTACGCTTATGACTGCACGTGTTGGTGTCAAGAAGTATAGTTAATGACATATGCGATAAAATCAAATATTACCTTACTGCCTTGGCACGCTTTTTCACTGCGAGGAATATGAAAATATCCGCCTGCAAATCATGAACCACATTGTTCACTGCATGTACAGCATAGGTGCGACTACCACCAACCCCAAAATCCTTGGGGTCACATTGCAAACACATACTACTGCTATCTGCGAAAGGTTAAAAAGTAGGAACTAGGGCCTCGTCACTCGCCGGAAGTAATTTGGAAAGGGCTGACAAAGAAACATTGTTGACCTCTTACAAAGTAATAGGTCGATCTGAAGCGAAGTACGCAGAGACTCTGTGAAAGACAATGCAGACCTGCGAGAATACCACCCTGAGAATATTAACATGGTGTCTCCTGATGTCTCCCAGGGACCTTCAACATGTGGAGACAAAGATCCTTGCCGTGTGCAGACACAATTTTTTTTCGCTTAAGCAGCATAATGGACAGAATGCCTCTGGCCAGGCAGATCAGGTAAGAACATTAACATGGTGTCTCCTAATGTCTTCCGAGGACCTTCTACATGTGGAGACAAAGATTATTACCTTACGCAGACACAATTTCTGGTTGCTTAAGCAGTTCAGGGACAGAAATTCTCTGCCCAGGCAGATCAGGTATGACTTCCTGATCTAGAGAGAGAGAACCAACGATGCTAGGGAGAACCTATAGATCATCGAAACTAACACGCTGGTCTGAACGACATTCACGCTGATGAAGTCGCAGCGGCAGTATCCAGCTATAGAGTATATGTAGTGCTTAGTGAACATCCCCCAGAGATTTTACCAGCTGATGTATGGTGCAGCCGCCTAAATTCGTATTGGTCGCCAATTAATGGAACATCCCGACGTCTGTCCAGATATCCATCAGGTTACACATAACATGCTGCACCTGTACAATTGTCCGGCCAAGCCTTCTCAGCTGGCCTTTAGGTCTCTTAAAAGGCATGAAATGGCTCGTTTCCTTCACTTTGATGCAGCAGACGAAGCAGATCCCCCGTAAACATACAGGCCTTCCAATACTACTATATATTATGTTGTTTCAACAACGACAGAACGAATTCAGGAACAGACTTGTTTTCTACCCTAGACCGAAATCTCAAGGGGTCCTAGTCGGATGAGTTCCTTTTCCATTCTGTTTATTTAGTCTAAATGAAAGGAACATTAAAAATAAAAAATAAATGTGAGAATATAAGTGTTTTTAATGGGTTTTGAGGCTGTACTCAAGCAGGTACAATGGCTCAAAGCATGTAATCATATATACTTATTTGTTTGTATGAACATTTTTAAGCATTATTTTTCTACACACAGAGATACGCCACGTAGTTCACAAATCCATCTTATTCGATATTGATTATAGTTCAAAAGTCCGTCCACAAAAAAATTATGGTTTGTTAAGCTAATACTCCAATAAGTGTGCATTTCGCCAAAGTACCTTTGGACCCTTAAGGGAAAACATTTTCCCATCTGGGTCGATTTCGCCCACCTAAAATCCCAAACAGCTTATGACCATAAGCCATGAGCATACAAAAATTCAGGATTCGTTGGACCGTTGCTTTCAACAGACACCGGACGGAGGGCGGGCACACGGACAGGACATGACTAATTTAGTCTTGGAACTTTACGACGTTCAATATTATATATACTTTAAAGGGTCTACGATCAATATTTCGTGGTGTTACAAACGGAATGACAAATTTATTAGCCATTCACGGTGAAATCTATTTAAAATATATACGTCATTTGCCATTGTACCCAAGGGAGTATTCCGTTTTTTAAACTTACCTTCCGCTTGGAAAATCACATTTTTATGAAAAATTTTATTTTAAATCACTGACCTTCCCAAAATGCGCAAATCTGGTAACGGCAAAACAAAGCGAAATTCCAAGTACTGTTATTTGCTGCCACTGATTTGTCAATGTGCTTTTCCTAAGCGGAGTACACTATCACAAAATTAAAAGAAACACTAAAAAAAACTAGTTCTTATCAGATTTTCGGTATTTTAGATATGAGAGCAAGTACAATTGCAAGTAATGGGTTAAATAAAGCGGGCATCAACTATTACAGGACGACTCGAAATTGAACAACAAAGCTAGATCTGGATTCCATATCGTCTTTCTCATGATATTTTGATCCAAATGACACTTTCTGCGCAATTTAAGTAGGAAATCGAATTTTGTCCGAACGGGCCCATAGAATTTCCTACATATTTTTTTTACGTTGGGAGTAGTCCCTACTTTTTTTATGTAAAACAAACAGATTTCAAAAACGCAGAGAGCATAGATTGCGTGATAATCGGAAATTTCACCGGGCTTTGGATTGGGCCATCTTTCAAAATTTCAGAAATATTTAATGATTATTTTCTTTGTTACATGTGATTGAAGTAAACAAGTTTTATAATTTTTGAAAAATGGAAAATAAAGAGTTTCGTGCGGTAATTAAACACTTTTATATGAAAGGTTATACGCCACAATTAATCAAAGATGAATTGGATTCTGTTCATGGTGATAATGCACCATCATACTCCACCGTGATATCCTGGGTTCAACAATTTAAAATGGGTCGTTCAAGTACGGAAGATAAACAACGCTCTGGAAGACCGAAAACTGCTACTACTATTGAAAACATTAGAAAAATATTTAATGAAGTGACTAAAGATAGACGTATAAAGCTCAGAGAATATATATATATATATATATATATATATATATATATATATATATATATGTATACAGTGCGCTCGGGAAAACGTCAACTAATTAAAACCGCGAGTGTTGATATTGTTGACGTTTTTGAATGTGCAAATTTAAAGCCAAAATTTATTTAATACTGTAGTTTAAAGCGTTTTTATTGCTCGTAAAATAAAATCAGACATAAAGCAAATCCAGAGAAAAACAAAAACGGTTTCCAACCTAAATACATAAAACCAAAAAAAAAAAAAATATTTTACATGAGATCATGGCATACATACGAGGGCGACCGCAAAAGTAACTGGCCTAACATAAAAAGAACCGTTTTTTTGGAATTATTATTATTTATTTTTCAACATAATCTCCTTCCAACTCAATACACTTCATCAAACGTTTTTCAAGTTTTTTAATTCCATCCGAAAAATAAGATTTTTCAAGACCTTCAAAATATGCCACAGTTTCAGCAATAACCTCGCTATTTGACGAAAATTTTTTGCCACCGAGAAATTTTTTTAAATTTGGAAACAAGAAATAATCAGAAGGAGCTAAATCTGGACTATATGGTGAATGCGGAGCAATTTCAAATCGTAATTCGGCCAGGTTTTGTTGAGTTAAAAATGCAGTGTGTGAAGAAGCATTATCTTGATGAAAAAAAACTTTTTTTTTCTAAATGCGGTCGTTTTATCTTGATTTCTTCACTCAACCGATCCAATAATGCACAATAATATTTACAATTTATAGTTTTTCCTTTCTCAAGGTAATCAATAAATAGTACACCCTTTGCATCCCAAAATACTGTGGCCATTACTTTTCCTGCTGACTTAACAGTTTTCGCCTTCTTGGGACCACTTTTACCAGCTTCTATCCATTGTTTTGACTGTTCTTTGCATTCTGGGATGTAGTGATGGATACATGTTTCATCAACAGTTATGAATCGGCGCAATAACTCTATTGGATTACACTGATAAATAGCTAAAAGCTCCTCGGAATTGGTCCAACGGACGATTTTTTGGGGCAAAGTCAACAAACGCGGCAGCGTTCTTGCTTTTTCAAATACTCCAAACTTGATTTTCGTGTATTTTAACAATATCAGAAAGTTCTCTGAGCTTTATTCGTCTATCTTTAGTCACTTCGTTAATTATTTTTCTAATGTTTTTAATAGTAGTAGCAGTTTTCGGTCTTCCAGAGCGTTGTTCATCTTCCGTACTTGAACGACCCATTTTAAATTGTTGAACCCAGGATTTCACGGTGGAGTATGATGGTGCATTATCACCATGAACAGAATCCAATTCATCTTTGATTAATTGTGGCGTATAACCTTTCATATAAAAGTGTTTAATTACCGCACGAAGCTCTTTATTTTCCATTTTTCAAAAATTATAAAACTTGTTTACTTCAATCACCTGTAACAAAGAAAATAATCATTAAATATTTCTGAAATTTTGAAAGATGGCTTATAAAAGATTGCTTTTAAAAAACAAAAAAGTTGCTAGTAAAACAGAAAATGTGACAGGCCAGTTAGTTTTGCGGTCGCCCTCATACATATGTATCTATTCTTAAAAGAAATCTGTTATTTTTTCTGCTGTTTTTCCGCTCCAATAATTGAAATACAACCTTCTCCCTTAGACGTCTTAACACATTTTATTTACAATCCCGCGACTGCCGGTTCTATGTACCGGATTGACCCGAAACTCTTCGGCCAGGGGCAGTCACCTCAACAATATATGTTTTTTGTTCGTCCATTTTTTCGTTGTGGGAGCAGCACTTCCCGGAATGCCTGCTCCGAATACTACTGGCCCGAGCCGGGATCGAACAAAACCCCGGACCTTGGATCTGCTCGGTTTGTCAGAACCGAATACACCATCGTGCCACGTCTGTAAGGTGTAATCGTTGCATGGAGTGGGTGCACTTCAGGAGCTGTTCAGGTCTGAACCACATCAGGGAGTATAGCGAAGCAGACTTTGTTGCCTCATGCTGTATCAACGAAGTTAGCAGTGGGTCTCTGGATTTGGTGTTATCATCGTCGTCTGCATTTTCGTCGTCATCATCATCATCTAACTACGAGACTCCCCCGCAATCGCCCTCGCAACAGCATCAACACATACAGCATCTTACACCACAGATTGCTGTTGCCACTCCTGACAGTGCATCAATCTTGCAATTTAATTGTAATGGCCTACGCAACAAAATCGGTGAGGTCATAGAATTTATGAATCGGAGAAACATCATGGTCGCCGCGATCCAAGAAACTAAGCTGAATGCCACCTGCAGCCTGCACAGTTGTGACGGATACAACGTGCTACGTAAGGATCGCACCAGAAGTGGAGGTGGGGGACTTGCTTTCCTGTTACACCATTCTGTGCAGTACAGACCTATTTCGCCTGAGCTTGACTCTAGAGACCCATACATGGAATGTATGGGGGTAGCAGTCAAGTCTGGAACTGCCGAAATAGAGCTGTACAACGTATACATCCCGCCGGTTGGTAGCTGTGCCCCGCGTTATCTGCCAGACATTAGCAATTTGCTACAAGGCAATAACCGCTTGGTCCTAGGAGACTTTAATGCTCACCACGAACTGTGGCATTCTCTCCTAGACAACGACCAGAGGGGCATAGCTTTGGCAGAGCAAATTGATAGCTCTACGTTCTGCACAGTGAATGAGGACGCCCCCACGCGGATTATGGGCGATTGCCATAGCTCGCCAGACATCACTTTGGCATCGCCTGGCCTGATCAACGACGTCACCTGGCAACTCGTCATCTCACTAGGATCGGACCACCTTCCCATAATTCTCTCCATAAATAGACCACCCGATTTCATAACCTCTGAACGCCGTACGTTTCTCAATCAAAAAAAGGCTGATTGGGAGGCCTTCAGAGAAGCCACCAACCGCAGCTTTAATAATCTAGCTATTCCGTCGGACGTTCGGGTAGCCGAGAAAAAGTTCCGGGCCATCATTAACGCAGCAGCCGCTCGCCATATCCCTGCTGGTCGAATACCCGAAGTACGACCAAACTTCCCAGCAGAGGCAGCGGGACTCGCAGACGAGCGTGATGACATTCGTCGCTCCAACCCTACTGACCCTAGAATTAGGGATCTCAACTCCGAGATCAGTAGGTTGGTCAACGAATATAAGCGGAACAAATGGCTAGACCACTTAAAGCAGTGCAACTTGAGTTACAGAATTGGTAAGTTGTGGACAACGGTCAAATCACTCTCTAACCCTGTAAGGAAGGATGATCGGACAGCTGTCACGTTCGGTGATAGAACAGTGACAGATCCGAAGCGGTGCGCGTGTTATTTTAACCGGCTTTTTACTGAGCACCCAGAGAGTGATAAGGCGAAAAGGAGAGTATTGCGTCGTATCCGCGCTCTCCGAGTCGAAGAGGCACCACCACAATTTACCGTTGGCGAAGTTGCCCATGTCATCCGCAGCGCAAAGTCATCAAAGGCGCTGGGTCCGGACGGAATCTCAATGCTGATGTTAAAGCACTTGGATACTCCGGGAGTAGAGTACATGACCAAAGTGCTCAATCTGTCGCTAGCCACTCACGAAGTTCCCGATGCCTGGAAAATGGGCAGAGTGGTCCCGCTACTGAAGCCAAAGACGCAAGTAAAGGAGATTCGTACAGGCCGATCTCCTTGCTTTCTCCAGTAGCAAAGACGCTTGAAGCACTGCTCCTCCCCAGCCTGATCGAACACTTTCCTAGTGCTGATCATCAGCATGGATTCCGCAAGCAGCACAGCACAACAACTGCTTTACACGCCATCACCACACGTATAAGTCGCGGCCTTAACCAGAACAAGCCTAACGACAGGACGGTCCTCGTGGCTCTTGACCTCACAAAAGCTTTCGACACGGTCAATCATGCCACTCTGTTCGAGGACATTGAAGAAACGTCCCTTCCGCCCAGTTTGAAACGTTGGGTCGTAAACTATATGTGTGGGCGCCAGTCATATGTAGAATTTAGAGACAGAAAGTCGAAGCCCCGTAGAGTTAAACAAGGAGTTCCCCAGGGTGGAGTTTTATCCCCGGCTCTGTTTAACCTCTACCTCTCTAAAATTCCTGCACCACCAGACGGCGTTGAAATTGTGTCGTACGCTGACGATTGCACAATTCTGGCGTCAGGACCTAAAGTGGATGACATTTGCGAGAAAATCAACTATTACCTCACTGACTTATCACGTTTCTTCACTGCGAGGAATATGAAAATATCCGCCTCCAAATCATCAGCCACACTGTTTACTGCTTGGACCGCAGAGGTGCGGTTGTCACTCAATGTGAAAGTCGATGACGTTAACATCCCGACCACCAACTACCCCAAAATCCTTGGGGTCACATTGGACAGCCTTTTTAGATCCTCTGCACATGCTACAGCTATCTGCGATAAACTCAAAAGTAGGAACAAGGTCCTCCAGTCACTTGCCGGCAGTACTTGGGGAGCCGACAAAGAAACCATGTTGACCTCTTACAAAACGATAGGTCGGTCTGTAGCAAACTACGCAGCACCTGTATGGTCGGCGAACGTGAGTACGACGCAGTGGAAGAAAATTCAGACATGCCAGAATGCCGCCCTTAGAACATCAACAGGGTGTCTTCTTATGTCCTCTGAGGACCATCTACATGAGGAGACGAAGGTCCTTACCGTGCGCAGACACAATTTCCTGTTGTCTAAGCAATACCTGCTAGGGTGTTTTCGCAGCAGTCATCCTAACCACCATCTCTTGAACAGGATGCCTCCACCCAGGCAGATCAGGTACGATCTTCATGATCTAGAGAGAGAGGTCCAGCGGTATAAGAGAGAACATTTAGATCATCGAAACTATCAGGCAGGTTTGAACAACATTCACGCCGATGATGTCGCAGCAGCAGTATCCAGCTACCGTGTGAATGCAGTGCTAGGGGAACATCCCCCGGAGATTTCACCTGAGGAGAAGGTACTACCTCGGCAGACGCGCGTGTTTCTGGCGCAGCTGAGATCCGGATGGTGCAGCCGCCTCAATTCTTACTGGGCACGAATTGATGCTAACGTTCCGGACATCTGTCCCGCCTGCCATCAGGGACCACATGATGTACTGCACATCTTCAATTGTCCGGCCAAGCCCACTCAGCTGACCCCCAGGTCTCTGTGGACGCATCCAGTTCAAATGGCGCGTTTCCTTCACCTGGATATCGAAGCAGATCCCCCATAGACGAACAAGACTTCAAAATAAATATATTGTTGTTACAACAACAACATATATTCCGGCATATTGCCTAACCAAGAACATGAAGTAAATCAAGGGCAGAACGTAGTACTTGACTTGTGGAAAAATATTTGATGAGGAGGAAGACCGCATATGTTAGAAGCAACAGTGCGCAGCAACAAAACTTTTGCTGTGCGCTAATTTCAGAAGAGCCCTAAGCGCCCTATCAAGAGCACATTGTTCGGGATCAATGAAGGGGACGTAGCGATGTACTCATATGCACCAAAAAAATAAAGCAGTGAACGTGTTGTCTACACTGCGCTACACTTGCGATGTCGACGAGCAAAGTGAGAAGCGGAAACCGTTTGCCATATTGGACTACAACGCCAATAATTCCAGCGTTGATACAATGGACAGGATGCTTGGCACGTACACATGCAAGCGATCGACGAAACGCTGGCCACTGGCCATGTTCTATAATATGGTGGACATCGCTACATTGGCTGCTTTACAATTTATAACGAAATGAATCCGATAGGAAGGAGTGACAGACGGCGGTAATTCCCGTTACTTCTAACGAAACAATTGGCCATACCAAATATCGAGGAACGTGCCCTCAATAGCCGTATAACCGCATATCCGAGGATACGGAATGTGACGGAAGGATTTGATGTCAGGGAAAGAAAGAACACTTTCAAATTCAAGAGAAGAATATGTATTTGTTTTTTTTTTGTTCATTTCAGATCATATCAAGACCGGTAGAAGCCGATGCACCGTCGTTTTCGCATAGGACGATTAGACCGTCATGTCCCCTTTGCCGTTCTGAGTACGGTCGGCAGCAGAAAACGAGGTCCTACTGCACGCTCAACAACAGTAGTTTTTAAGCATTTTAATTGTAAGCATTTGTAAAATTAAGTTATGGTATATAATATTAGTATGTATTTCTTAGTTATAAACAATAAAAAAAAAATTAAAAAAAAATTTCATACAAAAAGCATAGTAGTAAAATAGGTTCCTGCGGACCTTGTCCACAACGGTAAATAAAGGTATAAATTTCAAAAATTTGCTCGAGATATGTACAAAATTCTTTGGAAATAACGTTGACTTTTTTATGATTCTCAGAATTAAAAAATAAACAAAAGGTTATTTTATTTTTATGGTTGAGGTAGCAAACTAATAAACGCTTAGAATTAAATAACGTGAAGCAGAAAAACTTGCCCAGCCTTTGAAAGAAGGCAACAATTTGGAACCTAATGTCAAAGTGACCGGATATCGAAGACAATTGCCATAGCAACGGTACTTCACACTCAACAAAGGGAACACGTTATTTTAATGCTGCGATATAAAGGGACTGATGGATGCGATGACCATAAATTACGTCGCAGGTGATTGGCGAATGTTCATCGATTCTTCTAATAAAAAACCAAGCATTCCCATTGGCTACAGCACAGATGAGTGAAACATACGATTCCATGAAAATAATTTTGGATTAAGTTTGCTACACTGATCACATGTGGCGGATCAGTTATGATCTGAAAGTCGTGGCGATGCTTAAAGGTCTCAAAGGAGGATACAGGAAAAACATGTGTTTCTTGTGTCTGTGGGATACCCGAGGTAAAGGAAACCAATACGAAACGCATGACTGGCTTGCTCGATCCGTAAATGCGTAAATGATCCACTCGTGCCAATGGAGAACGTCCTCATGCCCCCTCTCCATGTCAAAATCGTCAAAATTTTCATCAAGGCCATTGTGAAGCACTCGAAAATTCTTGATTGTTTGAAAAATCTTTTCCCACGAATCACAGAAGCAAAAGGAAGGTATTCTGAATGGGCCCGATATACGAAAGCTCGTGTAATCAAATGAATTTAAAGGCACTTTAGTCGGTGATGATTACCTTGCGTGGAGGGCAGTAAAGAAAGATATACGATATTTTTTGTGAAGTAAGCGAGCACACAATTACCCCGCTCTTGTGACCAAGATGTTGCACTACTTCCAGAAAATTGGAGTGAACATATTTCTCAAAATTCACTATTTGCATCACCATCTGGAATACTTCAGCAAGCAGCTAGCTCAAAGACGGATGAACATGGCGAGCGCTTCTTCCATCAATACCCATGGAAACGCGATATGAAGGCAAAAGGCTCGACTCGCAGGTGGCTGAAATTTGTTGGTGGTCGCAAAAGACGTACGATCCTGACAATGAAGAAGAACAATATACAATGGGAGTTTCCGCCGAGGGTAAGTCACAAAATTGAAGTTAACTGACTGATTAAAAACAATTGATTTTTTCCAGATGAAGGCAGATCCTCATCCGATGCAGACTCTGAACAAGTAGGCGAACCACCACGCATAACGTAATGGGAGCAAACAAACGAAACTAAATGTATGCGTTCATCGATTTTAATGACCAATGTATCTATGTTATAACCTGATATTTTTAATTTTATTTAAGGAATTGTAATTCTTAATTCTTCAAAATTTATTCCAGCAAACTCGGACTAATGGTTCTCCTAGATGAGACCCAGCGAAACGCCAGGACACGTATAACTTTTTATTGGCCGATATGACTTTCCTCGGCGGTTTCACCCCATCCAGATCACTGACCCGTACCATTTGTCGTAGAGTGTTATCACAATGGTAATAGGCAACAATAAAAGGATGTAAACATGTTATTTTCTCCAGTTAAGAACAGATAATCCCAGCTTTAAACACAAAATCCATACTAAAACTTGTTAAGATTCGTTTAAGTTCAAAACAAACTTATTCAAACTCGTACCAATTTTCATATAAAGGGTTGTCCCATAGGGACATAACAATTTCGTATCTTTTTGTCATCGCACCCTCAAACATTTTTAATGATCTTTTAGTGTCAAAACGTTGGTCGAAGTCGACGGAGACGGCTATCGTGCCATATTTGAAAATTATTTTTGGCAAATTCGGTGAACGCGTTATCTCGAGAAGTGGTCCGGTCGAATGGCCACATCGTTCATGCGATTTAACGCCATTGGATTTCTTTTTATGGGGCCACATCAAGCCATTGGTCTATGCGAAATTGTCAACGTTCCGGTCGAAATGTGTGCAAGAGTGGTGGAAAATTGTGTCCAAAGAATAGATCGCTGTCCACGGGCGTTACGACATGAATATGTAAGATTATCCAAACAAACGCTCTAGCCAGAAATGCATTATACGAAAACTACCACGAAAGCGCAAACGGGGAAGGCAGAGACTCCGGTGGAGAGACCAAGATGAGGATATGAGAATTCTTGGTATTGGAAACTAGAGAAAGCAACCCCGAATAGCTTATAAATCTTTTTTGAGCAGGCCTAGACCAACAAGAGGTTGTACACCGAGCTTCAGTGAGTTTATACACTGCCGCTCACACGAATAGCCCTCAGACCAACTATCAAAAACATATTGTTTAACGAAGCTTTCTGAACATAGGTGTCTACATTTTTCAACAATTTTTCAACTCTTACTAACTTCAGAGAAAAAATGGCAATACTGGGAAATGACCCGTTACATTTACTTGCTACTTTGTTGTGTGAAAATTAGTGTTTATTTTTGGTTCATGAGAATAGCGCCCCTCCTGAGACCATATTAAGGGTGGAATTCCGTCGTGTATCACCATTAAATTTTTGGTTTTAAAGAGTGAGGAACTTCATTTTCATCAAAACCGATTTTTATATAATGTTGTAAAATATGAAAAAAAAAAAATGTGAAAGTTCAAACAAGTGCTTTTACAGCTTCAGATAAGTTATTTTTAGACATGCGTCAAATTTACACGACTTTGCGGCCGCAATTAAGGGAAAAACTGGTGTAGTGAAAATGTATCAACACTAAAGTAAGCTATCTCCAATGTCAGACACTTAAAAATAGGGAGCTACCTCTTATTATGACAAACTTTCTTAATACCAATCTGAATGCGTCTTTCAACAAAGCTGTGATAGTAAAAGCCATTTCAGAGAACAAAATTATTTAGGATACCAGAATTAAAATTATCAACTTGATACACACAGCCGGGACTTAAAGTTGTTTTGAAAATTTTTGATTTGTTGTTTTTTATTCGACCTTTTTCAGAATTACTGAAGATGATCTTCGACGAAGATCGAAATATCGAAAGTAATAAATAAATATACAAAAAATAAGGACCTCGAGATTGAATTCAACATTTCATCAACGTTATTTTGGAAAGTTAAATTGTTTGGGTGCTGAACTGTCTACTTTGTCTACTCAAAGATGAATGCCGAATTTACTTACTGTCGGCAATAAACGGCTAATATGTTTTGTGGTGATGTTGTTAGCGCTGATGTTCTTACCCGGATTTGAATCTTGGTTAACATATGTGATAGTCGTGAACACTAATTACACAGTGCTATACCACGAAAGCCGGTTCTGTGGACCGGATTGACCCGAAGAGCATTTCTTCAACCAAGGGTCGGCACACAGCTCCCGCTGCAACAATACAGTGCTACAAGAAAAGAAGTTTAAGTCTGCGTAATTCCACTTCTGTTGTTGTTGTAAACACAACATGTGGTATATAAGTCTTATTCGTCTACGGGGGATCTGATTCGATATCCAGGTGAAGGAAACGCGTCGTTTGAATTGGATGCGTCCAAAGAGACCTGGAGGTCAGCTGAGTGGTCTTGGCCAGACAATTGAGGAGGTGCAACACGTCATGTGGTCCCTGATGGCAGGCGGGACACACGTCCGGAACGTTAACGTCAATTCGCGGCTGCACTATTCAGATCTCAGCTAAAACTAAGCCACAACCACGCGCTTCTGCCGAGGTAGCTGGATACTAATGCTGTGAGACCTGCCTGGTTGCTTTGATGATCTATAGGCTCTTTCTTGAGCCCATGGGTATCTCTCTAGAACATGAAGATCGAACCTTCATTTTCGGAGACAATCTGTCCATAAGATGGTGGTTGGGATGACTATTGCGAAGACACTTAAGCAGATACTGTTTAAACAACATGAAGTTGTGTCTGCGCACGGTAAGGACCTTCTTGTCCTCATGTGGATGGTCCGCAGAAGCCACCTTGTTGAGGCTTTCAGGGCGGCAATGTGTGCAATGTTTCGTTGTACTCACGTTCACCGACCACACTGTCGCTGCGTAGTTTGCAACAGGCCGACCTATCGCTTTGTAAGAGATCAACAAGGTTTCTCTGCCGGCTTCCCAAGTACTGCCGGCTAGTGACTTGAGGACCTTGTTCCTACTTTTTAGTCTATCGCAGAAGTTGGTAGTAGGGATTTTAACGTCATCGACTTTCACATTAAGTGACAAGCGCACATCTGCGGTCCATGCAGTAAATAGTGTGGATGCTGATTTGGAGGCGGGTTTTTTTGATATTCCTCGCAGTGAAGAAGCGTGCTAAGCCAGTGAGGTAACATCTGATTTTCTCGCATATGTTATCCACTTTAGGTCCTAACGTCAGAATTTTGCAATCATCACCGTACGATACGATTTTAACGCCATCTGGTGGTGCAGGAGTTTTAGAGAGGTAGAAGTTAAACAGTGACGGAGATAACACCCAACCCTGATAAGAAGTTGGGGAACACCCTGTTTAACTCTTCGGGGCTTCGAGTTCCTGAAGGGACGTTTCTGCAATGTCCTCGAATAGAATGGCATGATTGACCGAGGACCATCCTGTCGTTGGGCTTATTCTGGTTAAGGCGTATGCTGCGTGTACTGCTTGTGGAACCCATGCTAATAATTAGCACATGGAAGATGTTCGATCAGGCTGGTGATGGGTAGTGCTTCAAGCGTCATTGTACTAGCGAGAGCGAGGAGATCGGCATGTACGATTCGCGTTTTTCCTGGCTTTTGTAGCGGTACCACTCTGTCCAATTTCCAGCATCAGGAACTAAGTGAGTGGCTAACGACAGATTGAGCACTTGGGCCATGTACTCTACTCTTGGGTCAACAGGGTTGAAGTGACGAATGTCATCACGCTTATCTGCGAGTCCAGCTGCCTCTGCTGGAATCTCGAGGTTTCGACCAGCAGGAATGTGGCGAGCGGCTGTTGCGTTGATGATCGCCCGAAACTTCCGGCTACCCAAACATTCGAGGCACGTGTAAAATAAAGCTGCAGTTGGTGGCTTTTCTGAAGGCACCCAATCACGTATGGCATTCGGAGATTCAAGACCATAACGAACTGACGGGTTGCCAAGTGGCATCGTTAATCAGGACAGGCGATACCATAGATAAATCTGGCGAGCTACGGCAATCGCTCATAATCCGCGTGGGGCGTCCTCATTCACTGTGCACAACGTAAAGCTGTCAATCTGCTCTGCCGAAGCTATGCCCCTCTGGTCGTTGTCTAGGAGAGAATGCCACAGTTCGCGGTGGATATTGAAGTCTCCAAGCGGTTATTTCCTTGTAGTAGATTGCTAAAGTCTGGCAAAAAATGAGGACAAAGCCACCGAACGGTGGGATGTATTCGTTGTACAGCTCTATCACAGCAGTCCTAGACTTGAATGCTTCCCCCATACATTCCATATATGGGTCTCTAGAGTCAAGCTCAGGCGAGATAGGTCTGAACTGCACAGAATGGTGTAACAGAAACCTCCGCTTCTCGTGCGACCCTTTTGTAACACGTTGTATCTGTCACAACTGTGCAGGCTGCAGGTGGCATTCAGCTTAGCGACCATGAAGTTTCTTCGATTCATTAATTCTATTACCTTACTGATTTTGTTGCGTATTCCATTGCAATTAAATTGCATAACACTGTCAGGGTTGGCAACAGCAATATGTGGTGTAAGATGCTGTATATGTTGATGCTGTTGCGATGAGACTGCGGGGGAGTCTCGTAGTTGGATGATGATGAAGATGACGAAAGTGTAGACGGCGATGACACCAAATTCAGAGAATTTAGAGAGGTATAGCGGTACATGAGAGAGCCTTTAGATCATTGAAACTCTCAGGCACTTCTGAAGAGCATTCATGCGGAAGAAGTCGCAGCAACAGTATTCAGCTATAGTGTGAATGTAGTGCTAGGGTAACATCCCCCGGATATTTCACCAGAGGAATCAATCCCACGACAGTCGTTTCTATGTACCAGATTGACCCGAAGCAGCAATTCTTTGGCCAAGGGCTGTCACCTCGGCACTGTGTGTGCCGCTACAACAACAACAACCAGAGGAGAAGATCCTACCACGTCAGACGCGCGTGTTTCTGGCGCAGCTGAGATATTGATGGTGCAGTCGCCTCAATTCTTACTGGGCATGAATTGATGCTAACGTTCCGGACATCTTCCAGCCTGCCATCAGGGACCACATGATGTGCTGCACCTCTTCAATTGTCCGGCCAAGCCCACTCAGCTGACCCCCAGGTCTCTGTGGACGCATCCAGTTCAAATGGCGCGTTTCCTCCACCTGGTTATCGAAGCAGATCCCCCATAGACGAACAAGACGAGACAAAAAAGTTCGTTTCGCTATACTCCATGGTGTGGTTCTGACCTGAACAGCTCCAGAAGTGCACCCACTCCATGCAACGATAACACCTTGCAGACGTAGCATTATGGTGTATGCGGTTCCGACAAACCAAGCAGATCCGAGGTCGAGGTTTTGTTCGATGCCGAATCGGACCAGTAATATTCGGAGCAGGCATTCCAGGAAGTGCTGCTCCCACGAAAAAAGGGATGAACAAAAAAAAAACACATATTCTTCAGATGGCTGCTCCGTCCAAAGTGTTTGTTTGGGTCAATCCGGTACATAGAACCGGTAGTCTTGGGATTGATACTATTTTTGTTTTGAATCTGGTCGATAACAACAAGAATCGGTTTGTGTAATTTCTAAAACACGTCAAAAATTTTGAAATTCGGTTAAAACCAGATTTGGAGCACTTACAAATAAACCTGTTAAATAGTTGATTATCAACCAATTTTTAGTTTTCAACGGTTCTAAAAAGAAAAGACTTAGATCTTAAACGAAATATATTTTATTTAAGAACGTTTGAAAGTTATGTGTATTTTTCCGGCAAACACTTGCTTCATCAAATCATCTGGCAATGCCCTCTCTGCATAGACTTATAATGTTTATTATATTTTTTTCTTTTACGTAGATTTTTCTCATTTGGGGTGGTAATAGCAGAATGCGAAATATAATTATCATCATTAGCACGTAGCCAACTATACACAACCAATTTTTTAGTCTGCGGTTGAAAGTAGTACATAAGCGGCTTAGTATAAAGATTTGTACGAAATTTACCTGTTGGTTCTGCATACAAAATTCATGTGAATGATTGATAAATTCGCTTTGTTTGGATATAAATGGATATTTCAATATCTTTATTAATTTTATATTCATTTGGTTGCAAAAAGAAAAAAATATATAATATATTTAATTTATATTACTCCAGAGTCCAATTATTAATTTCTCGCATTACTACACGATCCATTCTTATAGCCATTAAATATGGTCAGACCCAGTACTTCTTTGGGTTATATTTGTGCGCACACTGTTGTTCTTGTTGTTAAAACTTTTGTTATCGATGTTATTTCTACTACTTAAATGTTTCAGATATTGATGAAACGGTAATTTGTCTATAGAGAGTTTAGTATCAAAAGATGCCAATCCGGATAACACTGCTCGGCTTTTGTATGTACCAGACAATAAATTGATTTCAATAGGAGGAGGCGGTGGACATACCATTGGCAATGTTGCATAAAATTGCCCTTTAGAAACGTTGATATTTTGATCGCCTCTTTGAGATCCGACTAAATCGATCAATGTATCTGACAACAATTTCTCATTGGGAATATGAGAAATGGAATTTTGAGTATCAAAAGTAACTGGTATCCTACGCCATCCCATTTTTTCAGCAAAGTTAAGGAGCTCTGTCGTTAACTGTATAATTCTATTGAACCCCATAGTTTTTTTTTCATCTAATAATCCAGCAAACAAAATGCCCTTCAATTTTTCCATTGACATTTCCAGAAGCTTGCAATTAGAAGCTGTTAGAATTTTAGCTTCAAACTTTTTAATATCTCCATCAAATTGTTTTTCCATTTCTAATGCCTTTGATAAAAGATCCATTATTTTACTACCTAGGCTGCCAAGGTGATCCTCGAGGGCCGTTATTAGCCTAAGTACGTGAACAACCCTTGTATGGTCGTCTTTTAATTTTGAACTTATTTTCGATTTTTGATCGTCAGAAACTTCGTGTTTAGGAGTACTAAAACTGAAATCACAATATTCTTGTCTTTCCATTTTAGAAATTGGGTTCCATCTTTGTTTTCTCGCAGAGTTATGCAATTTCGATAGCTGGCTCATTAAAACGTTTGTGCTTTGGCAATCCTCCTCAGCATCTTGCGGAATATCTAGCTTGCGACGGACATCAGTTTTTGATCTATGCAGTGCTTCTCCAAACATAAATTCAATACGTTGCTTAAAATATTGAACCCATTCGGGTTGAAAATTGTACGCACGGTGATTAACACCATCTCGTTCGAGCTCTCTTTTGCGTTTTTGCCAAAAGTTGTTCCACTCTTCCTCATACTTTGGATGGCTTTCAGGGTTATGTCGATATTTGACATAAGATGCTTCAATTTTATTAGCTGCTATTGCAATTTCGCGACGATATACATCCCAAATATTTCGATATTGAAGATTATGTTCCCAGTTTAAAGCTTGTCTCTTAATTGGCGATCTTGAACGTGTGCGGTCACGAATCCCTCTGTTTAGAGGCACGTCGGCATAAATAAGAGAACTTTGTGATATTGATCGACTTCTTTGGCCAGGAAAGTTCATGGAAGTTGTGACTTCTTCTTTTGAAGCGTCACTTGTCGTATCGACGCCTTGCTTTTTCATGTATATTATCCCAGTTTGTGTATGAGTAAACACAGGTTCACTCATACTTGTATACCTTTTCTCAGCTAACTGAACAGATTGTACTTTTAACTTTTTCATTTTCTTCAAAGAAACTACATTGGAGAACGAAGGACCTTTTATTTGAGATGCGTGCGGTAAACTGTATACATCTCCAATTAAATCCCCCCGTCGTATACGATAATCCTTTTCCGTGACTGTGTATGGTAAGCCACGACCATATGTTCTCTCTATTTCAATGGAAATTGCATGGACGATCTCACTCATCACTGATCGGAATTGTTTAAATCGCATATGTCCTAAAGCAATTTCGAATTTCTTAATAGTGGCCGGATAATGAATATCCAAATACTTTTTTCTATGGTCATAGTTCAAAAGATGGCGCTGCATTCTGGTAACATCGCTTAAAAATTCGCACAGGCCACACTCGTACATTGGGTCTTTGCCTTTCCACGAGTTTTTTATCTTTAAAACATATTCCACCCCAATGTGTCCAAGAATGTCTTTATTGTTTGATTGCTGTTTGTCCACATTCGTAACCAAACTATAGATCTTATCCTCAGATTTCATGTCGTTAGGTACCAACTTATAAAGATCAGTAAGTTTTTGATATTGTTCACTAGTTAGACACATCTGATCGAATCCAGTACTATTAGGTGTATTAATCTTATCTTTAAAGAAATTTTTTGCTTTTTCATCAATGGAAAGCGAGAATAAGTTAGCAAAGCGAATTACGCAGTTTTTGTTAACATCGGACGACGCTTCATGGCGCAAACCAAGTATTTGTAGCTGATTAAGTCTATGAAATTGCCCAAGAAAATGAGTATTCAATGTGGCTAATCCAGAACAATTTATTGAGCACAAGCTGCAGTAAAAATTTCCATATTTCGCCAATTTGCTGTAAGCTATAGCTGGCTTCCATTCTCCACCAGCTATAGAAAACTGAAGTTTGGGAATGTCTTCAAATGGAAAAGTTGCTTTCACAAACATTTCGTCCGGCGTTACAGTTGAAGCCTGTAGTGCCAACTGTATCAGATATTCGTCTTCTTTTTGCCGTTCTTGTTGTTGGATACATTTAACAATATGTTGAGCCTTTAGACAGTCTTTTTTAAAGCTTTTCATTTGTGTGCCCAAATCAATAAGCGCTTTTTTACGTTCATTTTCGGTCACGACTTGCCCTCTGACCAATTCTATATCACACTTTCCGTATGTGTAAAATGGATGATATACCTGTTTAACATTGGATCGTAAAGCCGTTATATGACCACTTTGAAGCAAATGACTTTTCACATCAGGAAATTCTATTGTCATATTACATGGATAACACGTAATAAGTGATTGTTTAATGTTAGCTTTACACAAATATTTCCATTTTGATGTGGAAATAAGAACTTGAGTTAGAAGAACATGTTCCAACTCGAGATGTGGTAGAATTTGGATAAATTCGTCATTGGTAAGGCGATCGAAAAGTTTCCATTTGTCTGCTGTCGACATATTTGTATTACGTATGCTTCCAATTGCTCGCTGTGTATAGTACAAAATTATAACACAACCAATCAATAGAACATCTTATGCTTTCATTTGTATTCCAAAAAACAAATATGCTCGTTTATAGAATTAGACTAAAATAGCAAAGAAAGAAACAAATACAGCATTATTATTTTTCACTCAATATTAATATATATAGACAAAACAAAGGTATAAGTGTTTAAGTTAGACTGCGCCAAATCTTAACACCCCTGCAAATAGTGCACGAGGAAGTCTTAATTTATTTCTCTTTTTTTTTAAACTGTTTTGGTAATATTAATGTGTTAATGTACAAAAACAAATAAATGTGTGCTTTTATTTCGCGCCCAAAAAATATTTTGCATTTCATTGAAATAGTCATAGATTTGGAACGGTACTCTGGGCTTCGTTTAGGTAATTTTGGAAAGGTAAGATGGACGGACTATCTTTAAAGTGAAAAACAAAAAAAAGTCCGACCAATTTTTAAACCACTGCCTTTTCGCACCTATGCATTTTCGGACATGGTCGTAGATATGTTCATGAAATGAGCCATGGAATACGCTGGTGATATTTGTCCAATCGTGAATGTATCACCCTGTATATCAGTCCACGTTCGGTCCCTTCCGATTTTACATACAACCGCTTTAGAACGCCATTTTTAATTTGACCCGTTTGAAACTGGACCTTAACCTATTTTTTAGACAATTAGAGCTCCAAACCATACAAATGGTTTTATCGCCCGAAATACGGCATCCACATTGACATGCGAGGGTGGGTATCAAATGAGAATGACAATTTAACAGAAGGTCAAAAATAACTTATTTTTTAGAAATTTGGCTTAATTTAGTGACGGAATATTCTGCCCATTTTAATATGTCCTAATGCGTAAAAAAATGCAAAACAATAATGAACATTTCTCCCAATCCAACTGTGACATTGTTTAAAATCTGGGTAAATTGAGAATCCGTCCATGGACATGTTTCATTTTGATTTTCTGTGCATTTAGAATTTACAGTCGTTACACCCAAATTAAGCTTTAGCAGAGCAAAAAATATATAAATATAAAAATTAAAATCAAGTGTGGAATCTTTATTGGTAATTTGAAAGGACATTTTGTGGCATTTATTTTTTAAAAATAATTGCCTTCAAATGTTGGAAACTGTATTATGGAAATGAGCGCTTTTAGAAACGGGAAGATCCGCTGTTTTTGACCAAATTTTTTGTTCAGTGATGAGGCCCATTTCTGGCTCAACGCCAAAGACAATAAACAAAATTGCCGCATTTGGTCTGAAGAGCAACAAGAAGAGGTCCAAGAGCTGCCATTATAACCAGAGAAAACCACGGTTTGGTGCGGTTTATAAGTTGGTGGAATCATCAGTGCATATTTTTTTTCAAAAATGATGATGGCCGGAACGTAACCGTGAATGGTGCTCGCTATCGCGCCATAATATCGTTCTTTATGCTACCTGAAATTGAAGCCATACAGCTGCTCAAACAATGGATCTATTGAGAGGTCATTTTGAAAAGCAGCTAATTTCACGTTTTGGACAGGTGAGTTGGCCGCCTAGATCGAGTGATATCACACCTTTAGACATTTTTCTTTGGGGTTACGTAAAGTCCAAAGTCTATGCTGACAAATCAGCTACAATTCATGTTTTGGAAGCCAACATTACGCGTGTCAATAAAGCCATGCCGGTCGAAATGCTCGAACGAGTCATCCAAAATTGGACCCTCAGAATGGAAACCCTTTCAAATTACCAATAAAGATTCCACACTTTCAATTTTTATATATTTTTTTTGTTCTGAAAAAATACCTCTAGATGGATCATCCTATACATGATTTTCGTTATACACTTCACCGAAGGTGGATGGTATATTAAATTTGTCGTTTGCAACACAGCGAAATATGGATCGGGTACCCTATGAAGTAAGGGGTGTTTTTATTGGGGTATAGAACTTTAAGTTGGCATCACTTTTTTAACTGGCGGCCATTTTGTCAGCTGTCAAGTGATTAATATTTAGTTTGGTTTGCCATTTCATCATGAACAGGTTGACAAAAGAACAACGCTTGCAAATCGTGCAAATTTATTTCGAAAGTAATGGTTCAGTTCGCGAAGTTCACCGCAAGCTCCGTCCATTTTATGGTCGACATAATCGTCCATCAGAGCAATTAATTCGGTTAACCATGGATCGGTTAACATGGACCATTGGATTATTTTCTTTGGGGATATGTGAAGTCGCTCGTCTACGCCAACAAACCAGAAACACGTTTGGGGACTTGGAAGCCAACATTCGTGGCGTTATTGCCAACATACGGCCCCATATGCTCGAAAAAGTGGTTGAAAATTGGACCTGTAGAATTGCCTTTATTCGAGCCAGCCGCGGCGGCCACATGCCCGAAATCATATTTAAACATTAATGGCATAAAATTATCCTTCCAATAAAGTCAAATTGATGGACATTAAAACGATTTTCTTGTGTTTTATTTCAATTCGAAGTTCTATACCTCAATAAAAACACCCTTTACTTAGTAGGGTCATAAATACTGTTACAACATTGAACACACCCATTTCAATAGTAGAACTGAACATACCCCGTTAATGTTATATGGGTTTTGAAAGCTAACCTCAATAGCGTTAGTCTGTAACGGGATTTTAAAATTGTTTCAACTTTCATCATGGAGTGGTCAGATAATGAGAACCGTATCGCTGTAATAGCGCTTTTCAAGTGTGAAATGAAAAAAACGATATTTTCCAAACGCTCCGGCCACTAGGGATTAGACGCATGTTCGTCTACCGATGCATAAAACTATTTGAGGAGACTGGAGATGTAAAAGACCGCCACCGGCCGGGCCACCCACGCTCTGTTCGAACACCGCATGTGTTCGGCTTTGATGCCGTTAAATCAAGAATTCACAGAAATCCGCTCCGAAAACAGAAAATCATGGCCCGTGAGATGAATATCACGCAAAAGACCATGAGTCGAATCATTAAAAAAGACTTGGGACTTGGGGCTTTCAAACGACGTACCGGACATTTATTGACTGCAGCTTTAAAAAAATAGGATTGAAAAATGCAACGTCTTTTGGTGAAGCACGCTGATAACTTGCACAGAAAAATTTTGTTCACCGATGAAAAATTTTTTACCGTTCAGGAAAAATTTAACAAGCAAAATGATAGACTTTATGCGCAGTTATCTAAGGAAGCAGCTTCAGTCATGGTTTGGTAGGGTGTCTCTTGCGATAGGGTCACTGACCTGCATTTCTGCGAACAAGGAGTCAAAACATCGGCCAAAGTTTACCAAGAAACCGTTTTGGAAGCTGTTGTGAAGCCTCTTCACAATTCCCTGTTCCAAAACCAGCCATGGACTTTCCAGCAGGATTCTGCGCCGGCCCCCAGCGTTCATTTCTTCTGAACAATGGCCCTCAGACAGTCCAGATTTGAACCCATTGGATAACAAATTGTGGACGGTTTTAGAGGACAAGGTTTGTCACAAAAGATACGCCAACATTGGATCTCTTAAGACTGCTTTGGTTCGAGCTGTGGCCAATTTTCCAATGAACGAGGTTCGTGCAGCTATTGACGAAGGCAAAAGGCGGACATTTCGAATAAGTAGATCCTTTTGGATACAATATACATCAATAAATATATTTAAAAATATTTGGTCCAAAAACTTTCAGTACTTTTTATTTTACAGCATAAAACGTGTGTAACAGTATTTATGTCCCTACTAAGTACTAATATATTCGTCTTAAAATTCTAAGACGATCGAACATGGCAGTGTGCTGTTGAAAGCACGATAGCGGTCAAACGAATCAACCTGGGGTCCTAAACTTTTGCATGATAATGGCTTATGCTCATAAGCTGTTTGGAATTGTTAATGATCAAAATCGACTTAGAAGTCTCCCTTTAGGGGCCGAAGGTATCTCGCTTAAAAGTAGTTTTTTTAAGTGTTTGCTTGACAAATAATAATTCTTTGTGGGCGGACAATAGTTTAAATGGATATTGTTAGTTAGGTCTTACTTAATACTTCAAAAAATGGCATAGATGCTTGGTTTTTTAGCACCACATGGATTAATACATTTTGCTACAAATCCAAATATAGAGTAATCTTAAAGTTCAGGCTCAGATTCGGTCTGGCTGAACTTAACGTTTTTAGTTGTAGATTAAGTTTTTAGTATACGTATGTATAAATAAATTATTTATGTATATATACACATATTTATTTTTTGAGAAATTAAAAAGCCGTCACTTCGCCACAAAAGCGCAATTTCCGTTTTTGTACTCTAATCTCAGCTGAAACTACAAAATAAAAAAAATATTTATTTTGGTTTGCTTAATATTAAATACCCTTTTTGAGGTATTAACAGACTCCATTTTAACCATTGCCGGTCTACATAAATTTGTGATTTGTACTTAAAGAGGAACTTTTTCCAGAGAAACAGCTTTTGACCGCTTTCATGCTTTTAACGGACTGACGTTCATGCCTAAATCGTCATGGAATTACGACGATTAATGGTGTGGCAAACGGAATGACAACTAAGTATACCATCTACCCTTCGATGGAAAAAATTGTTTTAAGTTACTAAAATTTCATGAAGGAAAATTCAAACGTCTCAAAAAAGACGAGTCCTTTTGCCTTGGCTATGTAACCTTAATCCGCGCTCACCGGGTTAAAGAGGCACCGCCACTATTTACAGTTGGCGGAAATGAGCTGGGATCGGACGAAATCTCAATGCTGTTGCTAAAGCACTTAGATACCCCGGGAGTCGAGTACATGGCTCTACTAAAAGTGCTCAATCTGTCGTTAGCCCCTCACTTAGTTCCCGATGGCTAGAAAATGGGCAAGGTGGTACCGCTACTGGTCAGGAAAATCCGCAACCAAATGAGAGCCGTAAAGCCGATCTCCTTGCTTTCGCCAGTAGTAAATACACTTAAAGTACTGCAACTCCAAAGCCTGATCAAACACCGCAAGCAGTACAGCACAACAAATGATTTACCAGCCAACACGCCACGTAAAAGTCGCGACCTTAACCAGAACAAGCCCTAGACATGACGGTCTTCGTGGCTCGTACCCAAGGCCTTCGTTACGTTCAATCATGCCACTCTGTTCGAGGACATTGCAGACCGTCCCTTCAGCCTAGTTTTAAACGTTGGGTCGTTAACTATATGTGTGGGCGCCAGTCATAGGTAGAATTTAGAGTAAACAGGGAGTTTCCCAGGGTGGGATGATATCTTTGGCACTTCTTAACTTCTACATCTCTAAATTCCCTGCACCACCAGACGCAGATACGATCTTCATGATCTAGAGAGAAGTCTGGCGGTACAAGCGCAGGTCTGAACGACAGACAAGGGGAAAGAAAAGACGCTACCTCGGCAGATGCTCGTTTTTCTGGCTCAGCTGAGATCTGAATCGTGCCGCTGCCTCAATTGGTATTGTTCGAATTGATGGTAACGTTCCTGACGGTTGTCCCGCCAGCCATCAGGTACCACATGGCGTGCTTCACCTCTTCAATTGTCCGGCCAAACCCATTTAGCTGATACCCCAGGTCTCTTTGGAGACCGAAAATGGCGCATTTCCTTCACCTGGATATTGACGCAGATCCCCAATAGACAAACAGTAATCACAAAACAAAACATATTTTTGTTACAGCATTAACATATTTTACATTTTTGTATAAGAATTTTTAAGGTACTCTTTACTGAGATTCAAATTATTATTTTCACTTTATAAGATTATTAGATAGGTCATAATTGTAACAATGCTTTTTACTTGATCTGAACAAATCATTTGTTTTTATTAAGTTTGACAATGTTTCAGCAATAAGTAGTTTTTTATTCTTAGCCTTTTTAT
Source organism: Hydrotaea diabolus (assembly GCA_963513945.1). Taxonomy (NCBI): domain Eukaryota; kingdom Metazoa; phylum Arthropoda; class Insecta; order Diptera; family Muscidae; genus Hydrotaea; species Hydrotaea diabolus. Next base: position 110,192,059 of record OY740716.1, on the reverse strand, counting down.
AATTTGTAAAGAATATATTCTTTCAACATTTACTAAAGAGTGTAGCATTGCTAGAATTTCGAAAGCAATGTGTAAAATATCTGGAAACATTAGTTCGAATATTTTTTTTTTAACAAATTTTGCAAATATTATCATTTTTTAAATTTTAAATCACCGACTTAAATCTGAAGTTATTTTGTAACTACTTAGTAGGGACATAAATACTGTTACACACGTTTTATGTTGTAAAATAAAAAGTATCGAATGTTTTTGGACCAAATATTTTGTAATATATTTATTGATGTATATTGTATCCAAAAAGAATCTACTTATTCGAAATGTCCGCCTTTTGCATTTACACCCGCACTGGCCAATCGTCAATAGCTCAATAGCGAACCTCGTCCATTGGAAAATTGACCACAGCTTAAACGAAAGCAGTCTTAAGAGATCCAATGTTGGGGTATCTTTTGTGACAAAACTTGTCCTCTTAAACCGTCCACAATTTGTAATCCAATGGGTACAAATCTGGACTGCCTGAGGGTCATTCTTCAGAGGAAATAAACAAATTGTTTCGAAGATAGGCCTGGGACGTTTTAGCCTTATGGGACTGCGCTGATCACCCAGCGTCAGTCATGGTTTGGTGGGGTGTCTCTTACGATGAGGTCACTGACCTGCATTTCTGCGAACAAGGAGTCAAAACATCGGCCAAAGTTTACCAAGAAACCGTTTTGGAAGCTGTTGTGAAGCCTCTTAACAATTCCCTGTTCCACAAGCAGCCATGGACTTTCCCTTTTCCACCCTTGGGATCAGTTCAGATGCTTTCATAGACGACCGTGTATACACTATATCATTTTCCTTGTTAAATTTTTCCTGAACGGTAAAAATGTTTTCATCGGTGAGCAAAATTTTTCTGTGCAAGTTATCAGCGTGCTTCACCAACACATGTTTGCATTTTTCAATCCTATTTTTTAGTATATAAGGCCTAAATGCTCGGTTTTGAATATCAACAAATGACAAAAAAAAAATTAAAAAAATCCAATTCTTCGGCCAAGGGTTGTCACCGCGGCATACAGATGCCGCTACAACAACAACAAAATTACAGATCAATCTGCCAACGCTCATAAGTGGAATGCTGCTTAATTTTCTTTAAAATAGAATGAATGGACTTAACTTATAAATGATTATCAGTATTTCGCTTTTCTTCAGAAAATTAAACATAAAAGAGCTACACAGTTTGTTAAAATTTCTTAATAACTTCATTGCAAACATTTTATGTTTCGAAAAAATTTTAAACTTCAGCTGCACAAAATATATAGCTGATTGTAGATTATTCTTGCATAACATATGCATTTTCTTAAGCATCTTTTGTATAAAAATTCGAGCTACCGACATAAACATATACTGTAATCATGAATGTTAAATATGAATTCTTGCATCTTTAGATTGCTTTCCTAAATTGATATTATTTACAATTTTTAAAAAGTATATTTTAGATTGCTTTCCTAAATTAATATCCACAATTTTAAAAAAGTATGACAAAAAGAAAAAATAGATTTTTGGGTTTAGAATGTAAGAAGCATATTGTATTTCGTGATTTTTCAAAGTAGTTTAATTAAAAAAATAGTTATAAGGTTCCCACAGTTTTAAAAAAAACTATATTACATATCCATTACACGTCAAACATTAAACATTCACAAAAATTTAAATTAGGCATTTTCTTTCAAGTTACTTTAACACAGCGAACTGTTAGTCATTGTTGGAGTAGTGTCCTGTCAAAGTGACTAAAAATAAAATGGCAAAATACAGTTTTTGAATGCTTGACGATTAACGTCGTGAATGTTTCAAACATAAATTTAGCCTTACAAACTTCAAGAATTGCCTTTGTCAAATTTTAAATTTGACAGTTTAAATTTCTACGAGAAAAAAAATTGTAAACCTGCTGATAGCAAAACTCTATCTTTATTGTATCATGGGCTAGTGGCTATACACTGTTTATTGTACAATGGCTTGTGCGATCCGCTTCTTTGCTTGTGATGTTTGTTTGCTGATACCCCAAAATACAAGGAGATAGTCCCGAATCGAATCAGAACCACTACCTATTTCCATTGAGCAAACCCTGTTAAAACTAAAAATGTAGGGCTATTTTATTATAGCTTACTGAGGCCTTTATAGTTTCAGCTCAAAATCCACAGTTAAAAAAGACACAAATTACATCCAACTCTGACTAATAGTCTATGTTTTGGGATATCCCTGCACAAAGATTCTTACTAATTCGTGTCCTGTCGGAAAAACCATTGCATGGTATGTTGGATCATTACGCCCAAAGGTCTCTCCTGATTTGACGTCCAAGCCACATTTAACATTCGATCTTCGTCAAATTTAGTATAGTTTAATATGATAGATCTATTATCAATCTTAGTAATATTGGATAATATCAGTTCACGTTTTTATGTAGCCCCCATATATAGGTAGATTCCGAGGCCCCGTCGACAAGTCCTATATTATATCCGATCCCACTAAAATTTAAAACAGGGCATTATGAGCGACTTCAACCAATACTACCAAAGCTCGACCATATTGGTCCATCTTTTGAAGCAGCCCTGCCGCATTTTTTTGCGAGCTTTCTATTTCGATTCTATGCAAAGAATTTTTGTTGGTTTAAGCCAATATTCAAGCACTAAGAAATACTAAGTACGTAAAAATTTTACTATTCAATTGCTCAAAATTCACTAAAAAGAATCAAAATACTCGTAGTACTAAAGTATCAACTCAGCATTCCTGGTTGGTAGGGCATGTACAATTTTTGCATTGTGGGCCAATTTCACCTTTCCTTTAAATAAATTGTGATTATTTGCCAAAAGCAAAGCTGTTAATTGTAGTTTCTTTTTTTTTTACCCATTTTATATCGAACTAAATGGCAAAAAATATAGTTGACAAACAGTTGTTTACAAACGTCTGTCACCATAAAATTTTAATTAGCATTAGTGGATTTTTAATGCACATTAGCGCTATAGTCTGTCTAGACTATTACTCTAGCAATAATGTTTGTTTTGCTCAATTTCCTTTTCTTGCGTGTGTGACGGTTCATTTTCGTCAGTCAACCAAAAACCACAAAAATGTTTGGGTTCGAGTGACAGTCAACGGCCATACATATTTGCTTTTGACTAATATTGTTTAAGAGTAAAAATGAACGCCGAGTACGATTTTTTTTAAGAATATATGTTGTTACGAAGTACGATTCCTCTGGGACATAACATATCAACTGTACATGTTGCGTGGCGTAAAATCAAATCCTATGAAAAACGGTTTAGTATAATGAAAAATATACAAAATAAGTGTTCACTGGAGGACGTCAATAAAAACAATTTGGGCGTCCCACAAAAGGGACTTTAGAAAACAATTTTAAGTCCATGGGCTCCGAGTAGCGAATTTCTTGTAAAATATTTACATGTGAATATTGTTTTCCAAAGGAAACCACATGCTCTACAAATTTGGTTCTATTTTAAAGTTTATTCTTTTTTGCGAAACCAAGACGGTTAATAATGACTACACAATTTTCTTACTGTCCATATTTAATGAAATTAGACACAGTTCATTGCGATCGAACAGTTACCAGTATCGGTCCATGTGCTGATCTAGCACCAGTGCAAAGGTCCCTCTCGGTTTTACAAACAACTCTTCAGAATCGCCCATTATAATTCCGCCCAATAAACTGCACTTTTGTCAACCTAATTTTCCGTAAATACTTCTAAATTGAAATCACAAACAAATGTATAAATACATACATTCATCGCATTTCACATTCGTTAAGCCGGAAAATTTGATAACTCACATATTTAAACTATTGTACATACCAAATGACAATTTATTTACTGATGCTCGTTCAACACTAGCTATTTTACGGTTTTTTTTCTCCGGTTGGCTTCTCGCGACAATAATTAAGCACAGAGACAGAAGCCGACCGATTGTTAGCCAGTCTGCCGCCACCGCCGTTAATTTTTTTTAATGCGCGCCGTCGCTTATTTTATCGGCTAACATTTCAGGACCTTCAGCTATAAAAGCCGCATAATACATCCAATTTCGACCACCATAGCATTACTAGTGACCAACACACATCTCCGGAGGAACTTGAACATATTGGTACAAGTAATGATTTCATATATGATAATGCGACTGTTTTCTGTGTTTTGCTACAGCGTTCTCGTTTTATGTAGCTTCAATGAAATGTGTCGCTCCCGATCTAGAAGTATTAAGTACCTTGGAAATCCAAAATATTTAGTAAACGGACCGTCCTTCTTTACATTTTTACTTTATATTATGAACTAATTTGAGTACTTAAAATCTTTTCAGGGTTTTGGTACCGTCGGGTACGAAAAAGTACTTTTATATTGAGCGGAAACTACACAATGAAACTAGTAAAAAGCTAAAGTTGGGCGTGACCGGCATTCTTTAACCCTGCACTTCGGGATTTTTAGAAACTCCAACTGAAAGTAAGGTTTTGGACCCCCATAGACGGGCTCAAAATTTACCCAGATTTTGTAGCGGTTAATCCTTATGTGGAATCCGCGTGAACCAAAGTCAAGTAAAACCGCGTTTTGTAAAATCAGTAGTTTATTATTATTCACTTATGTCAGTCATTAGAATGCTGCAGATATCTTACAAACTAAGTATTGAATACAATTAAGGTTGAAAACGGAATGAACAAACGCATAGCAATGTGCGATTTTGACGTTCAAGACAATGACTGGCATTGCAATGTTTTAGTACATTTAAGGTGTATATGTAGTGGAATTTGAATATCAACAATTGCCCTCTCAAATCAAATGTACTTTTATTTACATTATATTTTACAATTCAAAAAAGACCATCCCTCTAAGAAAACCGGCACGAAAACGAAACGTTGGCGAAGTCATTTTTTCATACAAGACTACGAAAACGAACCGATTTTGCGATACGTAAATGCACCGTAAACGTTAATTTCGGAATAAGAGAATTAGAAAAAAAAAGTAGTAGTTTGAATGGATTGGTAGTACGCCAAGGCTAAGCTAAAGTAGTACTTTTACGTAACACTAAAGCGGTCCGTTTTCGTAATACCAGAGTGTTGCGTTTACGTAACACTGAAGCGGTACGTTTTTGTATCTGCAAAACGTTCTGTTTCCGTACTGAATTTCTTTCTCTATCGAAATAATATAAGCTTTTTTATACTGAAGAATTAATGTTGCATATATTGTGAATGATTATGAATTCTTTGGCTATTACAAAATATAGATATGTAGATATAAATATACTACAAACGTTTTATAAATACCTATTATATTAACACTTACAAAAGCTGATTTTGTTTAACAACAATCAGATCATCACACTTCAAACATCAACTAAAACAATTAAAGTGTTCTGTCAACATGGCTGCCCGAATAAGAAAGAACAGTTAATGCCGTTACCATTAAGAAAAAACAGTTCGATTTCGTATCGCAAAAACGGCACGTAAACGGAATGTTTTAGGTACTTTTTGGTTTAAATACGTTCGTTTCCATTACGCAAAATCACTTCCATTTCGTACCGTAAAAAACGGCACGTTTACGAAGAGTTTTACGCAGAATTAATTTCGTCGTATTTTTATATGAAAAACTATGCAAGTGTTAGTGATATGGCGGTCCGTATGCAGTTCGTTTTCGCTCCGCAAAATGCGTTACGTTTATTTTTCTTGGAGGGATATTACGTTTTAACTTTCAGTAAGTTAGAACTACATATATGGTATTTCTTAGGTAATGATTTTGTTAAGATATCTGCAGCATTCTAATTGGAAGTCATATATGTGACGCGCAAAATAGAAAGGGACCTAAGGGTAAAAACCAGTTTTGTTCAGGAGAGCCATTTTAAAGATTAAAATACGTGTATCTTTTGTGTACCATCACTTTCATAAAACGGGAGGGAACACTTTTGGGGCTTGTGATCGGTCTCATTCGATGCTCAGATGTTGTCCACATCAAAAATAAAGTTAAAATTTATTCTTTTACTCTTAGGTCCCTTTCTCTATGCGCTGTCACATATATAGCATCGATATCCTTCTCTTTATACTTGTCCCGTATGTAGTGGTATTATATATATATATATATATACACACATACACACAAACACACACATATATATATATATATATATATATATATATATATATATATATATATATATATATATATATATATATATATATATATATATATATATATATATATATGTGTGTGTGACAGCCTTCAGCTATAAAAGCCGCATAATACATCCAATTTCGACCACCATAGCATTACTAGTGACCAACACACATCTCCGGAGGAACTTGAACATATTGGTACAAGTAATGATTTCATATATGATAATGCGACTGTTTTCTGTGTTTTGCTACAGCGTTCTCGTTTTATGTAGCTTCAATGAAATGTGTCGCTCCCGATCTAGAAGTATTAAGTACCTTGGAAATCCAAAATATTTAGTAAACGGACCGTCCTTCTTTACATTTTTACTTTATATTATGAACTAATTTGAGTACTTAAAATCTTTTCCTGGTTTTGGTACCGTCGGGTACGAAAAAGTACTTTTATATTGAGCGGAAACTACAAAATGAAACTAGTAAAAAGCTAAAGTTGGGCGTGACCGGCTTTCTTAAACCCTGCACTTCGGGATTTTTAGAAACTCCAACTGAAAGTAAGGTTTTGGACCCCCATAGACGGGCTCAAAATTTACCCAGATTTTGTAGCGGTTAATCCTTATGTGGAATCCGCGTGAACCAAAGTCAAGTAAAACCTCGTTTTGTAAAATCAGTAGTTTATTATTATTCACTTATGTCAGTCATTAGAATGCTGCAGATATCTTACAAACTAAGTATTAAATACAATTAAGGTTGAAAACGGAATGAACAAACGCATAGCAATGTGCGATTTTGACGTTCAAGACAATGACTGGCATTACAATGTTTTAGTACATTTAAGGTGTATATGTAGTGGAATTTGAATATCAACAATTGCCCTCTCAAATCAAATGTACTTTTATTTACATTATATTTTACAATTCAAAAAAGACCATATTACGTTTTAACTTTCAGTAAGTTAGAACTACATATCGTTAGCTTAGTATGCACACGTAATAAGTCCACTTTTTTCCGAAATTAAGATTTTAATGCAGTTATGTACAATAAGTAAAAATACATCGAATCACAAAAAAAATACAGTTATCTCATTTGTTGTTGTTGTTATGCACTGGTAAGCAAATGTGTCAAGTCCACACTCAACGGAATAGAACGCAAAACACGTGCTAAGTCCAGTTGAAAATAAAAATTAATAATAAAAAAAAAATAACATAAAAAGAACAGTTAGGTTTACTCAAGAACCCCTCAAAATTAAAAACCAAGAAATCAGAATAGAAAGAAGAAAAAAGAAATGATAAGTTAGATCAGTCGGTATACAGGCTTGGACCGAACACTTTATTTTTAAAGCGCTCTCGCTATGAAAGAAGTTTTTATGTAAAAAAGTTGAATAAAAAAATAAAGTTGAAAAAATAAAAGTCGTGCCAACATTTTACTTAATAATTAATTTGATGAGTTATCTAGACAAAGAAGGTATATATCGTATTTTGTGAAATAATGCTTACCGAAAAGCATTATTTCACTAATAACTATTTTATTTAAGAAACTGTTATGGATTCTGCTGATGAGCATACCAGCAATCGTGATGATTATGGGACTGAATTAGATGATGGAGTTGTGGGACTTGTTCCCTATGGTTTTAATAGTGATTCCGATAATTCATATGAGTTACCCTCGACATCAAAAAGACGTAAGAAGAGGGTTCGTGTTGAAGACTCTACATGGTTTGCCGCTAGAAATAGAAAGCTTAGAGATGAGGGAAGACGTTATTTAGGAAAACAAAAAGTGGGTAGCAGCTGGAACTACAAAAAAATTAAGGAGTCACGGACCGTGAAGGAACGATGTAACTGTCAAAAAAAAGTCTCCATGCAATGTGCGCTTATAAATGACGTCCAAAGAAAGCACATATTTACTGAATTTTGGCAAATGACTAGGCGCGAGAAAAAAATTTATATTAATACTTTAATTAAGACTATGCCAACTAAAAGGCCTAGAAATAGTAAGGATGACAACGATTCCCAAAGATGTCGATTCTTCCAATACTTCCTAAAAGTAGAAAATACAAATATGAGAGTGTGCAAAACTTTTTTTGTAAACACATTGGCCATCAGCAGACGAACAGTTAATGATTGGGTTGAAAAGATGGTAGATTCAAAATCAATTTCAAAGAAAAGTGCTCCAAAGAAAAATATATGGAATCTCACTACTGTCGTGCTGTAACTAATAAAAAATATCTGCTGACGGAATGGTGTTCAAAAAAGAAGTTGTATGACTTTTATGTTAGTGACTGGTGTAAGGAAAAGAATGTACGACCACTTTCTACTTCAGTGTTTTATGACACGTTCAGCGCAAAGAACCTGGCTTTGTTTGCACCAAAAAAAGACCTTTGTGAAATTTGCACACGGTTTTCGGTCGAAAGCCTGTCACAAGATGAATATACTCTCCACCAAATAAAGAAAGAAGAGGCCAGAAATGAAAAACAAAAGGATAAGGTCAACGAAACACATGTTTTCACCGTAGATCTTCAATCTGTCCTACTGTCACCAAGATCTCAAGTGAGTAGCTTGTACTATAGAACAAAGTTACAAGTACACAATTTAGTTTTTTATAACCTTAAAAACCAAAAAGGTTACTGTTATTTGTGGAATGAAGCAGAAGGCGGCTTAGGTGCTGAAGAATTTGCTAGTATTTGGACATCCTTTATTGAGAAAAATATTATCTCCTTAAACGAGAATCCAGCAAAAATAATTTTTTATAGCGATGGTTGTACGTACCAAAATCGCAATAGCGTTATGAGTACATAATGCCTTGCTTAATACTGCCGTGAAGCATAACATTATAATTGAACAAAAAATTCTAGAAATTGGGCACACGCAAATGGAGGCAAACAGCGTGCACTCCACCATCGAACGTGCTCTGAAAAACAGAAATATAGATGTCCCTGCTGATTATATTGGCATATGTAAAGCAGCTCGTAAAAAGCCTGAACCATACGAAGTCATTTATTTAGATCATTCTTTTTTTAAAAAATTTAATAATATTGAATTTTATAAAACTATACGACCTGGTCGTGGTAAAGGGGATCCAAAAGTGACAGATATTCGTTGCCTTAGATATTCTTCAAATAGAAAAATTTATTTTAAACTCAGATTTTCTAATGAGTGGGAGGCATTGCCGCAAAGAATAAATACAGATATAAATGCAATGGAGTTATCGAATTTGGAGCCACTTTACCGGGAAAGAAGAAAAATAAGTGCTAGAAAATACGAAGATTTGCAGTATTTAAAACTTATTTTACCTAAAGACCACCATAAATTTTATGAAGATTTACCTCACGAATGATTTGTTTATTAGTTTAAGTTCTTGGACTTTATAAAACATTTATGAATGAAATACATATGTTATTATTCTTAAAAGCATTGAAGTAAGACTGTATTTGGTTAGTTTATATATTAAAGCAATATAAGAAATATATAATTTTGTATGGGAGGTACCACGCTCACAGGAATTTTTGGACCGAATTGTTAATCTAAACCATTATCGAATCCACCTGAGGACACACAACAAATTTCATTAAAATCGGTCCAGCTCTTTAGGAGGCGTTCAGTGACATACACACGCACAGAAGAAATTACCAAGAAATTGTGTTAAGTCCACATAAAAAACACAAAAAAATAAAGAGCAAATGTGCTAAGTTACAAAAGAGGCTATTAGTTTAAATCTATAATTTTTTCAAATATGGCGATTATTGGTGTCGAAGCTGGACAAATAGAAGAAGATAACTGCGTTTAAATATTAAAAAAATATTCAAAACAAAAAAAGTTAGGAAGTTATTTCTTCCTCCTGAAAAATGTGAAAAAGTGGACTTATTACGTTTGCATACTAAGCTAACGATATATGGTATTTCTTAGGTAATGATTTTGTTAAGATATCTGCAGCATTCTAATTGGAAGTCATATATGTGACGCGCAAAATAGAAAGGGACCTAAGGGTAAAAACCAGTTTTGTTCAGGAGAGCCATTTTAAAGATTTAAATACGTGTATCTTTTGTGTACCATCACTTTCATAAAACGGGAGGGAACACTTTTGGGGCTTGTGATCGGTCTCATTCGATGCTCAGATGTTGTCCACATCAAAAATAAAGTTAAAATTTATTCTTTTACTCTTAGGTCCCTTTCTCTATGCGCTGTCACATATATAGCATCGATATCCTTCTCTTTATACGTGTCCCGTATGTAGTGGTATTATATATATATATACACACACACACACATATATATATATATATATATATATATATATATATATATATATATATATGTATATATATATATATATATATATATATATATATATATATATATATATATATATATATATATATATATATATACAGGGTGGACCAAAAGTCACGCCTGCGTGTAAAAATTGAATAACTTTTTTGTTTATTAATATTTTTTATTTTATTTTTTCAGATTTTATTCATCGATTCGTGTTACACCACCATGCAAAATTTAACGACTGAGCAACAGTATGGTGTGGAGTGACATAAGAAAGAGTTATAGGGCCCGTCTTCTTCGAGGATGAAGTTGGTAATACAGTAACGGTGAATGGGGACAGATATCGCGCTATGCTTAATAATTTTGTACGCCCTGAGGCAGCCAACAAGTGGTTTCAGCAGGATGGAGCAACAGCACACACGGCCCGTGCCACAATGGAGCTTTTAAATGAAATTTTTAATGACCGAATTATCTCAAAAAATTCAGAATTTAATTGGCCAGCACGTTCACCGGATTTAACTGCCCCTGATTATTTTCTATGGGGTTATCTCAAAGAACGAGTGTATGTAAACAAGCCTCAAACTATAGAGCAGCCAAAGAACAACATTGAAGCTGAGATCAGGGCAATAGAGCCTGAAACCTTGCGTGCAGTTATGCAAAACGCCTGTTTAAGAGCCCAATTGTGCATCGATGAAAATGGTGGTCATCTCTCTGACATTATTTTTTATAATTAAAATTTAGGTCATACAAAGATAATATTATATTTAAAAAAAAAATCAATAAAAAATAATAATAAACAAAAAAGTTATTCAATTTTTACACGCAGGCGTGACTTTTGGTCCACCCTGTATATATATATATATATATATATATATATATATATATATATATATATATATATATATATATATATATATATATATATATATATATATATATATATATATATATATATATATATATATATATATATATATATATATATATATATATATATATATATATATATATATATATATATATATATATATATATATATATGTGACAGCGCATAGAGAAAGGGTAAAAGAATAAATTTTAACTTTTTTTTATGTAGTACTCAAATTCGTCGCTCCAACCCTACTGACCCTAGAATTAGGGATCTCAATTCCGAGATTAGTAGGATGGTCAACGAATATAAGCTGAACAAATGGGTTCCGGAATTGGTAAGTTGTGGACAACGATCAAATCACTCTCTAACCCTGTAAGAAAGGATGATCGGACAGCTGTCACGTTCGGTGATAGAACAGTGACAGATCCGAAGCGGTGCGCGTGTTAATTTAACCGGCTTTTTATTGAGCACCAAGAGAGTGATTAGGCGAAAAGGAGAGTATTGCGGCGTATCCGCGCTCTCCGAGTCGAAGAGGCACCACCACAATTTACCGTCGGCGAAGTTGCCCATGTCATCAAAGGCGCTGGGTCCGGACGGAATCTCAATGCTGATGTTAAAGCACTTGGATACCCCGGGAGGAGAGTACATGACCAAAGTGCTCAATCTGTCGCTAGTCACTCACGAAGTTCCCGATGCCTGGAAAATGGGCAGAGTGGTCCCGCTACTGAAGCCAGGCAAAGACGCAAGTAAAGGGGATTCATACAGGCCGATCTCCTTGCTTTCTCCAGTAGCAATGACGCTTGAAGCACTGCTGAACACTTTTGGGGCTTGTGATCGGTCTCATTCGATGCTCAGATGTTGTCCACATCAAAAATAAAGTTAAAATTTATTCTTTTACTCTTAGGTCCCTTTCTCTATGCGCTGTCACATATATAGCATCGATATCCTTCTCTTTATACTTGTCCCGTATGTAGTGGTATTATATATATATATATATACACACACAATCACACACACAATCACACACACACACACACATATATATATATATATATATATATATATATATATATATATATATATATATATATATATATATATATATATATATATATATATATATATATATATATATATATATATATATATATATATATATATATATATATATATATATATATATATATATATATATATATATATATAAAAGAAAAAATTTTAACTTTTTTTTATGTAGTACTCAAATTCGTCGCTCCAACCCTACTGACCCTAGAATTAGGGATCTCAATTCCGAGATTAGTAGGATGGTCAACGAATATAAGCGGAACAAATGGGTTCCGGAATTGGTAAGTTGTGGACAACGATCAAATCACTCTCTAACCCTGTAAGTATGGATGATCGGACAGCTGTCACGTTCGGTGATAGAACTGTGACAGATCCGTAGCGGTGCGCGTGTTATTTTAACCGGCTTTTTATTGAGCACCCAGAGATTGATAAGGCGAAAAGGAGAGTATTACGTCGTATCCGCGCTCTCCGAGTAGAAGAGGCACCACCACAATTTACCGTTTGCGAAGTTGCCAATGTCATCCGCAGCGCAAAGTCATCAAATGCGCTGGGTCTGCATTAAACTCAAAAGTAGAAACAAGGTCCTCAAGTCACTTGCCGGCAGTACTTGGGGAGCCGACAAAGAAACTTGTTGACCTCTTACAAAGCGACAGGTCGGTCTGTAGCAAGGTTTATGTATAGAAGGTTACGCCATCCCAGCCCCCTTCCCTTTTCTGTTTTTGACGTTTGTCACCAATGACGTCACGCAAACTTTGTTCCTATTGGCTAAAAATTTCGAGCTAACAGCTGATAATATTTGTGTATTCATAACAGTGGGACAATTGACTATTTTTGCCATCAATTTATTTATTAGCGAAAAACGAACAATTTTTTGTATATTAAGTTAAAGTTTTATTTAATTTTCTTTTTTTGGTATAAATATTTTTGGTAATGTCGGCATTTAATATTCTTAACCTAAAGTACATTCTGCACCGGAAAAACATTCTTTTTACATTTTCTTCAAGTTCAACGCCTTCAGCTTCTTCTATGTGTTTTTTTAAATATTGATTCGTTAGCCACAATGTCTCTCCATTTAATTTGGAGAAAATTGTGTCGCTTGTGACTTATACACATACTCGCATATTTTTTACTGTTGGTTTTCATACATTTGCCCACTGCACACTTAATGTTTACGTTTCGATTTGTTGTTTTATTTCTTCACAAATCTGACAAAGTGATTTCAGCTGTAGGGTTGCCAACTCACTGCAATATGTACATTTTTCACATAAAATCTTAGCTTTGTTAACTAAAAGTAGGCAGACATAGAGCTGGCAACCCACTTCTTTTTGATGTTTGTCACCAACTACGTCACCTAACGGCAATTTTTGCTGATGGCGTAACCTTGTATTTATAAACCTTGAACACGATCCAGTAAAAATTTACACATATTTGTACAAATTTGCAAGTAAAGAACACACTTAATGAAAAAATTGTACATGCATTACCAACTAGGGATGATAAAGTTGATACTTTGGTACTTTTTTATACTCTCAGACTTGGAAAAGTATCGTGGTACTACGCAACTAATATGATACCTTTTTCCGCATCCCGAAAAAAGTGAACTTTGCGCAATTGAATAGTTTATTTTTTACGAGCTAAGTATTTCTTATTGCCTGAATAAATGCATAAACCAACAAAAAATTCTTTATATATATATATATATATATATATATATATATATATATATATATATATATATATATATATATATATATATAATATATATATATATATATATATATATATATATATATATATATATATATATATATATATTTATATATATTTATATATATATATATATATATATATATATATATATATATATATATATATATATATATATATATATATATATATATATATATACATATATATATATATATATATATATATATATATATATATATATATATATATACCAAATGTTCTAGCACAGAGGTGTAGGGTATACAAATGTTGTAACTTTCCGGCATAAAAAGACCTTTTTTTGTACCAATTTTCCAACCTCATTCCTGCTTCCAACCACATACAACTTAACAGCTGATTTGAAATGTGATAATTTCATTTTAATTTTGGCATTTACGTCAGAGTTAATGCAGTTTGGGAGTTAATGCACGAGTTAATTTGCCTTAAGATTGTTAATACACATTAACGCTGTCGTCTGTCTGTATAACTGTTTTATATTTGAAATATGCTTAACGGGTTCAGGGAAATTTCGTATAGTCCCAAGGAAAGAACAATCTGAACGAAAATGTACGTAGATTATAAAAATTACTATTTTTGTGATATTTTGGTATTCAAAGTAAAAAAAAAACATTTACCTTTTTCAAATCCACAAAGTTCTTAACGCTCTTTTGTCGCTAACGTCATTAGCGAAAGAAATGGTACTGATGTTAGTCTAAAACTAAAACATGAAAATTTTTAAGGATTTAACATTTTCAGAGAATTTTATGGTGCTTTTCTAATAAAAAGTTGTTCAACGTCAAGCAACCTTAGCTTCGTGTGTATCATTGTTTACTGCATTTACTAATTTAGTTCGTCGGAAACATGCAGGTAAGAAGGTTCGTGCAAAGTAAAATTAAGCGGAAAAATTGAGGAAAATTGCAAATAATCAAATTTGTGTTAACTTTATTACCAAATATAAAAATTTGAGACTTACGGCACATATGTTGTAAAAGATACAAAAATAAAAATCTGAGATAAAGGCATACGTTTCTTCCGTTTGTGTCTTTTCTGTCCCAAATAATAGGTTGTGGGGACAATCGCCACCTGCGCAGTAAACAAACAAAACGTTCCATTGCAATAGCCGCGTGTGTATCTGCATTACTTAATATTTACTATTTGACACATTAAATATTAAAATCAAATTTATTCACTTAATATATTTCGCAATCTTTCAATTCTCTCTACAGACGCTCAACAATATTGCCAAATAGCAATTATTGTGCAATATATTGAAGAATATTGATCGTCAAGGGACCGCTTTACAAATCATATTTGTTGTCGACGTTTAGATGGGGCACTGCTAGCAGGGACGCATAGCTCAAAAGAGAGCATAATTGCTGTTCGCCTCATGTGACCCAAAAACGTCCCAAACGTTTCATAGTCAAATTAAAGCAAACTTTGCTACAAATCCTAATATAGTCATATTAAAGTTTCGGGTGAGATTAGGCAAATGCAAAAATGAACCATTTTATCTCCTTAGTTGCGTAGGGAGGGTACCTAAGGTTTGGCCTGATCGAACTTAAACACGAATTTACTTGTTTAAACCATGGATTTGTTTATTGCTACAACACATTTTTTTCTAAATATGACTTTGTTGAAATTCTATTATTCAAGCAATAAACAATTAATAATTAAAAAATAAATAAGTCATTTATGCAGAAGTTATATATCTTTTGAAAAACTCAAAAAGTACCAAATGAGCTGCGGCAGTACCACGGTACATTTGCAGGTCAAAAAGAATTACACAAAGTACCAAAGTCTCAACTTTATCATCCCTGTCTTATATCTGTGTGGCATAGTCAATCTATTAATTTTGCTAAAATAATGTTTCCATCTTTTTAAAACAAACTAGATTCAAGTGTTTTTTTTAGTAAAAATCTTGTTTACGTAGTTCGAATGGCTGAAGAAACATTTCTCACGCTGCTTCTTTGCATCGTGATGTTATTGGGCTCGTTTTTTGCGGGTAGCATTCCACTAGTGATGAAATTGAGTGAGGTATGTTTGGTATACTCGCACATTTTTTGTATAAACCAATAATTTTTCTTTTGATGATTGTAGGCAAAGTTAAAACTTATAACTGTACTTGGAGCCGGATTGTTAGTTGGAACTGCTTTATCCGTAATAATACCTGAGGGTATTCGCTCATTGTATATGAATATGCAGAATGGAGGTTCGTTGTCGCCAGAATCGCTGAATGCACTTAATAAAGGTGGCGGAGAAATGGTTGACCATACTCGTAAAATTGGCTTTTCGTTGGTTTTGGGATTTGTATTCATGATGTTTGTGGATCAGATTTCGCAAAAACGAAAGCAAAACACTAACTCTGATGACAAAAACATAACTGCGACTATTGGATTAGTCGTACACGCGGCAGGTAAATAAATATCCATTTACATTAAATGTGTCAGATTATGTGCCTTTCAGTGTAGTGACTGACTACACGGGAACAAATCAGTATATGAGGGAACTTTAAAACAAAAAAATCTCTCCATACAGACTGATCCAGAGAACAGGGAAATAAAATAAATAAACTTAGCTAAGATTTTAAATAGAATTTGTTAAAATATCTCTGTATAATTTTTTAACTATTGAACTACACTAACTGTTTGAACTACAGCCAACTCGCGGAAACGTGAGGTTGTTCACGTTTGCAATTTCGCTCACGTTTTCGAATTCTGAGATTTTGAAGCAAAATAGTCCCTGAAAAAAACATCTATAAAAAAAATCAATACCCAATATCCTAAAAACAAATATATTAAAAAAAATAAAATATGCCGGTAATAAAAATAATTTGCAAAAAAAAACTTAAAATCGTTGTCCAATGAACGGAATGTTCACGTTGTAGACTGTATAATTAATAAAATGAAATAGTTGTATTTAAACCCATGTTACAAATTTAACTCAAATGAAAGAGCTTTTCTTCGGTTTTCACGGTTATTTTAAAAGACCTCTAATAGTATTTATTTGGCCGATTAAAAAAAACTCATGAGCATACCGATGTGTGTTAGCAACTAAAACTATCTTTCAAGAATACGGTCAATACGATGATATTATAAAAACAATATTTTTAATTAATCAAAACTTGGTAAAACTTCAGTTTAAGGGGCGTGACAAAACAAAAAAGGAAAAAATGCAATAGTGGGGATGGTATTTTGGAAAAAATAACAACAAGGGCGCTCGGGTCCTTGAAAATGGGTTTCTAATTGAAAGTTCCTTCGGTGTGGCCCGGTCGAAGGCTTTCAGATATCAACAGGCTTAATCTAGGGATTATGGACTTTAAAGAATTGTAGGGAAATCACATTTTGTTTTCAAAAATTTTTATATCCCTTTATTTTTGGAAATGGGCTACTCTATGCAATTTTACAGTTGAATCAACCCACATTCTTTTTGCAAGCCTGCAAAAATTTTATATTTATAACGTTTGCGATTGCATTTAAGGACTGTATCACTTTCAAGGCATTATGGCCCCCTGAAATACTCGAACCATTCTTACCCGATATACTCGAACTTAACAATTTTATGACGACGGCATATTTCTTTTTTTAATTACTTATAAACTGCACTTCAGTTGTTATCGATTACGTAATTATTTTATCAGACTATTTTTTTGAACCAACACACCTGGCCCAGTCGACCGAGAAGTCCACATCCCGATGACGTAGGGACAACGTACACATTATGGACCGATCCATAATGGAGAGTAAACTAAAAACGACATTCATGTTAATTAGCTACAGCTAATTATCAGCAGCCAATCGGTACACAAATTTATAATAATCACTAGAAAATATACAAAATTTAAAACAGTAAAATATAAGTAAATAAAACCAATATAACAATGAGAAAAACTAAGTTTAACACAATTAACATTGTCCATTATGGTTGGACCACCATTTTAAAATTTACAATAATAATGATATTGTTATTAATATTTAACTTTCTGTCCATCATAAAACCTAGATAAATAAATGAATCAACCGATTCAGGGAAACACATAGACTTCCACTTTTTTATGTTCAATTCCATAAAATTAAAGTCACACCATGTACTAAATCTGTCCAAGTCATCCTGCAGAAAAAGAAAATAATTGCTCGTCGTCTGCAAACACTAGTAACTTAGAGTTAATAATAGATTTGGAAAAGTCATTACTGAATACTAAAAATAAAATACCTCCAAGGTTGCTGTCCTTTGGGATACCAGAGGAAATTAGAATTGTTCTAGAGAGACTTCTCTCAAATAATATTACTTGTTACCTTCCTATTAGATAGGAGGAAAGCCAGTTAAAAAATAAATTTTTATTCCAATTCTATTTGACTTGAATAAGAAAGTCTGCGATTTATTATATCTTATGCCGCACTAAAATCGGTATATGAATCGGCATAAAAAAAAATTACGCCCCCGGCCCCTGTGGTTTAAAGAAGTAAAATTCGAATTTATCTTCACTATTTCACGAGACAGTAGTGTGGGCATAGTGAAGTTCAATTCGATTTAACTTCACATAGAATGACAGAATTGCAGGATTTGCTCTAAAGCGAATCTAAGTGCGTCCATGGAGGCCGTTTGTCTGAAACAATTTAGTAGTCTGATAGACGAAAGTATTTCTAGTTTCCTCATGGACGCACTTAGATCCGCTCTAGAGCAATTTCCCCCAAATTTCATATTCCAGGTGAGGAATTCAATATCTGAAAATTATTTCAGACATACGGCCTTCTAGCGATATTAGCCAATACCAGTAGCAATAATCAGGCAGTAGTCTGATTGCCAAAAGTATTTCCAGTTGTCCTCCATGGACGCACTTATATCCGCTCTAGAGTAATTTCCGCCAAATTTGATATTGCAGGTGTGGAATTTAATATTCTGAATATTATTTCAAACCAACGGCCTTCTAGTGATATTAGTAAATACCAGTAGCAATAATCTGGCAGTAGTCTGATTGACGAAAGTATTTCCTGTTGTCTTCCATGGACGCATTTAGAGCCATATTTGAATTTGTGGAATACAATATACTAAAATTTGTGGATTTTTTTGCGTTTTTGAAAGTTAAATTCAAATTTATCTTCACGCATATCTCAAATCTGAGATCAGTAGGTTGGTCGGAACAAATGGCTAGATCACTTGAAGCACTGCAACTAAGGTACCTGAATTGGTAAGTTGTGGACAACGGTCAAATCGCTCTCTAGTTCCCCATGTTATCCGCAGCGCAAAGTCGAAGGGGCTGGGTCCGGACGGAATCTCAATGCTGATGTTGAAGCACTTGGATACCCCGGAAGTAAAGTGCTCACTCTGTCGCTAGCCACTCACTTAGTTCCCGATGCCTGAAAATGGGCAGTGGTACCGCAACTGAAGCCAGGCAAAGACGCAAGCAAAGGAGAATCACACAGGCCGATTTCCTTGCTTTCCTCAGTAGCAAAGACGTTTGAGGCACTGATCCTCCCCAGCCTGATCGAACACCTTGTGCTGATTATCAGCATGGGTTCCGCAAAGCGAACAGCAAAACAGCTGCTTTACATGCCATTACATCAGGACTAACTGCTGATTATGGTAGATATTCCATAGCGAGACAACGGTACAATATAAAGGCTCGTCGATGCTATAGATCGTACTTGACAAGAGTTAGGGACAATTTTAAAAAGAACCCTAAATCATTTTATCAATTTGTTAATTTAAAACGTCGAACATCTTCTAAGCCATCGAGAATAAGATTTAATGGTGTTGATTTCTCAAGCGATCAGTCTATTGCAAACTGTTTTGCTGACTTTTTCGAAAATTCAAATTCACTACGATCGTTTAATCCTGCAATTCCGTACCCTTACAAAATTTCATCAGAAAATCAAATAGTTCCTCCTTTTTTAGATTTTTCACTTATTGAATTAATCGTCTTAAACCCACTAGTACTTCTGGACCCGATAGCATTCCGAATGTATTATTGAAAGGCTGCTCTGAATCCCTGGTCTTACCCTTATCCTTATTATTTAATTCATCATTACAATTGGGGTACTTTCCTGATTTATGGAAACGGTATTACTTGTTTCCACTTCACAAATCTGGTAGTCTGTTGGATGTATCGAACTATAGAGGGATTGCTAAATTAAGCGCAATTCCTAAGTTATTTGAAAAAATTGTAACAAATTTTGTTTCACATAATGTGGCGCCCATACTCCATCCATGCCAAAATGGATTTCGTAAGGGTCACTCTACTATTACAAATCTACTTTAGTTTTCCTCTGAAGTTATAGATGCATTTATTCGTCGCAAGCAAACTGACGTTATATATACTGATTTTAGTAAGGCATTTGATAAAGTTAATCACAGACTATTACTATTCAAGTTAAACAAAATTGGGTTTAGTAATAATTTCATAAATTGGCTTTCCTCCTACCTAATTGGGAGGGAACAAGTAGTTTTATTTGAAAAAAGTCTTTCCAGATCAATTTGTATTTCCTCTGGTGTCCCACGGGGCAGCCACCTTGGACCTATTCTCTTTTTACTATTCATTAACGACTTGCCCGACTCTATTATCAACTCTAATTTACTAATGTTTGCAGACGACGTTAAATTATTTTCCTCTTATGCTAGCTTTGCGGACAGTCAAATACTGCAGGGTGATTTGGACAGATTTAGTACTTGGTGTGAATTTAATTTTATGGAATTAAACCTTAAAAAGTGTAAGCATATGTGCTTTTCTAGACGTAGCTTGTTGGCTACTAAATTTAATTTATGTGGCTCTGAATTGGCATCGGTTGATTCATTTATTGATCTCGGTTTTATGATGGATAGAAAGTTGAATTTTAATAACCATATCATTACTATGGTAAATAAAGCGTATGGTGTCTTTTATTTTGTGAAACGCTGGGCAAAAAAGTTTACTGATCCATATACTATACAGCTTTATATTTCCCTAGTTAGGCAAATTTTAGAATATGGATCAGTGGTTTGGGATCCCCAATATGATTACTATGTTAACAAAATTGAGTCCGTGCAGAAACAATTTTTAATATTCTGCTTAAGAGTTCTTCACTGGAATACTGGTTATGAACTTCCTTCTTATAATGACAGGTTAAATCTTATTAAATTGCCCTCATTGAAGAGTAGGCGAACTATGATGAATACGATGATGGTATATAAAATTATATGTGGGGTTGTGGCTTCTGAATACTTAATATCAAAAATTTCTATTAACGTCCCATTTAGACCTACTAGATACTATCAGTTCTTACACTTGGATTTTCAAAAGCACAATTATGCATGTGGTGACCCATTTCGTAGAATGTGTGCTGATTTTAATTCGTTATATCATTTAATTGATTTCTCCTTAGGTTTTGATTCATTAAAAACTGTAATAATTTTTTATTTAAACTCATTACACCAAGGCTCATTGTCTTCATAACAATTTAGGCTGCTATAAACAAATTTAGTAATTGTTATTATTCGTAAATACTTATGTATATTATGCTTTATATTATTTTTATTAGATTTTAATATTGTAATAATGAAAGGTGGTGGTTATATCTTGATTTTGTATTGCATGCTTCTAGTCCTTCTCATACTTTGATTAATTTGGTGTTTATATTTTCTAGTGATTATTATTAATATTTTTTGTACCGATTGGCTGTTGATAAATATCTGTAGCTAATTTACATGGATGACGTTTCTTGTCATCTCCATTATGGATCGGCCCATAATGTGTACGTTGTCCCTACGTCATGGGAACGTGGCCTCCTCGGTCGGCAGGGGCGGGTGTGAGTGGCGTGGGAACGTTCGTCCAAAAAAAAAAACAATGGCTAAAATCAACGAATTAAAGTACGAGTTGCTTGACCACCCACCTTATTCTTCTCCCAGTGACTTTTACCTCTTCCCAAATCTAAAAAAATTCCTTGCTGGCAAGCGTTTTACCTCAAATGAAGATGCAATTATAGTTGTAAACCACTATTTTGAAGACCTTGAGGAAAACTATTTTAATCAAGGGATAGAATTGCTAGATAAGCGTTGGAATAAGTGTATTGAAGTTTCAGGAGATTATATTGAAAAATAAAAATATTTTTGAAAAACTAACTATTCTCTTTCATTGATAGGCTAAAAACTTTCCGTACCGCCCTCGTATATATACAAAACGACATAGAAAAATTTTTAAATAAAGCTAAAGTTTGTATGTTCGCGGATGATACTCTTTTAAACATTGTTGGAAGTATTTACAAATGAACAAAATTAAACTCAACACCAGTAAAACTAAATCAATGATAATAAATGGATAAATGGAAATAGAGAGAGAGTTACTCAAATAAAGTATTTGGGAGTAATAATAGACAATAAACTGAAATTCGAGGAACACTTTAATTACGTGTCAAAAAAGTATCAAAAAAGTATAATTTTTACAAAGAATTCGTCACAAAATATCAAATACAGCTATAAATATCTTCAACACGACCATAAAACCCCATTTTGAATATTGTTCTACCATATTGTTTCTGGGAACTGCACAAGTGAAAGCAAGACTTCGAAAATTGCAAAACAGGGGCATGCGATGTATCTTAAGATGTCACAGACTGACGCATATAAGCGAGATGTTCAGAAACCTGTAGTGGTTATCTATAAATCAACGACTCATAATGAACGCCCTTATATTCATAAACAAAATTAGTAATGGATTATTGCCTAGCTATATGCGGGATTTTCTAGTATATGTAGCAGATACACAACCCTATAATTTAAGAAATGCTAATGATTTTAGACTAATATTTGCTTTAAAAAACATTTAAAATTTTGCTTAACATATAAAACAATTTTCCGTTTGAATACAAATAAATTACTCTCGCTTTTCAATTCTATAGGTAATATTTAAGACCATTATAAAACAGTAAATTTTGACCAAAGTGAACTTTGAAACTCAATTATTACTTTGTTCATTAATTGTAAAATTGTAAAAAGTAGCACTTTTGCTAAATAAATCCAAAAAAAATCAACTACAGGCCCTCTTTCTTCGAAATCATTCACTACACGATAAATAGTGCGTTCTGTTGGCACGTTGTTTCTCCCAAAGATTTTACGTAACTTTTTCAACGTCACAGTAATCGATGATTGATTTCGATAAAATATTTAACGGTTTATCGAATAATATTCCATCATAAATTTGCCACGTCTCTACTTCACGACTGCCAAATAAGAACTGTCAAGACTAATGTTTATCAAAATGGCGGCAAAACAAAGTAGAATACCTTTCCGGCGGCCACCCTGTATTTAGAACATTACAGACCACACCCTGGACAACAACAGCATGAAATCGAAAGGTTGCTGCTAAATGCAGCTTCCGTGGGATGTTTTCCTTATTTATGAAATGGTCAACTTCTCTAAGAATATCCGTAAAAGCAAAAAAAATATTGTGTTTCTGGAGGGGACGATGCAAAGTACCCACGAACAGTTCGGAACATCTGTTGGATTCGATGAATCCCTTAGCCGACGCTTTTTAAAACTTCCCAGACTCATTTGACGTCTTAGTTAAGCCATAACTGCTTTTAACAAACCTGTAGACATTTTTTTTAACCTAAATTGATAAGTTTGTGGCGTTCATGATGGCTATAAAACATATGCTTTTTGTTGTTATTTATTGAACATAGTTCGACCAAAACTTACACCTTTTTCTCTCTTGAATTTTGAATGAGTAAAAAAGCACACCATTTTTGAAAAATGGGTATTTAAAAAATTATGGGGATTGAAAAACTCTCGGAACACAGCACATGGGCGATTAATTGAAAGGCTTGCAACTCATGAAACAATCCTTTCGAACGAAACATAGGAGTTTGAGAAAAAAAACACTAGGCTACAGCCATTTTGCCCAATGGATGTTTACAATATATTCTGTGATATCCGGTGACCTAAATTCAAAAAATACAAATTTTTATGAATACATTTTTTTTAAATTGCCAATTTCGTCGGATGTACCATTATTACTTTGACAATATGTTTGGAGCGAGTAGTCTGATCAATCACTCTAATACATTAAATTAAAGATAATTATCGCCCATGTGCTGTGTTCCGAGAGTTTTCAATTCCCAAAATTTTTAATACATTTTTCGAGGGAAACTACTCATTTAAAATTTAAGAGAGAAAAACTGTGGAAAGTGTTAGAGGTCAATAAATTTAATAGCTGATTTATTACACAAATTTATTAATTTTGATTAACACTTTTTTAAAAATGCTTGCTGGTTTGTTAATAGCCGTTATGGCTCCCTAAGAAGTTAAATGAGTCTGGAACGCGTTAAAAGGCGTCGGCCATGGGATGCATCGAATCCAACGGATATGCCGAACTGTTCGTGGGTACTTTGCATCGCCACCTTCAAGGCACAAAATAACTTTTTTCAAATTTGTTTCACTCTTCAGAATAAATAAAAATGCTTTAACGGATTTTCTTAGATTAGTTGGCCCTTTCATAAATAAGGGCTCCATCCTAGGGAAGCTGCATTTACCAGCAACCTTACGATTTCTGTCTGTTGGTTGTTTCCAGGGTGTAGCCTGTAACGATCTAAATATAAGTATTGGACGCACAACAATGTGTAGAATCTTGTGGAAGATCATGAACGTCCTGGAAGACAATTGTGCGCGGATTGGATTAACATCAATACAAGCGAAGATGAAATACGGTCATCAATATTACATTTTTTGAAAAATTTGGATTTCCGGATTTTATACTTCTTAATAACAATAAAAAGTAATAACATTTTAAAATTTAAGTAAATTATAAAAACGGCATCTTTTTACTATTGAGCACAAATCATTTTCGTCGACATTGCTCAACACAGCAGAGAAACGTTGATAAAAAACAAACATTTTTTATTTTATTTTATTTCATTAATTAACCCTTAATAGCCTGATTTTTTTTTTTTCAATGAAAAAATGTTATATGTTGTATTTTAGCACCCTTAACAACGTTTGTTCTACGACTTTTCACAATTTTGATTTTTGGACATTTTTGGGGAGGTTTTGTGTGTTGGTTCTTTGAAGAACCACCAGGCACTCCTTTGACAAGTAAAATGCATATGGTTTATATATGAATTTTTTTTTATTTTCATTTAAATTATATATATTTCAGTTCATTTATTCAATGTTTTGTATGATATTCTAGAAAGCAGTTTTTTGTGGATTGGAAACATAATTCTACCTCACATTTAATGCAATACACTGTTGTTCTAGATGTGCAATTGGGCATTTTACAACGAGGTTTGCCTGTTGTTAGGTATTTCGGGAAGTGCCCAACATTATCAAACCGCACGTCACTAGGCGGCATTACTACCCGAACTCGTTTTGGCACATTTTCAGGGGTCTCACATCCTCCAGTGCTTCTTGGACGTCCTTTCCTTATGGATTGTGTGCCAGATTTTACTAAAACTTTGCTGACGTCTACGATAAATTCGTGCAAAGTCAGCATTTTATCTGTACGAGGAGATGAAGAGAATTGGCGTTTATATAAAATCCATGCATTTATCATGGCCATGTCCATCATATGGTATATAAGACGATTTGTCCATTTGCGTGACTTTATTCTTATGCGGCTTCTACCAAAGCACGAATCCATAAGATCAACACCTCCCATGTACTTGTTGTACTCGTGGATTATCGCAGGGCACTGAATATTTACGGTACACTTATTTTTTTTGTCAAATCTAAAGAAAATAAAAAAAATTATATTCAGTAAGTATTTGTTGAAAGTATAAAATACCTGGCAATCGTAGGCGCGTCATCAGTTTCGTTTGCATTTGTCGATTTCAATTGCTTGATGCCAAGCAAAGTCGATGCCATATTTACAACTTTGTTGTCCCTCCATGCTATAGTAGTTATATCTATACCATGAATACTGGTCATATATTCTTCGCAGTCTCCTCGATTGGGTAATTTTTCTGGCAATTTGCAGCCAGGAATTCGGTTACGTCGAACTGTTCCAAGCCATAGATTTCCTGGGTGCGTAAATAAGCCAATAAAGGAATAGTTGTGTAATAGTTATCGAAGAAAATTCTGTAGTTCTTGAAACGCGGAACTTTACGAGCAAGCCGCACCACAACATTTGCTGCTGCTCCCAAGTCTGGTTCATTGTCCAAAACATGGTCTTCATTGCCAGAATAAATTTCAAAATTATAGCAGAATCCCATATCGTCACACATCAAAAATAACTTATTGCCCCACGGGTGAGGCTTGTCTGGCAAGTATTGTTTCAAATAGTGCTTAATTTTTGTCGCGCAAATTTGTTCATCCACACACAAACGACTGCTTTTTGGAACAGAGTCAAAGTTTCGATTTAGGGCATCAATAAGCGGACGAATTTTATATAAACGATCAATGTTTGATGAATCAGTGTTTTGTGGACGCAATCCTCCTCGACGTGAAGGAGCTGGTTCTTGAGCTGACGGACGTGGCATCTTACTGTTGTCATTTAGATGCAAAAACTGGCGTACCTTGTCATATCGATTTCTCGTCATGGTATTCATAATAGCCGGTATGCCAAATTCACCCCAATACGTCCTGATACTTGGGTACTTGAAGACGGACATAAAATATGTAATGCCAAAAAAGCGTTTTATTTCGTCTGGCGTTGTATTTAGAGGTTTCGATGAATCCTTTTGAATTGCGTACAAATTGCTTTGGTCTACAATATTAGAAATTATATCGTCATTTACAAAGTAAGAAAAAAATTTGAAAGGTGTATCTAGTGCCATTATTTCTGTTGTCAATTCAGAATCGCTGCCAAACTGAACCGAACTTGCATGATTCTGCATATGTTTTTTCTTCCAGATACATTTTTTAAACTCGGAAGAGTCCTTGTCAATTGTGATATCTTTGTAAAATGTTGCATATTGATGCCAGCGTGTGCTATCTCCAGTAACAACAATATCTTCATTTTGAACACTCTCATCAGCAGTTGGTTCCACACTCACAACTTGTTCAGCATCTAATTCGTTCACATTTTCGAACACATCATCCTCCAACTGATCAGTGATATTCGCATCATCATTTGTCAGTATATTGAAATCGGGATCGTCTAGACTGTCGTCGTCAAAATCTGATATATCGCCAATTTCACTTGCTGACCATTCAAAATCATTAACGAATGCTTCAAACTCTTCAGCCGTGGTAAAATCTTTGTATTTACGTGGCATTTTTCTATGAAAAATTAAAAATTTACACTAAAATTATAAAAAGACGCTAAAGCACTAACGAATTTCACTTCTCTAATGAGTGCCTACTGGTTCTTTGAAGGACCGAAGGACTTTTACACGAAAAACACAAACAAAAAAAATTTATATTGCTAAAAAGATACTTACATGGTTTGAATATAGTGCACAAATAATATAAATGAATTTTATTTGGTTCTTTTGGAGCAAAAGTTTTGATTTCAATCAATTTGAAAAAGCACGATTTGTTCACTTTGAAGTTTTTGTGTGTTTTTCTGATAAACGTCAAAAATCAGGTGTTCAGCACCGAAAAGCATATGATTTTCTTTTCCGCTATTTGGCATACATTATAAAGAGAATATTTGCTGAATAAACATTGCGCAAAAAATGTAACAGTTTTGAAAAACAAGTCTCTAAAGTTGAGGTTCCTGAAGGGACCACCAGGCTATTAAGGGTTAAACACCCAACAACATAATAAATTTTGACTATGTGTAATTTTTTGTGTTTATGTTTATAAAGTTGGCAAATTTCCATTTCTAATACGATCCCCATGGGTACATTTATTCAATTAAACAGGGATTAACTGTCTCGAGCGAAAATGTTACATTTTAAGAATGATATCGGTCACATGGTTACCACGAGTCTGTGTCTTTGGATCCAATTTTCCACCACTCTCGCACACATTTTGACGGTGGCATTTTTGCGTTGGATGTTGTCTGCGAGCTGGTCTAAAGATCTTGACTTGTTGGCATAGGCCAATGACTTGATGTGGCCCCATAAAAAGATGACTGTCAAAGTGGACGGACGTGTTTTTAAAACGCTCTTTATAAATTGAATTCTTTTTATATAATACAATCAAAAAAAAATTGTAAAACGATTCTGAAAAACTTTTTTTTGTCAATATTTTTCACAAACCATAAGATTCCAAAAGAATCATGGATTTAAGTTGCGGAAAATGCAAAAATACTTGTCGGTATATCGAAGTACGATGTGGCGGTTTTTGTGAGAAATATTTTCATATGAAGTGCACTGGCCTCTCGAAGTACGAATGCGATACAATTTTTAAATACCCGAATATTAAATATATATGCGATGGATGTATTAATTTCATCAAATTAACAAATGAAATTTACAAAAGCCTTTTTAACCTTGTAAAGGAAAATGAAACAAAAATGTCGGAAGAAATAAATAAAACAAACAAATTGATGGAGCAACGAGTAGAAGAAGCAAAAACCGAAATTGTGAACGAGATAAAACGAAAACATATAAGTACGGGAACCAACACATATGCAAGCAAACTAAAGTCATCTTATTGTGTGACGGTTATTCTTAGGCAAAACAAACAGAATAGTGAAATGATGGAAAGAGAAGACCAAACCTTCGGCTCTTAATATGCAAGTAAAGGGTATAACAAGGAGAAACGATGGAGTTGTAGCCATTAGATGTGAGAATGAAAGTGATCGCAATATTTTGAAAAATACAATTAAAGAAAAGATGGGCAATGAGTACGAGGTGCAAGCTCCAAGAATGAGAAATCCCAAAATATTGATTGTAGGAATGATTGAAGAGCTAAATAAAGAGACACTAGTTCAATCGATTAGAAAGCAAAATGATATTGAATGTGGCCATTTAGAGTGCGTGAAAATGTATAAGTCCTACAAAAACCCTATGGTATACAACGCTATAGTTGAAACTGATAGTGAAGGAAATAATCAAATTATGAATAAAAAGGAAATTAATATTGAGTGGGACACATGTCCTGTATATGTAAGCTGTAGTGTACTGAGATTTTTTAAATGTTGGGGATTTATTCATACTTCTACCCATTGCAAAGATAAAGAACAAATTTGCGCAATATGTAGTGAAGCCGGACATACATTTAAGGATTGCAAAAATAACCATTTTAAGTGCATAAACTGCGAAAAAGCAAAGGAAAGACTAATATTATCGGATTTAGATATAAATCATGATTGAAGAAGCAGTGAATGTAGAGTTTTACAAAGGAGAAACAAACTCGAAACTGAAAGAATTGCCTATTAGCAATCAAAAGATATAAGAGGTCTATATTTAAATGTCGGTGGTTTATGTACAAACTTTAATGAGCTAGAAGCTTCTGTATGGAAGACAATTTTGACTTTATAAGTACATGTTTAACGGAAACGCATTTAACCGCAGATGTTGACGATAACGGAATTTCATTGGAAAACTATAATACCATTCGATGTGATAGGGAATCCCGACACACTGGAGGTGTATGTTTCTACGTAAATATTAAATGGAGTATTAAAATAAATCTGCTATAAAAGAGAAAAAGCATTATTTAGTGGGAGTGTACAGATCACCGAATAGTCTTCTTACCAGAAGAAGAATTCATAAATTTTTTTGAAGAAGAAATGGAAAAATTTTCTGAGAATAGAAATCGCTTAATAATTGGTGACTTTAACATAAATTGGTTTAATGGTAATATTCATAAAAAGAAGTTGGAGAATATTATAAATGATAATTATCTACAGCAAGTGGTAACGGAGCCAACAAGGATAACGGTCACTACATCAACCTAACCTGATTACGCCGTGAGAAACATTGATACTCTAATAGCTAAAACTAACATCGAGATGAAAATAAGTGATCACGAGTCATTAGAAATAAAAATACCATTAAAAGAGGATATAATAGATCCAAAAACTAAGTGCATAAACCTATGACATTTGTTATTATGTTATTAAGTCTTTGAAGGTGTGCGTCAATTCCGTGGTTCGTAAGATTTCTGTTATTGGGAATGGGAGAGTCTATATTAATGGATTTCGTAATTAAGTTCCTAAATTTGTTCCAGTTCGTCCATTTATAGTTAAGTTTTAGTATTGCAACTTCTTTTATTCGAGAAAAAGGATCTTCATTTGCATTTTTAGATGCAATTATATGCAATGCGTTATGGTCGCTGTCATAGTTTAGTGTATTCAGACAATTCACAGAATTTTTTTGTGTATGGATGTGTATTGTTTGATCGGCTATACACAGGTCCAGATAAGACTAACAACGTGTATATGAGGGCAAAATTGAAGCATATAGTTTACATCTTAATCTAATTTCATTGTTTAATAACCAGTCTTTTAACAAAAAGCCCTTTGTATTGTTTGTAACATTACCCTAATCTTGTCGCCCGCTAATATATACAAGTTATTTGGGATATCTAGATTTAAAGACTCAGAAAGAAGTTGAAATTCGTTTCTTAAAAATTCATTATTATTACCTGATAACCGAAATGGGCATTTTCTACGAATAGGCATTTGTACGAATCTATTGTATTATTGGCATACGATTTGTATTTTATTTGTTTTCTTATTGGGAATGCTATTCTTACAATATGGTCATTTTCAAAATACATTGTGTGTCTCGTTTTAAGTTTGGTTTCATTTAAGAGGACCAAATCTGGGTTGTAAATATTTAGAAGGTTAACTAACTCATACCTTCGAGTCATTTTAATCGGGGAATTAACATTTATGTCTATAATATTTAATTTCTTTGAGATCGTGTTTGTAGAGTTCAGATTAAATTCAATTATATATCAACAGTGTATCAATTCTAGAAGCTTGGATTTTCAATTGTTTTTGGAAGTTTACTATTTGATTTGAGAGATTTTAAATTAATTTTTAAGGTCTTGGAAAAATTAATTATTTGGATTAGTGTTATCGGTTACATTTGCAATGATGTTAGTATTAATAGGAAACATTTTGAGTTCTATTGTTGGATAAAACTTCTCTTTTGTCTTATTTCCTTTTGTAGTTCTTTGTGTTTTCACATCCTCGGTTTTAGCTTATCTCGATCGTTTGCTGCTGCGGTAGGTAGTTTACGTCATGTTCTTTGTTGCATTTAACACATCTTCTTTGCAAGCATGAAAGAAACCTTGACATTTACTGCATTGAATTATTTCTGGTTTCTTTAGCGGTTCCCACTGAATACAATGGTAAAGCAAACCTCTGATTGATTTTAGCTGGTTGATGTTGGAGCTTATTTGCACCAAGATTATGGGGAGATCGTAGCCTTCCTTTCTTGATTTGTTTGTGGATTATTGGCTTACTTTAATGAATTCCAGTTGGTCGTTTCTAAGATTTTAAAGCTCTTCGTGTATAAGATTTGAGTCAGTGTCCGCACCATGCCCTTTTAGCAGGAATGTTTATGTTTTAACGCATTTTGTCGTGAACGTAAAAAATTTAGTGTTTGTTTTTTGTAAATAGGATTTCACACGCACATAGTTTTCAATTGAATTTAAATAGAAAAATGTCATTGTTTTTATGATTATATTGTTTTATCTTGAAATCTTCAATTTTAAGTCCATTTTTCATGAATGTTATTTGCTCATTCGATTTTTGTCAAATATATGGAGGATTTTTTCCATTTTGTTTTGGTTATTCACATTAATATGTTGTTTGTTTGTATTTTGTGTCGAGTTCTTGCTTGCTGCTCTTGTAACAGGCAGTCTTTGTTGAAGGAAGTATGTTGTTTATTTGACGGTTGTTACTGTGCACGGGTACTTAAAAATGAGGCAATAAGTCAGCATCACATCGAAGTTCAGTCTCAATGTCAAGCACTGAGTAGTAATTACTCTTTAGTAGCTTACTGTGGGATGTGCTCTCCATGTTATTGTTATTACGTTTTCTTTTTTTCTTTGTCTATGGTGCTATTACTTAAATTTGACCATTTTGCTCACTCATTTTAATGGAACGTGTTTTGTTTTAACTTTCAAATGAAAATTTCACAAAAGATTCAAATACACCACCGGTATGCGTGAGACGTCTGTCGCTCATTACGGTTTAAATTAGACTCTTTCCTGTCTATTACATTTTTCACAATCAAAGCAATAATATTTCAAATGCAAACATACATTCATTCATTGTGTAGTTGGTCAATTTCTTGTGATTATCAGATCGATTTCGGCTATTCGCCATATACTATGCGCCTACTACTTCTGGAGCTTTTGCTACTTTAAACATGCAAATTGACAGTGATAGTTATGTTGATTAATCGAATCCAAATAAGATATAATACTTTTAAATAAAAAAAGGTGTTTTTGTAATAAAAAAATATTTTTTCTTATAAAAAAACACAAACTTTTCCATAATAATTGCATTTTTGTAATAGTACGAGGGCGGTTCGGAAAGTTCTTAGCCTATTAATGAAAGAGTATACATAGTTAGTTTTTCAAAAATGTTTTATTTTTCAATATAATCTCCTGAAACTTCAATACACTTAGTCCAACGCTTATCTAGCAATTCTATCCCTTGATTAAAATAGTTTTCCTCAAGGTCTTCAAAATAGTGGTTTAGAACTGTAATTGCATCTTCATTTGAGGTAAAACGCTTGCCAGCAAGGAATTTTTTTAGATTTGGGAACAGGTAAAAGTCACTGGGAGCTAAATCAGGAGAATAAGGTGGGTGGTCAAGCAACTCGTACTTTAATTCGTTGCTTTTAGCCATTGTTAAAACACTCTTGTGCGCTGGTACGTTGTCTTGATGAAAAAATATTTTTTTGTGTTGTAAGCCAGGACGTTTTTCTCGAATTTGTACATTTAATTGATCTAAACCGTTGCAATAGTACTCTGAATTTATTGTTTTACCCTTTTGCAGATAGTCAATCAATAAAATACCTTTGAAGTCCCAAAAAACCGTTGCCATAACCTTACCAGCCGATTGAATTGTTTTTTGCCTTCTTTGGGGCACTTCCTCCAGCTTCAGTCCATTGTTTGGATTGTTCTTTTGTCTCTGGAGTATAGTGGTGTATCCATGTCTCATCAACAGTTATGAAACGACGCTTAAAATCCATTTTATTTCGCTAAAAACGATCCAAACATGCTTGAGAAATGTTCATTCTTATGCGTTTTTAGTCGACTGTTAACAAGTCCGGCACCCATCTTGCAGAAAGCCTTTTCATCTGTAGTTCTTCATGCAAAATTAAATGGACTCGATCATTTGAGATGCCCATGATATTAGCTATTTCACGCACTTTTATTCGTCGATCATTTAATACCATATCATGCACTTTGGCTACAATTTCTGTTGTTGTTGCTGTTTTTGGACGTCCAATACGTGGTTCATCTTCAATGCTTGTACGACCACGTTTAAATTCAGCAACCCAATTTTTTACTGTAGCATATGAAGGAGCACTTTCACCTAACACATTCACCATATCATTATGAATTTCTTGTCCCGATAAACCTTTTTTATGTTAATATTTAATGACACCAAGCATTTCTAATTTTTCCATTTTAAAAAAATCGCGGATGCCTCTTTTGTAAACCCCTGTTTCTATATGAAGGAGTTACCAGATCGAAACAAAATTTAACATGTGTTCATAGCAGAGATGGAAGTTTCCAAAACACTTAACTTTTTTCTGTTTATACCGCGCTTATTGTTCTAGGCTAAAAAGTTTCCGAACCGCCGTACTGAGAATATTAAAATGTGCTTCGTAATATTATTAGAAGTATGTTTTACAATGAAGCCAACATCATAATTGATTTTCAGTCTAAAAAGTACATACATAGTTTTTTCTATGAAAATTTACAAGAAATAGCACCATTTGTATGACAGCGCCATCTAGAGTGATTTTAGGTAAATATAAATATCAATATGAATTCCTCGACCCCAAAAACATTAGGATAACACAACTTTCCAGGATAATAAAATAAATAAGCATTATTTTTATCAAATTTTCAATGATCTTTTCTTGTTAGACAGCGTTCCAAAATCACCAACTTTAAATGCGTGTTAAAAAAAATCTCGCACTGAACTAAAAAAACCCTTGAAGGTTTTGTTATGGTATGTTATGTCAACTTTCATTTGCAATTGATTTCTTCCCATTCGCATTTTGGTTGTTGCACTGTGTTATCGAACGATTATTTTCAAGGAATAGAAAAACAATTGTACAGCGTTCCATTTTAGTTACTTTAGACGCACCCTGTAGTTAATGATATTGTATGCCAGCATAAATTTTATAAGGTTTTGGGCATTTATTTCAATGTGCAGCATATGAAACAAAGCTTTTGTGTTCCTGAACCTTTAAGCATTGACAACAGACAGGATTACCGTTAGGAAATTTAAGAAGTGAGTCAAAAAGGTTCTTTTTAAAAAAAGTGGCACAAAAAGGAGATTTTTTTTTAAAAAAAAACGTCGCAAACTTTTCGTAAGTATATTTAATATAAGTTAAATTCGCATTTAAACTAAAAAACGATTCAATTTCATTTCAACAAAACATCGAATTTAAATGAACAAATAACTAATACAAAAGCTAAAGTTCGGCAAGGTCGCTGTATTCCCTGCTCTACAGGATGTTAAAAAAATTCATCTCAAACCAGGCTCTTGGGCCGGGTTGGTGTTTTAGAGAGTTTGTATCTTAAATCGGGAGGGGTATATAAAACGTGAAACGATAAGACGCACATTTATCAGAGCGGGCTACTGATGGATTCTAGTGAACTGTGTCAAATTTCTTCAAGATTAGAAGTAATATGCGAGTTCTAGAGCTATAGAAAAATAACTAAACACAAGTATCTGTGGGAGCTATATTAAAATTTGAACCGATTTGCTTTATTTTCAATAGCGTCCGTCCTCGGATCAAAAAAATAACTTCTGCTACATTTCATCAAGATTGGAACACCAAACAAAAGTAAAGTCGAAGTGTGAGTACCTGCAGAGAGCACAGTTGATTTTAGATTGACAGAGGCGGCACGGCTTGAGCTAGAATGCATTACACATGTAGATGCTTTGACACACTAGTCGTGTTCTTTTCAAGTTACTAAACAAGCAATTGTATGGAAGTTACTCGGTAAGCAAGAGAGTTGACTGTTACTCGGTAACGAAACGAGTTACAGTTACCTGACTTATTTTTTTTAACAAAAAGATATTATGACACCCGGCTTGTATAACAAAATCAAAAACATATGTTTTTTGTTATTGATACAGAAAGAAAATAAAAAGAATGAAAGAAAAAAATAGAAAATAGAAAAAGCGCGATAAAACCATTTCCATAAATTACAATGATGCAAAAACGACGGCAAGTGAAAATGTTTATTGTTAAGATTTAGAGAAATTTATTTAAAGAGTGACTAAACGCAAATTTTAGACGATACCAACAGCATCAACTTTGGCTTGCTACAAAGCCGGAAAGGACGAATTTTAATGTCCCCGGCGAAAAAAAAATATCTACCAACATGTTTCAGAAGACATGATGTATCAATAAAATAATAACAAAACAAAAAAATATTCGAAATAACCTTATTTATTTTCTAAAATTTACTTTACCTTTTGTGTTTGTAAACAAACTTTTGTTGAGCTTATGCTGCCACCTGATTCAATATGTTGTTGAATGCTGCCAGAATACCATATTGCTAACTAACTAGGTACATTAGCTAGGTTCCCGAAAGGAACATGGCTATTATTACGAGTTCATATAATACGTTGTTAATGCGCTTGCTTATAAACAAAATACATAAAAATACTTTTTCACCTCAGCATCCCTAAACCACAGAAATAGGAACATGCGCATCTCTAAAAATGCGTACACAACTTTTGAGTTGTGAAAAGGGGGCAGCGAAAGTGGCATGGCTTCAAAAAAGGGACAAACTGGCACTTTTGTCGCACGCATGTATGACAATAAATACTAACATTAATACCTTGTTCCTCTATGTCGAACGAAAACACGAACAAACGAAAGTCAGTCAATCGAATCAATTCGACTCAATTTGCGTTTCTCAACAACGAAACCGTTTGTTCGTTGTACAAATTATTCCAAATAAAAAACAAACAAACAAAATTTTCACTGCAAAACTAAAAATAGTTCACCTTTAAGCAGAACTTCCATTCTTGCTATCCATTTTTATTATGGTGTTTTGCATTCTCACTTATGTACCTATATATTTTTGTCAGAAAAAAACAAAATAGCAAATTACTGATTTTGACATTTGCTCCGAAGAGTTAACAACTCCTTCGAGCGTGAGAAAAAGCTTTTTCTGATAAAACGGTTACGTGTTCTTTCGACTTGTCGTTCGAGTCATCGTTTGCATAGAATGTGATGAGAGAAAGCCAAATCATATTTCGTTCGCGTACAAAGCGAACGAATGCGTTCTTTCGACATTGGGCAAAGGACTATCACTACATTTTAGAACATGGTCGAATTTAAAAAATACAGGCTGACATTTGTATTTAAGCTTCTAGCGCCTCGCAAGGAGTTAACGGATCAGTGAAATCTATATGACGTTTTTTTCATTCTTTATTACAACTGAGCACAACAAAGACTCATCTAGTAATTTACATTTCATTATATATCACATTGTTCTCGGATATAGCCCACTGCCCATTCCGATAAATGAAAGGAATTATATTTTTTTCAGCTCGGACCAAGTCTTCGGGTAGTGTTCTTCTCAGCCTTCTGTTCTGTATAGGGTTTCTGATCATCAGAAATGCAACAATAGTCTTTGCGCGTGTTTGGTTGCAAGACGTTTTATTTCATCAGTTACTGTCGGAATGTTAAGATCCCTGTGAATGTCATCGTTTCTAATATACCACGGACAGTTAGTTATCATTCTTAGAATCTTGTTTTGAAAGGTTTGAATTGGTTGTAGGTTTGATTTTGAAGCGCATCCCCATATTTGGAGTCCATAAGTCCATTTTGATTTCAAAATCTGCTGGTAAAGTAATACAGTTTATTATTCAAGCTTATTTCTGAGTGTCTTGAGAATAGGAAGTTCATTTTTCGCAGAGTTATTTTCAGTTCACATAGTTTTTTCTTGATATGTTCCTTCCATATTAATTATGCATCCAAGGTAAATCCTAAATATTTGGCAGTGTTTGCATACGGTACTATGTTGTTGTTCATGTAAAGTGGTAAATTGGTAATTCTTTTATTTGTGAAGTTAATATGAACAGACTTTGCTTCGCTCAATTTTATTCTCCATTTTTTTGTCCAGTGCATAATTTCATCAGTTGCTGTTTGTAGTTTTTCCGTAGTATATGTTACTGTTTCACCAGTTACAAGAATCGCTGTGTCGTCTGCAAACGTAGCAATAATCGTGTTAGGAGGTTTTGGAATGTCTCTTGTGTACAGTATGTAAAGTGTCGGCCCAAGAACACTTCCTTGCGGTACACCCGCTCGAATTTGTCTTAGTCCGGAATATTCATCTTCATGTTTTATTCTAAAGAATCTATCAGTTATGTATGATTTTAAAATTGCACTAAATTGCGTTGGCAAATCTCCAGATAGCTTGAAATTAAGGCCCTCATACCAGACTTTGTCAAATGCTTGCGCCACGTCTATAAAGATTCCAGAGCATGTCTTGTAATCATTTAGTGCTTGTTCTACAACACTAGTTACTCTGTGGACTTGCTCAAAAGTTGAATGTTTTGGTCTAAAACCAAATTGGTGGGTTGGTATTAATTCCCGTTCTTCTATTATTAAATTAAGTCTCTTTAGCAAAAATTTTTCGAACACTTTTGACATAGTTGGCAATAATGAAATAGGTCGGTACGAATTTTTCAAATTTGGCTCTTTTCCAGGTTTTGGTATCATTGTTACTTCAGCTACTTTCCATTGGCTCGGAACATACTGTAGGCGAAAGGAAGCATTTATTAGGTACATTAATTTTCTGATAGCTATTTCTGGCATTTCTTTAATAATTTTTCCAGTTATTAAGTCATAACCAGGGGCTTTTTTCGTTAATTTCATATTTGATACAATTTTTTAACTCCGGCAGAGTAACAGGAGAAATATCTTTTAGATCAATAGTGCATTGATGTTCCACAATATTATCAGACATTACGGGAAGGGGACTAAATATGTCTTCAAGGTAATCAGCAAATAGATTAGCTTTATCTATGGATTTACTTGCCCAAGTTCCATCTTCTTTCTTAATCGGAGGAATACTATTTTTTGCTGTAGAGTAAAATTGTTTAGTTGTTTTTCAAAGCGAATAATCAGAATATTTTGTAGCTGTCAAGTTTTTTAGACGATGTTTTAGATTTGTTTGTTCTTGTTTATCCAACGTTGTTTTCAGTTTGTTGCAAAGATTGTTTAGTAAATTTTTATTTTCAGGTGTTCTGTATTTTTGCCATTTTTTTCTTGCTTTCCGTTTTTGTTTAATAAGGGATTTGATTTCATCAGAGATTGGGTTTGCAGTTTTACTATTGATTGGTGCTGTGCTGCACCATGCAGCTTCTTGAGCTAATCTAGCAAATTTTTCAAGTTGGTCCTCGATTTCTGCGGGGGTTTTTAATGATACGTTCAAGTCCACTTTATTTATCAAATGTGTTCGAAAGTGTATCCAGTTAGTAGCTCTGTTGGTTAGCATTAATATTTCCGGTTTAAGTATGATTTCTTCGCTAACATTCATAATAACTAGTGTGTGGTCAGAAGACAAATCATCACTGTCAAGTATTTGTATTTTGTTTGAGTTAATACCTTTTGTTATAAAAAAATCGATTAAGTCGGGAAGTTTTTGCGCATCTGTTGGCCAGTACGTGGGTTTGCTACCAGAATGAAAATTACATCTCAAATCCTTTCCTGCTCTAAGCAATTCTCTGCCTTTCGGATTATTAAGCCTAGCCAAAACACATTTTTTGCAATAAAATCGCATCCTATGATAAAGCACTTGCCTAGTTTTTGCATAAATTCAGTAAAATCCAAATATTTAAGATTGTATCTTGGTGGACAATATATCGCTGATATGTTTAATTCTTTATTATTAAAATGTACAGATATTGTTATAACCTGCATATTGTCTGCTTCTATTTTGCTATGTTCACTGTGCTTAATATTTTATTTAACAAATATTGTAACACCTCCTCTCGCTTTATCCTGAGGATGATTTGCATTATATTTTTTGTAACCTTTAATGTTTATATATGTTTGCTTTGTGTTATGGCTTTCTGATATTAGACATAAGTCTACATTTTCAGTTTTTAAAAATAGTGTAAGTTCTTGTATGTGCTTTAGTACGCCATTTGCATTCCATGTTACTATTTTCAGTATTTTTGCCATCAAAGTGGGTGTAGTTACAATCGGGAATCTATCGCTCGCAATTTGTCGAAGATTCGCTCATTTATGTACGACTGTTCTTCAAGTCTACGATTAAGTTGACTAATAAGTCTCAGTATTTCATGGTTAGTATTTGAAGTTTGCGAAGAGGTCACTCCTTTCAGTGCGTTTGCGTATGTTTGATTTCCAGAAACTTTGAAGTTTGTTCGTGGAACATTAGCTCGAGTGCTCACAGGATCACGATTGCTGTATTGTGGTTCATTAGTATTGTGGTGATAAACTGTTTTTTCTACATTTTCATTTTTATGTTGATTGTATCTATTGACCTTTTCCTTAGCTTTTGAAGCTCCTTCGCAACCTCACATCCTCTGTAGTTAGAAGGATGTCTTTCATTACAGTTAACGCAAACTGGCGGAGTAGTTTTGTCAACAGTGCAATTGCTTGATTCGTGTTTCCCTGCACAGCTGACACAGCGGGGTTCTCTGGAACAGTATTTTTGAGTGTGATTATAGCCTTGGCATCGCTTACACTGGGGAATTATAAATTATTTTTTTAAAGGTTCGATTTTGACCTTTGTGTTTACGATATATTTGATTTCAAAAATTCTTTCAATTTTCTCATTATTGGAAAATGTAGCCATGAATAGAGGAAGCGAAGTTCTTGTTCTGTTCTCTCTACCAATGGATTTTTTTTAGAGTGTTTACAACCTCTTCTTTCACATCGTATTGTTGTTCTTTTAAACTTTCAATGATCTCCTCAGGCTTAATTGTTTGATGTAGCCCTCGAATCATAACTCTTATTGGCCTCTTGGTCTTTTTTTGCATATGTATACCATTCTGTTTTGTTATCCCTCAATATATTTGCTAGTTTTCTATATGTTATGTCATCCTTAACATTTATTTTGAAAACATCGTTATTTAAAGAATTAATTTTATATGTTTCTCTAGGAAGTGTATTCACTACTTTTTAATTTTCGAAAAGTTATGAATGTTGATTATGTGGATTGGTGGTGGAGAATTTGGAATTTCCGAGTTATCATTTTCTGTTTCAGTGACAGTAACTGACTCTTTGATAGCATTAGCATCGTTCGAATATGTTTTCTTTGCCTTTTTTCTCCTATTCAAAATCCAGTTCGTTTCACGTTCCAATTCTTCATCGTCAGTGACGAAATTGTGAGTTATATTTCCTGCAGGTTCTTCTCCTTGTTCTTGACTTTGTTCCATATGATGATCATCTATATTTACGTCGTTTTGAATTCCGGCAGCTTCTAGCTTTTCTGCTTTTAATCGAGTTATTTCTGTTCTGAGTTCCATGTTTTTTTCATTTAATATTTGCATTTCATGACATATGATTTTATACATTCTTTTGATTTCAATAATTTCTTGTTTTAGTTTTTCGTTTTCTTGAAGAATTATTAAAGCTCTATTACCTCTGAGTGGTGTTCCTCCATCAGGAGGTAAATTATGTTGGTCCATTTTTCTCAGTGCACTACTTTAATTAACAACTATTTAACACTAGATGGTGCTAGTTCAGTTAATCAAAGCTGGCAGCTGATTTATGTAAAACAGATGATTTTTGTTTTGTTTGTTTTTTTAGTACTTGTAGGATTAATTTTCGGTATGTGATTTGTAGAAATGTTAAAATTGTCCACAAAATTTATTTTATTTCAAAGTTTTTTATTTTAAATATTTATCACGGCGACATAAACAATACCGCGAATCCGCTTGTCGACGAATTCCGCCCGGTGAGTGCTATGTTCCACAACCGCAATTGTATTATTTAAAAGGAAACTTCTGTACTTATACGAGTGTTTTTACGGAGCTATACAAAACGTGTCTCTTTGCTTTCACTGTTATACTTGATGATATGTTTGGGATGATATCAGAAAACTTCTGCTCCATAAAAAAAAACTTCGGCTTCCACCAGTTCCTCTGGAGAATTGAAAGTTTTGTGCCGCCTTGTGCCGTACATTTTTTTTGGTCGGCCCATACCTGAAAAAGGTTTCGCATTTCCGTCATTTGTGCAGTATAAAGGTGATCCAACCATAATGTATGATATTAATTGTGTGTCACACATTAACGTTTTAATTTAACCATTGTTGAATTGTTGAAGCCTTTTTTACGAAAATGGGCGTTCAAATCACAATGCACTTCGTAATTTTTTTTGGTCAGTATAATCGACGAAATGTGCCCACAATGGATTCGTATAACGACGTACATACATATAATTTCGGTCCCTTGGCGGTCGCTATAACCGAATTCTACTGTATATATATATATATATATATATATATATATATATATATATATATATATATATATATATATATATATATATATATATATATATATATATATATATATATATATATATATATATATATATATATATATATATATATATATATATATATATATATATATATATATATATATATATATATATATATATATATATATATATATATATATATATATATATATATATATATATATATATATATATATATATATATATATATATATATATATATATATATATATATATATATATATATATATATATATATATATATATATATATATATATATATATATATATATATATATATATATATATATATATATATATATATATATATATATATATATATATATATATATATATAGCGACCGCCAAGGGACCGAAATTATATGTACGTCGTTATAACCGAACGTCGTATCCAAATAAGTGTACACAATATTTTTAAGTTTTTTTTTTATCATGTATATTCATATTTATTGAGATTCGAAATAGTTTAGAATTGTGGTTTGTTTTCTATTTACAAGAATTTCTTTTAATAATTTACTTTCAATAATTTCAACGGAACTATATAAACACTCAGAAACCTGAGTGCACCGCACTCAAGGTTTCTGTCCTAGTTGGAATTTTGATTGGCTCATCTTCGTCATCTGGTTCATTATCGCTGTGAGTTTCATTTTCTTTTGTGTTCTCCACTATTTCTCACAATGAAAGCTCTTCTGATGTCACGACGTTGTCATCGACATTTACGAACTCATCCCAGTCAATATATTCGGCTACTTGTTGCATATTTTTATATGTTTCCTGTAGCAACGAAAGCGGAATATCATCTTCGTCTTCGAAATCTGCATCTGGGCACACACTTTCGGCTGGAAGTAGTCCCGCATGTCGGAAAGAGTTAGCTATTGTTGTTGATTTTACACTTTGCCAAGCTGAGGCCACCATGTCAATTGCATCTAACAAAGTAATGGTGCTTTGTGTGTTATTGTCTGCATCGCGAATAATTTTCAGCATAAGTTGTTTGCGATAATTGCTTTTCAAACATCTAATTACCCCTTGGTCCATTGGCTGTAAGACGGACGTTGTATTTGGGTGTGCTGGGCAATTATCTACAAGCAGTAAAATCTTTCTTTTCTCTTTTTTCAAACTGCTGTCCCAATCGCGCAAAATGCGTTCAAAAATTTCTGAGGTCATCCATGCCTTTTTATTTCCTTTATAATCCACAGGTAACGATTTTACATTCTTGAAACACCGCGGCATTTTGGATTTTCCAATGACAAGCATTTTCTTTTTTTTCGGACCCATCCATATTACCTCCAACCAGCAGGGTTATTCTTTCCTTTGATTGTTTGCCACCGCAGCACTTCTCACCTTTGAATTTAAGGGTTTTGTTGGGTGAAGCTTATAAAAAAGCCTTCTTCATCCACATTAAAAATGTCTTTTGCTTAATATCCATCTCGTATTTTAGGCCATACAGAAACTCGCCAGTCGCTGCATTGATTTTTGTCGACACTGCAAGCCTCACCAGAAATTGTTCCCAAAACTATGGTATGGCGCTCTCGAAAACGGTAGATCCAACTTTCAGTGCAATTAAAATCCTTTCCAAGCAGTTGCGCTATTTCCTCTGCCTTCATTTGAAGTATGGAAGTTGTTACAATAGCATTATTATTTCTTTGCGTCTTGAACCATTGCAAAAGAGCTTGTTCTACATCAGAATTTTGAGCAGAACGCATACGTTTTCTTTGCATATTCTCAGGTTCAAAACACTTACGAATTGCGTCTCGGTTTTTCCATACCGTACTGATAGTCGAATGCGAAACGCAATAGTCCTTCGCTAATGCTGCATTTGAAGAACCAGTTTCCAGTTTCAGCAAAATTTCTGCCTTTTCTTTTATGGAGAACACCTTATGTACGTTATTTAACGTCCATTCTGGAAAAACATACATACATACATACGTACATACATACATACATATTTATAGCCTTTTCACATTTACTGCGTTTCAGCTGAAACGCCGGCGTTTCAGTCTCTTTCGATGAATTCCGCGAAACACACTTAAATTTCCATACAAAACAAAACGCAGGCATTATGCTCTTTTTGCTGTAGTTTGTTTGAAACCACAGTAAAAATGAGAGAGAGCCCAGTGTTGTACTCCAATAGTAGTTAAAAAAAGCAGTAAAATGAAAAAATTTCCATTGCTGGTTCAAAGCAAATGTCAGAAAAATGAGGGTAAAAAACTTCTGTGTTTACATTTCTAGTTTGCTTTGTGGTGGTAAGTACTTATTGCAATGGGATCTATGACTATAAATTAAAATTTTTCTTTTTTAATAATTACAGCGCAGTCATACAATGATATAAACTCTAATATTGTACAAATTAAATTCATTTTTTGATATTATTTTATCTTTGTTTGTTTGTTTTGTTTACACTCTGACAGAAAACACAAAAGAGAAATGAGAAATGTCACATGAAACCACAGTAGTTTAAAAAAGCATAATATGAACACCATGGTTTCAAAATGATTTCAAGAGAGCGAAACGCCGGCGTTTCAGCTGAAACGCAGTAAATGTGAAAAGGCTATTACTCAGTATTTATCCAAGTAAAAGTGCAGCACGCAACCTTACCTGCGTTTGGTTGAGCTGGATTACAGATTTTTATGTAAATAAAAAATTTCTATAACACCGCTGGTAATTAAAAAGTGAATATTTATGCGTCCATCAGCTTTTACGACTCAAGCTGGTTTGAATATTTCTTCTTTGTCATTTGCACCTCTGTTTGGGATAGTCGAAAACAAATTCTGTGATTCCCCGCAGTATATGTTTCTTTATTTAGTATTGGCTGACGACAAAAAATGGAATGAAAAAAATAAAAATTAGTACACAGAACTTACATCGTCGTTATAACCGAATGTCCATTCCAAAGCAGACGTGCAAATTGGTCGTTAAAAGCAGATGGTCGCTAAAACCAGAGTCGTTCTAAGCGAATGCTTGCGTATTAGGGTGGAGTGAAATTCAAAAAAAAAAGTTAACCTCGGAAAGAGATGTAGTCTGGGGTCCTAATGAGGGGAAAAATAAAGAAAAAA
Organism: Hydrotaea diabolus; assembly: GCA_963513945.1. NCBI lineage: Eukaryota > Metazoa > Arthropoda > Insecta > Diptera > Muscidae > Hydrotaea > Hydrotaea diabolus. Next base: position 110,147,402 of record OY740716.1, on the reverse strand, counting down.
ATTTTTAGGGTTCGCGCCACTCCCTCGAAATTTGGAAATTATCGCTATTTTGGCGTTGATTTTAGAAAAATCCTAAAAAGTTTTATGTCAATAAATGTTTGCAATAGCGTAAACAATGAAATAAGGGCATGAAAAAATTTAAAAAAAATTTTCTCATTGTTCAAAAATTTCAAAAAGTAAAATAAGTCAAATCGTCCCTTCTTCAGAAAATTGACTGAACAATGAAATCGCCACCAAAGCTACAAATATTAGTCGATTATCCTCATATTTGCCTCAAATACTTTTGTTTGGGCACTGAACAAGCTCAAACTTTTAAATTTCGAATAAGTTAAGTCGTTAATTTTTAGGATTTTTCTAAAATCAACGCCAAAATAGCGATAATTTCCAAATTTCTAGGGAGTGGCGCGACCCCTAAAATTTTTTTTAAATTTTTTTCTTTATTTTTCCCCTCTTTAGGACCCCAGACTACATCTCTTTCCGAGGTTAACTTTTTCAAATTATAAAAAAAGCATGTTTTCACTCCACCCTATTGCGCATGTACAAACTATTAAGAACTAAACTTGCTTTGAAAATCCGTCGTTATAAACGGATGGTCGTTATAACCGAGGTCGCTATAAATGAATTCTACTGTATATATATATATATATATATATATATGGGTATTTCTCTGAAATGGTCCACCGTGACTTAAAAAATCAAAGCGCTCGCATAATTTTTTTAAGCACAGAAAATTGAAAAAAACTATTGTTGTTTTACTATGTAAAACAAATTTTCAGCTTATCATAATTTTAACTTAAAAAAAATGGTATGTAAAACGAATGACTCTTTAATTCAATTTAAAAGCTGTAGCATGCATTACTTGTCATTGCTGCTGACGAAAATAATATATGTGTAATATCGCAGTATGGTATATAAGTAATTGATACAACAACAAATGAATATAAAAATGTGAGAGGAGAGCAAACTGTGCATCAATAAGGGAATATTTACATTTTTTTCCGGCAACATTCTTTTGTCACGTGTGTAATGCAAAAGAAGCACATAGTGCCATTAGTTGCTCATTATTAGTTGAAGTGCCTTGTTGTTTAGTTTCTATTGCAAGTTTTTTGTTAGCTGCAATAATTTATTGAAGTTAATAGCCTTCTACAAAAAGTAAATTTTTTTTGGACTTTTAAACTTTGTCACGTGCGTAATAGTAAGTACGAAAAATTCAATGCTGTTAATTTATGTCCATTTGGTAAATATTATTTTAATTTAACAATACATATTAGATGTCAAGTAATGCTAAAAATCAAGAACGTTGGAGGGAAAGGCTTAAGCAAGATGAAAACAAGCTTAAAGAACATAAAGAAAAACAAGCTGAAAGAATGCGTGAATATCGCAAGAGAAAAGCATTTGAGGCTAAAAATAACTCAAAAATATTGAAAGAAAAAAGAAATAAAGATCGTGTTCGGCAACAAAACTGTAGATCAATCAAGAAAAATTCAAGTACCCAATACAAAAGTGGCTATTTGTGTAAACAAACACTAAGCAAAGCTATAAAGAAGGTAGAGGGCGCAATAAAGAAAGGTGAAGTGCTACAAGCTTTGTGTGAAAAGTATCCCACAGTCTCGAATAATGCACCTGAGACACCAGTATGTTCAATCAATAATATGCAGGAAAAGATTAAGGTAGTCCAAGAGTTTTATATCCGCGATGATATAAGTGTTCAAGCACTTCTATTTTTGTCACGTGAGTAAGTCAACTTTGATTGCATGGCATTTTATATATATATATATATATATATATATATATATATATATATATATATATATATATATATATATATATATATATATATATATATATATATATATATATATATATATATATATATATATATATATATATATATATATATATATATATATATATATATATATATATATATATATATATATATATATATATATATATATATATATATATATATATATTGTATTTATTTGGTTAGCAGACACCACCTGGCAGAAATCTCTGATTTGTAAATTGATCAAGCCATTTTCTTCTGAGTAGAGTATTGAAATCTGCGTCGACGACATAACCTATATATTTGTCAGAACCGAATACACCATCGTGCTACGTCTGTAAGTTGTAATCGTTGCATGGAGTGGGTGCACTTCAGGAGCTGTTCAGGTCTGAACCACATCAGGGAGTATAGCGAAGCAGACTTTGTTGCCTCATGCTGTATCAACGAAGTTAGCAGTGGGTCTCTGGATTTGGTGTTATCATCGTCGTCTGCATTTTCGTCGTCGTCATCATCATCCAACTACGAGACTCCCCCGCAGTCACCCTCGCAACAGCATCAACATATACAGCATCTTACACCACAGATTGCTGTTGCCACTCCTGACAGTGCATCAATATTTCAATTTAATTGTAATGGCCTACGCAACAAAATCAGTGAGGTCATAGAATTTATGAATCGGAGAAACATCATGGTCGCCGCGATCCAAGAAACTAAGCTGAATGCCACCTGCAGCCTGCACAGTTGTGACGGATACAACGTGCTACGTAAGGATCGTACCAGAAGTGGAGGTGGGGGACTTGCTTTCCTGTTACACCATTCTGTGCAGTACAGAACTATTTCGCCTGAGCTTGACTCTAGAGACCCATACATGGAATGTATGGGGGTAGCAGTCAAGTCTGGAACTGCCGAAATAGAGCTGTACAACGTATACATCCCGCCGGTTGGTAGCTGTGCCCCGCGTTACCTGCCAGACATTAGCAATTTGCTACAAGGCAATAACCGCTTGGTCCTAGGAGACTTTAATGCTCACCACGAACTGTGGCATTCTCTCCTAGACAACGACCAGAGGGGCATAGCTTTGGCAGAGCAAATTGATAGCTCTACGTTCTGCACAGTGAATGAGGACGCCCCCACGCGGATTATGGGCGATTGCCATAGCTCGCCAGACATCACTTTGGCATCGCCTGGCCTGATCAACGACGTCACCTGGCAACTCGTCATCTCACTAGGATCGGACCACCTTCCCATAATTCTCTCCATAAATAGACCACCCGATTTCATAACCTCTGAACGCCGTACGTTTCTCAATCAAAAAAAGGCTGATTGGGAGGCCTTCAGAGAAGCCACCAACCGCAGCTTTAATAATCTAGCTATTCCGTCGGACGTTCGGGTAGCCGAGAAAAAGTTCCGGGCCATCATTAACGCAGCAGCCGCTCGCCATATCCCTGCTGGTCGAATACCCGAAGTACGACCAAACTTCCCAGCAGAGGCAGCGGGACTCGCAGACGAGCGTGATGACATTCGTCGCTCCAACCCTACTGACCCTAGAATTAGGGATCTCAACTCCGAGATCAGTAGGTTGGTCAACGAATATAAGCGGAACAAATGGCTAGACCACTTAAAGCAGTGCAACTTGAGTTACAGAATTGGTAAGTTGTGGACAACGGTCAAATCACTCTCTAACCCTGTAAGGAAGGATGATCGGACAGCTGTCACGTTCGGTGATAGAACAGTGACAGATCCGAAGCGGTGCGCGTGTTATTTTAACCGGCTTTTTACTGAGCACCCAGAGAGTGATAAGGCGAAAAGGAGAGTATTGCGTCGTATCCGCGCTCTCCGAGTCGAAGAGGCACCACCACAATTTACCGTTGGCGAAGTTGCCCATGTCATCCGCAGCGCAAAGTCATCAAAGGCGCTGGGTCCGGACGGAATCTCAATGCTGATGTTAAAGCACTTGGATACTCCGGGAGTAGAGTACATGACCAAAGTGCTCAATCTGTCGCTAGCCACTCACGAAGTTCCCGATGCCTGGAAAATGGGCAGAGTGGTCCCGCTACTGAAGCCAAAGACGCAAGTAAAGGAGATTCGTACAGGCCGATCTCCTTGCTTTCTCCAGTAGCAAAGACGCTTGAAGCACTGCTCCTCCCCAGCCTGATCGAACACTTTCCTAGTGCTGATCATCAGCATGGATTCCGCAAGCAGCACAGCACAACTGCTTTACACGCCATCACCACACGTATAAGTCGCGGCCTTAACCAGAACAAGCCTAACGACAGGACGGTCCTCGTGGCTCTTGACCTCACAAAAGCTTTCGACACGGTCAATCATGCCACTCTGTTCGAGGACATTGAAGAAACGTCCTTTCCGCCCAGTTTGAAACGTTGGGTCGTAAACTATATGTGTGGGCGCCAGTCATATGTAGAATTTAGAGACAGAAAGTCGAAGCCCCGTAGAGTTAAACAAGGAGTTCCCCAGGGTGGAGTTTTATCCCCGGCTCTGTTTAACCTCTACCTCTCTAAAATTCCTGCACCACCAGACGGCGTTGAAATTGTGTCGTACGCTGACGATTGCACAATTCTGGCGTCAGGACCTAAAGTGGATGACATTTGCGAGAAAATCAACTATTACCTCACTGACTTATCACGTTTCTTCACTGCGAGGAATATGAAAATATCCGCCTCCAAATCATCAGCCACACTGTTTACTGCTTGGACCGCAGAGGTGCGGTTGTCACTCAATGTGAAAGTCGATGACGTTAACATCCCGACCACCAACTACCCCAAAATCCTTGGGGTCACATTGGACAGCCTTTTTAGATCCTCTGCACATGCTACACCTATCTGCGATAAACTCAAAAGTAGGAACAAGGTCCTCCAGTCACTTGCCGGCAGTACTTGGGGAGCCGACAAAGAAACCTTGTTGACCTCTTACAAAACGATAGGTCGGTCTGTAGCAAACTACGCAGCACCTGTATGGTCGGCGAACGTGAGTACGACGCAGTGGAAGAAAATTCAGACATGCCAGAATGCCGCCCTTAGAACATCAACAGGGTGTCTTCTTATGTCCTCTGAGGACCATCTACATGAGGAGACGAAGGTCCTTACCGTGCGCAGACACAATTTCCTGTTGTCTAAGCAATACCTGCTAGGGTGTTTTCGCAGCAGTCATCCTAACCACCATCTCTTGAACAGGATGCCTCCACCCAGGCAGATCAGGTACGATCTTCATGATCTAGAGAGAGAGGTCCAGCGGTATAAGAGAGAACCTTTAGATCATCGAAACTATCAGGCAGGTTTGAACAACATTCACGCCGATGATGTCGCAGCAGCAGTATCCAGCTACCGTGTGAATTCTTACTGGGCACGAATTGATGCTAACGTTCCAGACATCTGTCCCGCCTGCCATCAGGGACCACATGATGTACTGCACCTCTTCAATTGTCCGGCCAAGCCCACTCAGCTGACCCCCAGGTCTTTGTGGACGCATCCAGTTCAAATGGCGCGTTTCCTTCACCTGGATATCGAAGCAGATCCCCCATAGACGAACAAGACTTCAAAATAAATATACAACAACAACAACTATATATTTAATTTGCAGGTAAAATTTCCAATTGCTACACGATTTACGAAAATCGGCTAAAGTTCCTTCTGAATATCAAGGAAATCCGTTTCCAACTCTTCCTCATGCAGTTTTAGAAAGGCAGGTCCACTCAGCCATCTGAAACATGATGAAAAATCGATATTGTTGAATGATCAGTTTTACAAAGGCAGGTCCACTCAGACACCTGGAAAAAGATGAAAAATCGATATTGCTGTATGATCTTGTGGCATCATCTGCTACATGATGTCTCCAAACTACACGTAATAAAAAACCAAGAGGGTCGAAGGTCGACATTATAAGTATTATGCTCAAAACTTATCTTTTTGTAGGTATCCTCTCACCGGTCATGACAAGTTGATCCAAACGATGAAATTTAAAATTGAACATAAAATTCTCACTAGACGGTTCCCAGTATAAGCCCAAAACGTTTTCTGTTCCATTATTGACCAGAATCTTCTTGGTTATTGTACTGCCATGGAGCGCCAGGATGACCTAATCGGAGTTTGAAATAAATACTCTCCAATCGAATCAATTTTAATGGATTTCTCTCACTTGCTTGGAAATATTGATAGTTTCTTCCAGTGTCAAAGCTATCTACAAAATCATCTATATAATGATGATTGCATATGGATTTAATGGCTCTTGGATGGAAACCGGCATGATTATTGGGAGCAGCCGGCTCCAAATGTTATGACTACCATTTCAAACTCATCTGGCGGCATATTTTGGTATCGAACGTTGGGAAATTCGATCACTAGGTTGAACTAGAACTTGATGAAACATTTCACGAATATCGGCACCAACTGCGATTTTACCTTGGCGAAAATTGTAAAGCGTTGACGGTAATGACGCAATATCTTGAGGTCCTTTCAGCAGTTGTGAATTCAGAGAAATTTCATTTACCTCGGCGGCGGCGCCAAAAACTAATCTTAACTTTTTTGGTTTATTAGGGTTGGTACTTCGTTTGAAGACAATTTTCGTAGGTATCCATTATCAATATACCCGTTCATCACTTCTTTGCAGGCTTCAGAGAATACATGGTATGTATGATGCTGTAGTGTAAATCCCCTAAGCGATAAACGATCTGTCCATTAATCCACTTTTCCAAACGGGGGTTGTTGGATTTGAAATAAACCGGTTCCCCGTGCTTACATACACGGAATGCTGGATCAAATTTGAACTTTTGCTCTTGCAACACTTTTTCTTCAACCAAGTCAATACTGGTGCGTATGGAATGATTTATAAACATTAGGGAAGGAGACTGTTCCTATGCTGGCGTAGAAATTCATTTACATTGTGATGAAGGGAACTTTTCTCGCTATTCATTGCTTTTAAAGCATTTTTTACGGTTACATACCGTTTGGCTTGACCGTTGGTTGCGGGGTAGTATGGGGCAGTCCTCTTATGGAACTTTACTCCACTCGCTTTCTCGTTGATTTCTTCGGATGTAAAACATGAGCCGTTATATGTTACCACTGTCACGGGCGTCCCATACGCTGCGCAAAAATAACAATTGTGGTTGCCGAGGTCTTAGAAGTTGTCACTTTACTTTCTACCCATTTTTTATGTTTACGCGTCTGTGATGATGAGTAGATTCGTTCCATTGATAAGGTCAGCATAATCAATATGCACCCTTTCGCAGAGAGCATTGGGTGAAAACTGAATTGTTTCGGCTGTTACTACAACAGTTTGAACAATTTTTCGCTGAACTTTCTATATCGGAACGGGCTAGTCCTTTCATCTTTACAATAACAATGTCGGTCTCGAAATATGCGTTCACGTCTGAGTAATCACAACACGGTGATCAAATGTGCATCCCGCTGTAGTTTATTTCCGGGGATTTATAGCATATTTTATTCAGATTGTAGTTGTTGCAAAGTATTAGCTCAGTATTGATCCTTGCGTGTCTTTCTACTAATGGTATCTGCTTTCATTGGTAGCTGGCAAATCTGATGTACTACAAACCAATCGAATTGGTCAAAATGGTACTCGGGCCATTAAAATATTACTTCGAAACCACAATTGGTAAGAAAATCAGCATAGTTTGCCATCTGAATAATACACAGTGGAGGCAATGTTTTTTCTGGATGCATTATTTGAGCCAATGGCTCATTATCTGTGATTTAAATTCTATATCGCCCGTACAAAAATATGAAGAATTGAGGTTATCGAACTTCTAATGCATTCATTGTTCCGTTGGCAAACCCAATTGGTCGTTCCAGCCCATTGTTCGGTCAGTGAGACAACACTGCTCCCAAAGCGGGTTTGTTCGCATCAGTTGCTAAGATGAGCGGCAATTGAGGATCATACGTCATTAAGGTGCGATGAGACATAAATTCATATTTTATGACCCAGTATGCCTACTCCCCATCTGGAGTCAAACGAAAAGGAACAGAGCAGGGGCTGCTCTTTTGTAGGTAGATTGTTGCTTTCCCTAAAAAGGGTTGCATTTCAGACTTACTCGGTTTCCGTGCGTTACGGACAGCATCGATGTGTTCGCCTGCTTTTAGTAATCTATCACCATTGTGATATGATATCCTTAAAACTCTACGTCGGACGCCGCGAAAACACATTTGGATCTATTTAGCTTAAGACCGTGAGACCTGAGGCGCCACAATACCTTTTCCAATACCAACATTAACTCCTCATAATCTTGAGCGCGTTCTCTTAGACCATAACAGTAGGTTTGCAGTTGCCTGTAGTTCTGATGTTCCTGTTCTTTTCCGCTACAATATGAGTATCAGAAGCTTACTCACAGTATGCGTATAAGAAGCCCACGACGCAGAAGATTGTTCAAAACTTGTGACGGGCCTTCCGACAACTTTATTTTTGCTGCCAAAATTGTATTTATTTGGTTAGCAGACACCAGCTGGCAGAAATCTCTGATTTGTAAATTGATCAAGCCATTTTCTTCCGAGTAGAGTATTAAAATCTCCGTCGACGACATATACTTTACATTTAATTTGCAGGTAAAATTAACAATTGTTACATTTACGGGGAGCCGACTTAAGCACAGAATCTTGTTTTTAGTGTAACTCGTAAATTGACGATCTGAAGAGATAAGCTTTATTGATTGAATAGTACTAATACTCATTAACGTAGCCGGAGCACTCGTATCCAATTCTATTGGTATAGTTCTGTCGTCAATTTTGACATTTAATATAATTTTTCTGGGTGCCCTTACCTTATGAATACAGTTTACATTATTGAGCTCATCACATGGCGTTCCGTCAGACAATCCAGCTTCTTGTTCATCCACCTGTGATGTCTGGGTACGACATGTATTGGATATAATCCTTCTCTTTCTGCATGCATAACATACGGCCTCTTGAAAATGACACCGATTGCGGGGATGGTCACCATCACAACTATTGCCCTTTTGATTTTGAAACTCCTTTCTGGGTTAATTCATTGTGGGCGCTCTTTTCGTCTTCGTTGTGGGGTATCCCAACTAGTTTGTGGTCTCTAGAGCTTTGGCTCAAGCAATGGTGATTTTCCTAGTAGGGTCATAATTACTGTTACAATATTGAACACACCCATTTCAATAGTAGAACTGAACATACCCCGTTAATGGCATATGGGTTTTGAAAGCTAACCTCAATAGCGTTAGTCTGTAACGGGATTTTAAAATTTCTATCATGGAGTGGTCAGATAAGGAGAACCGTGTCGCTGTAATAGCGCTTTTCAAGTGTGAAATGAAAAAAAGCGAAATTTTCAAAACGCTCTGGCCACTAGGGATTAGCCGCATGTTTGTCTACCGATGCATAAAACTGTTTGAGGAGACTGGAGATGTAAAAGACCGCCACCGGTCGGGCCGCCCACGTTCGAACACCGCATGTCATAAAAAATTCACAGAAATCCGCTCCGAAAACAGAAAATCATGGCCCGTGAGATGAATATCACGCAAAAGTCCATGAGTCGAATCATTAAAAAAGACTTGGGGCTTTCAAACGACGTACCGGACATTTATTGACTACAGCTTTAAAAAAAAATAGGATTGAAAAATGCAAACGTCTTTTGGTGAAGCATGCTGATAACTTGCACAGAAAAATTTTGTTCACCGGTGAAAAAATTTATACCGTTTAGGAAAAATTGTACTAAGGAAGCATCTGAACTGATCCCAAGGGTGGAATCGGTCATCACCCAGCTTCAGACATGGTTTGGTGGGGTGTCTTTTTACCAAGAAACCGTTTTGGAAGCTGTTGTGAAGCATCTTAACAATTTCCTGTTCCAAAACCAGCTATGGACTTTCCAGCAGGATTTTGCGCCGGCCCATAAGGCTAAAACGTCCCAGGCCTGGCTTCGAAACAATTTGTCAGCGTTAATTTCCTCTGAAGAATGGCCCTAAGTCAGTCCAGATTTGAACCCATTGGATTGCAAATTATGGGCTGTTTTAGAGGACAAGGCTTGTCACAAAAGATACCCCCATTGGATCTCTTAAGACTGCTTTGGTTCGAGCTGTGGACTGCGGACATTTCGAATAAGTAGATCCTTTTTGGATACAATATACATCAATAAATATATTAAAAAATATTTGGTCCAAAAACATTCAGTACTTTTTATTTTACAGCATAAAGCGTGTGTAACAGCATTTATGACCCTACCAAGTAAATAAAATTTGTTCAGTAGCATCCGATCGAGAAATTTATCGTATTTACAATATGTTAGGGCATTCCTTAAGCGAAGGTAGTATTTGGCCAAGTTCTCATCGTTAGACTGAAATACTTGCCTAAATTTAATGCTCTCAGCGTATTTGTTTTTTGATTTATCAAAATACTTTATGAGAGTTTGTTGAATTTTCTTACAAGAAACTTTAGAGCCCCGGATAATTCATCACCCATATGCAGAAGGGCATAGTTACTATGATGTTCCTCAGGTATTTTGCTGAGTTTGAGGGTCAAATCGAAGTGCCGGAAAATATCTTCTTCCGAAGAACCTTGCTTATATTCCTTAGCGGAGAATGGTATTTGCAGTCGAAGCTGCTGCACTATGTTGCTAATATAACGCATTCCTAAACGATTCTGCCAGTGCCTCCCACGATGATGCTGCTCCTTCATCCTTTGGCATTTTACATTTCACTTCTACACTTTTACTTAGTGAGTTGAAGTATGACTTTATTTCATAACCAATAAATAGTACAGAGACAGTACAAGGTGATTAACAGCTGATACTGACTTAAAGTATGTATGTATGTATTTGTATTTTTGTTGTGTCGGCTAAAGATATTAAACCGTATCTGCTTGGGAGTCTCCGCAGTAGTCATCCCAACCGCCATCTTATAGACAGGATGCCTCCTCCCGGGCAGATCAGGTACGATCTTCATGATCTAGAGAGAGAGAGGTCCAGCGGTACAAGAGAGAACCTTTAGATCATGGAAACTACCAGGCAGGTCTAAACGACATTCACGCTGATGAAGTCTCAGCAGCACTATCCAGCTATAGCATGAATGTAGTGCTAGGAGACATCCCCCGGAGATTTCAGCAGAGGAGAAGACGGTACCTCGTCAGACGCGCGTGGTTCTGGCTCAGAGATCTGGATTGTGCATCCGCCTAAATTCGTATTATGCGCTAATTGATGCTAATGGTTCGGATGTTTGTCCCACCTCCCATCAGAGACCACATGACGTGCTGCATCTCTTCCATTCTCCGGCCAGTCCTACTCAGCTCGTTTCTTTACCTATTGAAGCAGATCTATAGACGAGTCTTAAAATACAACATATATTGTTGTTACAAAAACAGTTTGCTACAGCTTAGATAGAATTATTCTAAAGTAAAATGTTTAAGTATTGCAAAATTCAAGTTTAGCCGTTACAAAAAAATAATATAAATCGTATAGAACAAAATTTAAAAAATAAATATTAATTCAAAAATGTTGTACATATTTATGCAAATTTATGACGTGATAATCAAAATATAAAACTACAGTGCCAATGTGACTCTACAAACAAATTCAATAAAAACATTGTTGTATTTCAACTTCAAGTCTACAGGCCTCGTAGAAAATAGTAGAGCTTTTGTTTTCGTCGGATTTATGCAAAGATAAATGGAGCTATGCAGTGATTCTAGCACAACATCAACCCTCTCTTGAAGCACATCAAAACGCCAACTGAACATCATCCGCATATGCACAAGGACTGCATAATCCACCATACTATCAAAAACATCATTTAGAAACAACGTTAATAAAATAGGGCCAGGGGCCGGCCCTGGTGCACCCCACTCCTAACCGACACACACGTAGAGAAACCCTTGACACTTACGTGTTGCGTCCTTTCACTGAGATAAGAGAAAAATAAACGACTGGCACTGCCTTCAAATCCTTATAACATAATAAGTTTGTTTATCACTAAACGGTGATCGACTCTGTCAAACGCCTTCTGCAAATGAAGGGATATAAGACGCTGATTATTAAAATTTCTTTTCAACTCATCAGTTAAAACAGCAAATAACGTTGAAGTACTCCTTTTATTGCGAAATCCACACTGACACTTGCCGCTTGAATAAAATGGGCAGAGAAGAAATGGGCATTGGGTTCTCCAGCGCGTTCGAATTTACTTTTTAGATCATTTCCATACCTCAAAATATTTTAACGGTTACCCGTCGCTGTCAGCTACATTTGATGTTATTGCCGCAAACGCTAAATATTAATCATCCTGCGAACACCATGAAACCTCCTATGCCTAAATACCAGTGAAATACTTCATCGATATCACTGGGAGTTCCAGTTGATTAGGATCCTACTAACCCTCCATTCTTAATCCGCCTTTAACTAACACAACATGAGCTTTCCTCTCTGCCTTTCTCACATCGGAGAAAGAATCCACGTCTGATGAAAAACGCATCCTAGAGAAATCGAACGAACTGACTTCATCCATGATTGCCACACTATCAACACTACTATAGTCATAGAACTCATAGTATTTTTTTTTTTTTTTTTTTTTTTTTTTTTTTTTTTTTTTTTTTCGAACGTTCCCATCGCCGCCACTCATACCCGCCCCTGCCGACCGAGGGGGCCACATCCCCATGACGTAGGGACATCGTACACATTATGAACCGATCCATAACGGAGAGATGGCAACAAATAACATCATTCGAAGATTAGCTACAGACACAAGTCAACAGCCAACCGGTAAAATACCACATAAATAAATCTAAACTAATATAGAGAATTTAAATAGGCATAATGTACCCACCACCATAATCTTTTAATATCAATAATAATACCCAACACCAAGAAACAATAAGAATTAATAAGAATTAATACTTAAAGCTAGAATCTAGTATCTACTAATAATATTATACAGAATGTGAGTTTAAATGAAAAATAATAATAGATTTCAATGCATAGAAGCTTAAGGAAAAATCTATTAGTTGAAATAAGGAATTGAAGTCGGCACACATTCTACGAATTGGATCACCACATGCGTAATTGTATCGTTGAAAATCCAAGTGTAAAAACTGATAGTGTCTCGAAGGTCTTAACGGGACATTAATACGGGACATTCAACGCTTACATCTAAAGAAATAAAAATGAAATCATACTTGGAGAAAGTGGGCCTTGATTCGAAAAAAACAACATATTCAGGAAATCTTCATGTGGGAGATGCCAAGAAACGTCATATATGTTTATTAGCCACAGATAACAAAGAGTGACAGAGAAAAAATACCTGGGAAATGATATTATTTTTCTTGTAGATCTTGCTGAGTACAACAAGAAACCGGTTTTGAAATTTCCCAAACACCTCCAAATTTCTGGAGTTACGGGTAAAAACGCGGTTTTTCGGATCTTACGCACTTATATGCCAGTAACTTGGTTGAAAATCAACCGATTTTTTCGGCTGAATTGGAAAGAATAAACTGCGGCCTTTCGAGTGGTGTATACCTACACTTTTAAAATCACACCGAAAAAATCTGTGTATTTTTCCTATAAACTCATTTTTTTGTAAATTTTCTGTAATTTTTTAAGTTTGGATGCGTTTTTACGCAGAATTTTTTATAAGGAACCGAACAATTTTAGAAGAATAAAGAGATTGACTTAAGAATACAATTCGGTGTCATTTTTAAAAATCCGTTAGAAACTGATTGAGTTGTTCAACTTTTATTAAAACAAAGTTTTTTGAAAAAAATAAAATTACACAGTACAACAGCCAATCTGGGGGGTGAGAAATTCCAAGTCAGGGTGATGGTACTAGGTCAGTATATTAAAACCCTCAAAGGTTTTGCGTTCGTATGTGCCAGTTTTTTTATGACCTTTTACATTTTTTCCTTATCTTGATTTTTTTTTCGCTTAACTGTAAAATGTTGGCAAAAACGTAGTTTGACATAACTCGAGAACGACTAGTTCGATTTTGCTGAAATAAATTGAGAAAACTTAATAATTACATTTTCTTTAATCCATTAATATACTGTTTCTCTACCAAATCAACATTTTTGCAATTAGAAATAAATTAAACAAGTAACTTCACTTAATTGTAAATAAAAGCAGAAAGCGTTAATCGATTTCTATGATCTATGTCGCATTTTGTTTATAGGTTATGTGTTTTTACGTGAAAGTTATAAGACTACACGTTTTTCCGTTTGGGATTTATATGTTTTAAAAAAAAAAAATTTTTTTTGGCAAAATTTTCTTCATAAATTTATTTCTAATTGCAAAAATGTTGATTTGGTAGAGAAACAGTATATTAATGGATTAAAGAAAATGTAATTATTAATTTTTCTCAATTTATTTCAGCAAAATCGAACTAGTCGTTCTCGAGTTATGTCAAACTACGTTTTTGCCAACATTTTACAACTAAGCGAAAAAACATCAAGATAAGGAAAAAATGTAAAAGGTCATAAAAAAAAACTGGCACATACGAATGCAAAACCCTTTGAGGGTATTAATATACTGACCTAGTACCATCACCCTGACTTGGAATTTCTCACCCCCCAGACCCCAAAAATGTTCCACAGTGTTATTGGCAACACTACTTAGAAATGTTTGTTTGACCGTTTTATGTTTAATTGAACATCATCAGTACCCCGTTTAAGTGACCAGCAATATTCGGAAATCATTTTTATTTTATCTTTTCCTTCAAAACGTTTTTCCATTGTAATTATTTCTTGATGAAAGTGTTCGCCTTGTTCATCACTGAACTGGCCCAGGTTTTCTGGGAAGAAGTCAAGATGTGAATGGAGGAAATGAATTTAAATTGACATGTTGCAGCCCATTTCACCATACACACTCAAAAATTCATCAACAATCGCGACATAGGTGTCGCTTCAGTGATTACCAAGAAAGTTATCACATAGCGCAACAAAATTCTTTCATGCGCGTTTTTCAACGGAACTGAGCTTGTTGATCAAATTCTCATCTCTCATAACTTTACGAATTTGAGTTCCAATGAATATACCTGAAATTCATCAGAACTGATAAATGCGATAACAAATATTATATCTTAGAAGAAATTAATAGCTTCTTTCATTTTGGCTTCGCTTAATATTGGGAACACCGCTCTAAGATAGCAAAAAGCTTCACTGCTTACATCAAGTTTTTTTTTACAAATTGTTTAATGTACCCTAACTTTAGATGCAGTGGTGAAAGAACAACCTTATCAGATGTAACTAATGGGGCGTTTTTCCTGCCTATTAGATATGTGTCACGAGACGGCCATACCTTGCGATCGTAGCGATTTGGTGCACGACCTTCCCATTCACAAAGATAACATGGATATTTTGTGTAACTACCTTGCATGCCAAATAACATTGTCAAAGCCTTTAAATCAGCGACAATTTTTCATTTATGCAAGTCATAGTTGACGAATCGCAGTATTTGGTTCATAACTTCATACGTTTCTTTTGTACTAGTCGCATATGCAATTGAACCAGATGGTAACAGATTTTTGTTATGCAGTAAAACAGCTTTCAAGCCAAATATAAAATCAAAATTACAGTCTAATAAAAATCAATATGTGACAGCGCTTAGAGAAAAGGGACCTAAGGGTAAAAAAAATCAATTTTCATTTTTTTTTCTTTTTTTTTTTGATGTGGACAACATCTGAGCATCGAATGAGACCAATCCCATGCTCCAAAGGTGTTCCCTCCAAGAGATATGCGCGTTTTATGAAAGTGAAGTCGACGATTCTAAGCGCAAATAGAAAGGGACATAATCTTTAAAATGGCTCTCCTGAACAAAACTTTTCATCAACTTGTCACTTTTTTTTTGATGTGGACAACATCTGAGCATCGAATGAGACCGATCCCATGCCCCAAAAGTGTTCCCTCCCACAGATATGCGCGTTTTATGAAAGTGAAGTCGAAGATTCTAAGCGCAAATAGAAAGGGACCTAATCTTTAAAATGGCTCTCCTGAACAAAACTGGTTTTAAACCTTAGGTCCCTTTCTATTTTGCGCGTCACATATGTTTGTTGAACACGTACTTTTGCATGAATGAAAAGTCGCCATTCGTCCGCCTTATAATTGTGACTTAATGCCAAAAAAAGTTTGGGTTCATCGGCGCAATATATGAGATTATTGTCATTTTAACCAGTCTTAAAACGTTCTTCAAATAACAATGTCAGGTCACTTCTTCTACAGAAAGTTACACGAAAATCGTCTTCCACCAAATTCCACTGCCTTAATCGCGGATTTCAGCCTGTCGTTTTGACAAACTTAAATCGCGAACCAGATCGAAGAAATCTGCATTTGAAACCAAAAGTCGCTCCGTTGTAGATTTGGATGGAAGGTGCTCTTTTCACCAAATATTTTTTAGCTTTAAAACCACATATGCTCGTTTTCGGAACTTTATCATTACCAGATATCGGTTATGTAAAACTTACAATATTTGCGTACTTTACATTTTTGCGGATTTTAAAAGTGTGCCCTGCCCCGAAATATTCGTTACACAAAATTAGCAATCATATGGTTTATGCCAGAGCTGATGATGCCAAGTCATAGGTGTACAAAAGGGCAAAGAAATTGAAAGTTGAACTTTGTATTTTGTTAATGTTGCACAGCAATTTTCACAAACAAATTTTGGCTGATACCAGCGACTGAATTTGTAAGAAAGGTTGAAGACTTTGTTGTATACTTCATCAATCACGCATATGACGGATATCCGTACAAAAGTTATTCCGTTTGTCACACATTTTTTTTGGTTAATTACACTTAAATATTATAAAATTGCTAACTTTTTTATTAATACAGTTTCAAAGCGAACAAGAAGTGATAAATCAAACAAAACAAATGAACAAAAACTAAAACAATATGTTTGCATGACAAACGGGATACTGAGATATTCAATAAAAAAAAACGGTCAAACAAATATTTCTGAGTAGTTTGGCCAAAAAGTTGTTAAAAGTTGGATAAAAATGACACCGAATTGTATTCGTAAGAAAAATCTCATTATTATACAGTTCAAAAATTGTTCGGTTCCTTTAAATAAATTCTGTGTAAAAACGCATCTAAAGTTAAAAAATTAAAAAAATTTAAAAAAATGAGTTTACAGGAAAAAACCCACAGATTTTTTTCAGTGCGATTTTAAAAGTGTATACACCATTCGAAAGACCGCAGTTTCTTCTTTCCAAATAAAACTTAAAATCGGCTGAAAAACCCGTAACTCCAGATTTTGGAGGTGTTTGGGAAATTGCAAAACCGGTTTCTTGTTGTACCCAGGTATTTTGACATCATTCCTTTTTGGTTACACTGCAACTTACAACCGCAAATCGGTACAAAAAATTCTAACAATCACTAGAAAGTATACACAAACTTAAATATAACCGCCACCTTTATTTACTAAAATATTATAAACCAATTAAAAAATGACAAAAGCTACAAGTATGCGTTACAAACTTATAATATAACCAACACCTTTGCTTATTACAATGTTAGATATCAATAATAAAAAATATAAGAAAACTATAAGTATACAATTGTTATGAAGACAATGAGTTCAAATAAAAAAGAATTATTGTTTTTAATGCAACAAATGCTTAGGACAAGTCAATTAAATGATATATCGAATTAAAATCAGCACACATTCTACGAAATGGGTCACCACATGCATGCATGCGATCTCACGACAGCCGGTTCTATGCTCTGGATCGACCCGAAGGAGGAATTCTTCGGTCAAGGGATGTCACCCCGGTCCTACATGCCGCTACAACAACAACATCATGCATGCAGAAATATAAAGCTCTTCGTAGTATATGGATCAGTAAACTCTTTTGCCCAGCGTTTCATAGAATAAAAGACACCATACACTTTATTTACCATAGTAATTATATGGTTGTTCAAATTCAACTTTCTGTCCATCATAAAACCAAGATCAAAAAAATCAATCGCTGTCAATTCAGAGCCACATAATTTAAATTTAATAGCCAACAATCTACTCCTAAAGAAGCACATATGCTTACATTTTTTTTATGCTCAACTCAATTACATTAAATTCACACCAGGTACTAAATCTGTCTAATTAATTCTGCAGCTTATGACAGTCCGCAAAGCTTGCATTATAATCACGACGCCTGCAAACAATAGTATAAGTAAATAAGACTTAAAAATAGAATAGAGCAAGTCGCTAATAAATAGTAAAAATAGAATAGGTCCATGGTGGCTGACCCTATGGGACACCAGAGGATATATAAATTTATCCAGAGAGTCTTTTTTTTTCCAATAAAACTGCTTGTTTCCCAATTACATATGAGGAAAGTCAGTTCATGAAATTATTATTAAATCTAATTTTGTTAAACCTAACTGAAGTCAGTTCATATAACGTCTGTTTGTTTGCTAAAGCAAATGCATTTATAACTAGAGGAAAACTGGAGTAGATAAGTAAAAAGTAGAATGACCGTTAAGAAATCCGCGTTGGCGTGGATGGAGTATAGGGGTCACATTATGTGAAACAAAATTTGTTCCAATTTTGTTTTCAAATAACTTGGCAATCCCTCTATAGTTAGATACATCAAAATAATAACAGGTATCAGGAAAGTACCCCAATTCAATGATGAACTAAATAATAAGTATAAGGGTAAGACAGATAACATATTCGAAATAACATCGGGTCCAGAAGCACAAGTGGGTTTAAAACGATGCAAATTTGATTCAATAAGATAATCTGAAATAGGAAGAAATATCTGATTTACTAAAGAAATTCTGTAAATCAGATTGCAGGGTTAAATGAACGTAAAAAATATTTATTTTCGATATAGTCAGCAAAACAGTTTGCATTTGACTGATCGCTTGAGAACTCAATACCATTAAGTCTTATTCTCGATGGCTTAAAAGATTTTCGACGTTTTACATTAATAAATCTGTAAATTGATTTAGGGTCCTTTTTCAAATTGTCCCTAACTTTTGAAAAGTACATGCCCTATAGCATCGACGAGACTCTATATTGTACCGTTGTCTCACCAAGGAATGTCCACCATAATCAGCAGTTAGACCTGTTCTTTTAACCTATTAAATGATTTACTCTTCATGTTTTCAATCTACATAACTTCATAGAAGTTCAAGGCATAGTATTTTCTACAACAATTGGTTCAATAGGCACTGTTTTAGATACAAAATTATTTAATATGTCACAAAATTTCTTGACAGCAAAATCAAAGACAGCAATATTACTAGTATAACGTTTCGCTACATAAGCAACAGTTTCGCAGTAATAAATGTATGTATGTATGAAGAAAAATAATTTGAACAGGGATTAAACCGGCTCAAGACCTCTTGTTTTCTATATTTAAATAGAAGACAAGTTTTTAACAAAATGGCAAAGTGACATTGATTTTCGTGGCTGCACACTACTTTTATCATGATTTCGGGTCCGTGACAACCCTCTTCAGAAAGCCTTGCTGCAATTGTTGAAAGTAAAACCGAACTCTATAAGGCCAGGCTCTCCACAAACGAATGAGAACTACTGTTGTAAACCTTACTTTTCAAGTTTTCTTCACACAATTGCCCACGAAAATACAACTCACTCTTGCCAGCTCTAAAGAGACTCCACATCGAGAGCCATCAATAGATTTCTTTTACAACAACGTGTGTGTGTTGTAAAAAGAGTTTAGTTGACTATGTCAACTTGTGTGCCGTGCCGTGCATGTAAGTATGTTTAGCTCGTTTGTTTTATTTCGGTCTGTTGCTTTTACACATTGAACAGGGATTAAACCGGCTCAAGACCTCTTGTTTTCTATATTTAAATAGAAGACAAGTTTTTAACAAAATGGCAAAGTGACATTGATTTTCGTGGCTGCACACTACTTTTATCATGATTTCGGGTCCGTGACAACCCTCTTCAGAAAGCCTTGCTGCAATTGTTGAAAGTAAAACCGAACTCTATAAGGCCAGGCTCTCCACAAACGAATGAGAACTACTGTTGTAAACCTTACTTTTCAAGTTTTCTTCACACAATTGCCCACGAAAATACAACTCACTCTTGCCAGCTCTAAAGAGACTCCACATCGAGAGCCATCAATAGATTTCTTTTACAACAACGTGTGTGTGTGTGTGTGTTGTAAAAAGAGTTTAGTTGACTATGTCAACTTGTGTGCCGTGCCGTGCATGTAAGTATGTTTAGCTCGTTTGTTTTATTTCGGTCTGTTGCTTTTACACATTGAACAGGGATTAAACCGGCTCAAGACCTCTTGTTTTCTATATTTAAATAGAAGACAAGTTTTTAACAAAATGGCAAAGTGACATTGATTTTCGTGGCTGCACACTACTTTTATCATGATTTCGGGTCCGTGACAACCCTCTTCAGAAAGCCTTGCTGCAATTGTTGAAAGTAAAACCGAACTCTATAAGGCCAGGCTCTCCACAAACGAATGAGAACTACTGTTGTAAACCTTACTTTTCAAGTTTTCTTCACACAATTGCCCACGAAAATACAACTCACTCTTGCCAGCTCTAAAGAGACTCCACATCGAGAGCCATCAATAGATTTCTTTTACAACAACGTGTGTGTGTGTGTTGTAAAAAGAGTTTAGTTGACTATGTCAACTTGTGTGCCGTGCCGTGCATGTAAGTATGTTTAGCTCGTTTGTTTTATTTCGGTCTGTTGCTTTTACACATTGAACAGGGATTAAACCGGCTCAAGACCTCTTGTTTTCTATATTTAAATAGAAGACAAGTTTTTAACAAAATGGCAAAGTGACATTGATTTTCGTGGCTGCACACTACTTTTATCATGATTTCGGGTCCGTGACAACCCTCTTCAGAAAGCCTTGCTGCAATTGTTGAAAGTAAAACCGAACTCTATAAGGCCAGGCTCTCCACAAACGAATGAGAACTACTGTTGTAAACCTTACTTTTCAAGTTTTCTTCACACAATTGCCCACGAAAATACAACTCACTCTTGCCAGCTCTAAAGAGACTCCACATCGAGAGCCATCAATAGATTTCTTTTACAACAACGTGTGTGTGTGTGTTGTAAAAAGAGTTTAGTTGACTATGTCAACTTGTGTGCCGTGCCGTGCATGTAAGTATGTTTAGCTCGTTTGTTTTATTTCGGTCTGTTGCTTTTACACATTGAACAGGGATTAAACCGGCTCAAGACCTCTTGTTTTCTATATTTAAATAGAAGACAAGTTTTTAACAAAATGGCAAAGTGACATTGATTTTCGTGGCTGCACACTACTTTTATCATGATTTCGGGTCCGTGACAACCCTCTTCAGAATATAGAAAACAAGAGGTCTTGAGCCGGTTTAATCCCTGTTCAATGTGTAAAAGCAACAGACCGAAATAAAACAAACGAGCTAAACATACTTACATGCACGGCACGGCACACAAGTTGACATAGTCAACTAAACTCTTTTTACAACACACACACACACACGTTGTTGTAAAAGAAATCTATTGATGGCTCTCGATGTGGAGTCTCTTTAGAGCTGGCAAGAGTGAGTTGTATTTTCGTGGGCAATTGTGTGAAGAAAACTTGAAAAGTAAGGTTTACAACAGTAGTTCTCATTCGTTTGTGGAGAGCCTGGCCTTATAGAGTTCGGTTTTACTTTCAACAATTGCAGCAAGGCTTTCTGAAGAGGGTTGTCACGGACCCGAAATCATGATAAAAGTAGTGTGCAGCCACGAAAATCAATGTCACTTTGCCATTTTGTTAAAAACTTGTCTTCTATTTAAATATAGAAAACAAGAGGTCTTGAGCCGGTTTAATCCCTGTTCAATGTGTAAAAGCAACAGACCGAAATAAAACAAACGAGCTAAACATAAGAAAAATAATTTTTTTTTTAATTCATAAAAAATCAAAAACGGAATTATTACTTTCGCGTAAAATCACATAACCTGTGAACAAAATGAGACACAGATCATGAAAATCTACTTATATGTACGCGTTTGGCTTTTATTCACAATTAAGTAAAGGTATCTCATTTTGACAAGAATAATGATTCAATGTATTTGGAAAATATATATAATATATTATTTGTTATTAACACGTAAAATTAAAAATATCAGGTTATAACATAGATCATAAAAATCAATGAACGCATAAATTTAGTTTTGTTTGTTTGCTCCCATTACTTTCTTGCGTGGTGGTTACTTGTTTAAAGTCTGTGGATGAGGATCTGTCTTCATGTGGAAAAATTCAATTTTTTTAATCAGTCAGGTAACTTCAATTTTGTGACTTACGGCGGAAACTCCTATTGTATATTCTTCTTCTGCATCTTCATTGTCGGGATCGTACGTCTTTTGCGACCACCAACAAATTTCAGCCACCAGCAAGTCGAGCCATTTGCCTTTATATCGCCTTTCCATGTGCATGGCCACTTGATGGAAACGCTCGCCATGTTCATCCGATTCTGAGGCTAGCTGCTTGCTGAAGTATTCCAGATGGTGATGCAAAAATTAAATTTTGAGAGACATGTTCACTCCAATTTTCTGGAAGTAGTTCAACATCTTGGTCAAAGGAGCGGGGTTATTGTGTGCTCGCTAACTTCCCTAAAAATTTCGTATAACTTTCTTCACTGCCCTCCACGCAAGGTAATCGTCACCGCCTTTAAATTCCTTTGATCTCATGATCTTTGGTATATCGGGACGATTTACACTTTCGTCACTTGTTGAATGACAAAGATCGATTAATGAACACCTATAAATACTACGTACTTTTCAATATTTTACTGACAGGTACTTATGAACGGAAGCATCTGGTAAGGGTGGCTACGTACATGATTCAGCACGTGTGCGTTTTGAATTTTTCAAAATGTTCCAAAACATGAGCACTCACAAATGGGGGGGGGGGAAATTTCTGTAAATTTCATCCGTTCTACGCAGCCAACGGAAAAACACAAATCATTAAAATAGCGCACGTCCCTTTTTCCCCCTTTAATTGACTGAACGGAGTCCTATTACAAACGAACAAGAACAGGAATTTAGCGTCCTCGCACATTTAGTGGTTATTGGCGTTTTTAGTTTGCTACCGCAATCATAAAAATAAAATAACCCTTTGTTTATTACATTTTTTAATTCTGAGAATCATAAAAAAGTCAACGTTTTTTTTAAAGAATTTTGTACATATCTCGAGCAAACTTCTGAAATTCATACCTTTAGTTCATTGTAACATCGATTTCATGATCTATGCCGCATTTTGTTCAGGTTACGTGACTTTACTCGAAATTAATAGGAATTGACACTTTTTTCTGCTTTTGATTTTATATGAATTAAAAAAAAAAATTTTAGGAAAAAATATTATTTTCTTCATACATTTATTTATTACTGCAAAACTGTTGCTTATGTAGCGAATCGTTATGTGAACAGATTAAAGGAATTGTAATTCTTAATTTTTTTTTATCAAAATCGGACTAGTGGTTCTCAAGTTATGTCAAACAAAAGACCCTACAACGTGACAAATTCCCCTGTACGATACTTACTAAGTTCAAATCGATATATCTCGATTCATAGATGAGCCCCAGCGAAACGCCGGGACACTTATAACTTTTTTGACAGATATAACTTTCCCCGGTGGTTTCATCCCATCCCGATCACTGACCCCTACCATTTGTCGCAGAGTGTTGTTAACTATTTATTAGACTTAGATGGACTTATAATTGACGGCAAAAGGTACAACGCCAATGAGCTAAGAAACATGATTCATGATAGTGTCGATGATAATTTGGTGGGCATGGTAACAGTGATTTGTCTAATGACGAACATATCAATTGTGAAAGCCTCTGTCTATTTCTGTTCCATACATTGTTATGTGTCACTTGGTTTGTCAATAGTACTAGCCTTTTTCTTTTGTGATCGAACGTTCCTAACGCCCTTCACTCCCGCCCCTGCCGACCAAAAGCGGCCACATCCCCATGACGTAGGGACAACGTACAGATTATGGACAGATCCACATTGGAGATATGCCTAGAAACACCATATATGTAATATCAGTACAAAAAAATATAATCATCACGAGAAAATATACTGTTAATATTCGAAATATTGGAAAGAATATATAAAAAAAAACAAATTACAAGATAACACTAACACCTATTTTTTGAATTTGTTAATGACCTCGAGTCAGACAATTTGGATCAAAAAATATAAATATAATATAGGTCAACAATACTTAGAACAACATACAACACGGAAGCCACCCCGAGAAAACATACGCCATGAAACTATACAAAAAGACTGAACAAAAATAAAACACTACCACGAACAACATTATTAAACAGGATTTCAAACATAACAGGCAAGCAGCAACATTAAAATCATCAACAACTTTTCTAATAAAATTCAAGCAAGTAGGTATTATACCAAAGTTCATCTATAATACAACAAGAAACACTTGCAACATATTTAATACACACAACAAAATATCGCCAAATTTAGAGAAAACATTAGAAAAGTACAAATGCCATACGAAAATATTAAAGCTACTTTTACAACACAAACATAAACTTACGAGTATAAACACAAACACCGTGATGCTATCCAGAGCAAGAGATCAACTTGAACAAATTTTGGATGAAAAAGAACAACAATCTTCCACAGTGAAGACATACTCCGCTACAGCCATACGACGAAAACTAAATAAACGCGCATTAACAAATTACGAGCATTAAAACAGCAACAACATGCAGAATTTCACTTAACCCACGACACAGAATGGTTCGTAAACAACACATACCTAACTACGTTGAGCGGCTAATCTCGCTAGGCCCAAGTACGCTCTGCCTATGACAAGAACAAAATTCCATTTGTTTAACGTTTGTGCGTCTGATTGATGATCATTTACAGATAGCGAAAATAGGGAGAAGTGACAAACTGATACTTGACACAGTGGGACAAACGAGGACTTTTTTGAAGGAAAATTTGGACGTTTTAATTCTTAGTGCTGACAAGGGACGGAAAACGGTGGATATGCATAAAAATGATTATGAGCTTAAATGAGGACAATTCTGGGAGATATGGATACGCTTAAAGTGAGATCCAACATCTAGTCTGCAGAACCAAAACAATAGTTAGGTAAACAAATTATTCAATATTAATATAATAAACTTGACGGAGAATGAGAAATTAACCAACAAGACTGCCATGGTACCATGAATATACGGACTTCCAAAGATCCATAAAGAAGGAATACAATTACGACTAATTTGTTCATCGATTCAGGGATCCTCCGCTTCACCGCTTGTTGCAGACATTTAATGTATACAATAGCGGTCAAACCAAGACATTTAACGAAATACGTAGACGATTTATTCTGCATCGTAATTGGAAATGACAAAAATGGCAAATACGCTTTTAATATTAAACACATACCATTGTCAGATACTGTTCACCATGGAATACGAAACAGACTAGAAATTGGCATACTATACAGACATAATATACAGACTGAAAAACGTACTAAAGATAGACTGGTATCAAATACAAACAGCATTAGGTCGATTAATAAACTTTTTCATCCAAGACAAACAAAGATCAACACGGCTACTAACATCATAAATCAAGTACTAAACATGAGCGAGAAACAATTCTACAGTACCAATGAGAAGAATATACTACGAATTCTAAGAAAAAACGACTTTACAAACCTAACAATTGACGAATTAATTAGACTTGTATAAAAACCAGTAAATAACAAAGAGCATGGAACAGAAAATTTACATGTCAACAACCTACGAGTATGTACCTGGATTCTCTAAAAGAATTTGTATCTCTGACGTCTACAATGAAGATAAATTTCAATTAGCTTTAAAATGGACGAATACAATAAAAAACTTTTTTAACAGGACAAAATTAATGATCAATAAGCCAGAAAGACAAATCTAACGTTGTATACATGATAAAGTGTAAAAGTAACGAGTCCAAAGTTTCCCAGAAGGTATATGTTGACATAACTAAGACAAAATTAAAGACTATACTTTCTGCGCATAAGTCAGATCAAAAGGCGATCAACAGGCCGTTAGAACAAAAAAACAGCGCTAGCAGCCCACTGTACGTTAACAGGCCACAGGCCCAACTTCAATGATGTAGACATACTGACTCAGGAGAGTAACTACCGATGGATATATACGCTCGAAATGTTACATATAATCAATGTCCCAAAATGACGAGAGAATGAACATCAAAAGTGGCACTAACCAAATCGCACACATATATAAAAACTTAATCTCTAAATACAGCCAAAAAAATAGGTTTTTGTCGCAAAAAAGCCTGAAGCGAAGAAGGTTATTGTTTTGTTTAAAATGTAATAATTGTTAAAATTGTGTCGTTTATTTTAGTGTTTAATGAGCCGATCTCCTTTTAACCTATGGTTCGTCTACAAAAATGTAAATATTAAATAATTATTGAAAAGTATATTTTACTCGTAAGTTTAGAGGTATTTATCAATCCCAAGTACCTTATGAATATTAGCCATCTTCTTGCGAAGTTTCAGGACCCTAGCATATTTCGTTTGATTGCTACAGACACATAGATAGAAGAAGTTAATTGGCTAGATCATTTTATATAGGCCGCCAGTCCGTTAAGATAAAAACTGACTCGGGCCGTCACTGTCACTGTGGCACCCTTAGGCAAAAGTTATAGAAAAAAATTTAGTAAGAGGAGAGAAAGATTATGAAAAATAAAGTTTTGAACTAAAAATAAAAAACAATTTTGTAAATGCATAAACAAAATATATCCAGTGCGGATATCATGGATTAATAATATCCAAATAATAAAAAAAAACATAAAATCGAGAAGGGTCAGGCTGGGATTCGCACTTAGTTCGCAAGAAATAATTAGACATTCGGCGATTGTTGAAGTAGCCAGTTCACGCATTGGCAATCCTTCGATTGTCGAATTACGTGTTATTTTCCACTTACATTTTTAATTCAATAAAACTTTTTTTCAATTAATTTTAGTTTTGCCGCTGGTGTTGCACATAGAGACTACACTGTTGTAAAATTGTACTTCCATATGTCCATAAAGGATCCAAAATCACCTTACCAAGGAAGAACGATTTGAGTAGGTTCGTACGTTTTGTGGCGGGCTTGGCGTCGAGGATTGCCCGTTCCCGCAAAACGATCGCTGAGCGTAATGGTAGTCACATTGCTAGTTTTGGAAAATAAAGCAATTAGATGCCGGTCTGACTGTATGGTTTATATAGAGATGAGTACGTTACATTTTCTCTTTCTTGCCTTTGCATGCTGATACTTTCCTTAGAAAGCCGCGTAATCTTTTTGATGCAGAGTTATCCTCAATCCAAATAAGGAGTTTTATACAACACCAATAAATAAGTAAACTTACGTGTAAAACTTTAATTATTCGGAACGAACTTCAACCAAGTTGTTTAAAGTGTCCGCTAGGTGTTGTTACAATTATCAAAAAAAAAATTGTCCCAAAAGGGGTATTTATAGTCAAGTTTTCAGCACAGTTTCGATGAAACTGGAATTATTCAGCAATATTTGCGTGTACATATTTAAAAATTTTCACGCATACGAGTACTAATCTTATCATTATTAATAAATGCCAAGCTTATGACACGAAGTTTCTGAAAGAAACTAAAAGCCGCATCTCCTTGTAAGTGGAAACCCAGTATATAGCAACGAGAGCGTAGAAACGTTCGAACACTGACTTCAAACTAAATTATAAATTGTATTTAATTTTCTTTTTAGACAAGATACTATTTTAATGTTACAAGGAGGCTACATGGAAAGGATGCTGTACAATAGGGTTGCCATTTTTGAGATGTGAGAAACAATACATTAGGGGTTAAAAACAGCACAAAACGGTACACTGCTTGTATCCAAATTCAATTTGTGTATTTTTTTATTTTGAAAAAAATACCTCTAAATGGATCACCCTATACATGGATTGATTTTTCTGGACGCTTATTTTAATGGTTTTACCACTACAAGATGTTAACAATACTCTTGTAAAAATAGTTATGGTTGTTGTAACAACAATATATTTTGTTTTGAAGTCCAATTCGTCTTATAGGTATCTGCTTCGATATCCTGGTGGAGAAAACGCGCCATTTAAACTGGATGCGTCCACTGAGACTTGCGGGCCCGCTGAGTGGACTTGGCCTGACAATTGAACAGGTGCAGCACGTCATGTGGTCCCTGATGGCAGGCGGGACAAACATCCGAAACGTTAACATCAATTCGTGCCCAATACGAATTGAGATCTCAGCTGAGCCAGAACCACGCGTGTCTGCCGAGGTAGCTTCTTCTCCTCTGGTGAAATCTCCGGGCGATGTTCCCCTAGCTCTACATTCACACTATATCTGGATACTGTTGCTGCGACTTCTTCAGCATGAATGTTGTTCAGAACTGCCTGAGAGTTTCAATTATCTAAAGGCTCTCTCATGTACCGCTATACCTCTCTCTAGATCATGAGAGTTCGTACCTTATCTGCCTGGGCAGAGGCATCCATCTCCTTAAGTAGATGGTCTCAGAAGACATAAGGAGACACCCTGTTAATAAGGTCAACAAGGTTTTTTTGTCGGCTCCCCAAGTACTGCGGTAAGTGACTTGAGGACTTTGTTCCTACTTTTGAGCTTATCACAGATATCTGTACAAGTGCAGAGGAAATAAATAGGCTGTACAATTTGGCGCCAAGGATTTTGGGGTAGGGTAGTTCGGATGTTGACGTCATCGACTTTCACATTGTGTGACAACCGCACCTCTGCGGTCCATGCAGTAAACTGTGTGGCTGCTGAATTGGAAGCGGTTATTTGCATATTCCTCGCAGCGAAAAAGCGTGCTAAGTTAGTGAGGCAACTGTTGAATTTCTCGGCTGACGCCAGAATTGTGCAATCATCAGAGTACGACACAAATTCAAGGCCGCCTGGTGGTGCAAGGATTTTAGAGATGTAGAGGTTTAACAGAGCAGGAGATTTCATCCCTCCCTAGCGGAACTCCTTATTCAACTTCGACTTCTACATATGAATGGTACCCATACATAAAGTATATTTAATGATTCAACGTTTCGAAAAAGCGTGCTAAGCGGAACAGAGGTCCATGATAGACCACGTCGAAGGCTTTTCTAAGGTCAAGAGCCACGAAAACCGTCCTGTCGTTGGGGTCTGATTATGGCCGCGACTTATACGTGTTGTAATGGCGTGTGAAGCAGTGGTGCTGCTGCTTGCGGAATTGATGCTGATGATCAGCACAAGGAAGGTGTTCGATCAGGCTGGGGAGGAGCAGCGCTTCAAGCGTCTTTGCTACTTGCGAAAACAAGAAGATCGGCATGTACGATTCTCCTTTACTTGCATCTTTGCCTGGCTTCAGTAGCGGTACCACTCTGCTCATTTTCCATGCATCGGGAACTAATTGAGTGGCTAGCGACAGAGTGAGCACTTTGGCCATGTACTCTACTTCCGGGGTATCCAAGTGCTTCAACATCAACAACCATTCCCTTTGACTATGCGCTGCGGATGGCATGGTCAACGACGCCAACGGTAAATTGTGGTGGTGCCTCTTCGACTCAGAGAGCGCAGATACGACGCAATACACTCCTTTTCGTCTTATCACTCTCTGGGTGCTCAATAAAAAGGCGGTTAAAATAATACGAGCACCGCTTCGGATCTGTCACTGTTTTATCACCGAACGTGACGGCTGTCCGATCATCCTTTCTTCCAGGGTTAGAGAGAGATGTGACCGTTGTCCACAACTTATCAATTCCGGAACTTGAGTAGCACTGCTTATATTCGCAGACCAACCTACTGACCTCTGAGATCCATGGAGCTATGAATGTCATCACGCTCATCCCGCAGCCTCTGCTGTGAAATTTAGTCGTATCTCTGATATTCGACAAGCAGGAATATGGCGAGCGGCTGCTTTGTTGATGGTGGCCCGGAACTTCTCGGCTACCTGATCATACGAGGGAATGAGTAGAGTATTGAAAGCGGTTGGTGGCTTCTCTGAAAGCCTTTTTTTGGTTGAGATAAGTTAAGAAATTATGAAGTCGGATGGTCTGTTGATGGAGAGAATTATGGGAAGGTGATCTGATCCTGACGAGATGACGGGGTGCCAGATGACGTCGTTGATCAGGTCAGGCGATGCCACAGTTATGCCATATTCCTACCAAAGCTTTTAAAAGTCCTACCAAGTTGAGTCAAAACCTACCAAAATTTTAAAATTAAGTTTCATGGCTCACAACAGTTAGTTTCATGTCAAATACTTGTATTTCAGATATATTTCAGTTAGACCCTCCTGCAAGTGTACCAATCGCCTTAAAACCACGAGCTGATTAAATTTTACGTTTTCTGTCTGTTGTCCACCTAAGTTTGTGATCAAAATGAAGGTCGAAATTGTGGTCAGATCTTTATAAAATATGGCATCTGAAGCAAGGGCGGCCGCTGTTGGCATAGATGTTGCACCCACACATATGTATGTTCAACCGAACTTATGCCTTTAACTTCAAAAGCCATAAAATACATCCAATATCGATTAAGTTAGAGTATGATCGACAAGTAAGCAGCTCAGATAAACATGATGCATATCGATTTAGGTTTTGATGGAGCCCCAGGGCAAAGGTACCACCCCATTTAAGATACAACAACCAAGTGGATCCAAATAAAAAGTAGGGAAGACTTTTTATTTCAACTTACTTGCAAAGTTACTTGGTAATGCGAGTTTTTCTAAGTATGGCAGAAAAATAAAACATCCAAGTGCCCAAAAAATCGGTTCGCAAACACCTGTACATAAGGGCACCAAAAATTATTTTTAACTATTTTTAGGATTGGATGGTCAAGTTCCCGGCCACTTCAAACATGCCAAATAGGTAGCAAAAATCCAAAGTAAATTCTTGAGGAATTCCAATATATCATTGTTCAAAAGACTTGGATTAATATGATGCCATCTCCGAATATGGGCAAATGCACACTCAATATCACAGAATTTCCATATCTATTCAGATATGTACTAATTTTTAAGATTTTTCTAAATTTGGTCTGGACCCCAGAGCCCTATGGCCTAACCACCATCGTTAAATGTGCGAATATGATGATATTGACGAGTAAGCTTAATTTGGGGAAATACATTAAAAGACCATATATTGGTAGAAAACATTTTATTTGACTTCAAAAGCTTTATTTCTAAATATATTCCGATAAATCTACTAAAATGATTCTTAGCCTACCATTCTACCATTCGGAACAAAAACCTTCCAAATTTGGTAGGAAAAGCCCAAAACGGAAAAACTGTATGGCAATCGCCCATACACTGTGCAGAACGTAGAGCTATCAATTTGCTATATCAAAGCTATGCCCCTCTGGTCGTTGTCTAGGAGAGCATGCCACAGTTCGTGGTAAGCATTAAAGTCACCTAGAACCAAGCGGTTATTGCCTTGTAGCAGATTGCTAATGTCTGACAAATAACGCGGAGCACAGCTATCAACCGGTGGGATGTATACGTTGTACATCTCTATCTCGGTAATTCCAGTTAGAGTCAAGCTTAGGCGAAATAGGTCTATACTGCACAGAATGATGCAACAGGAAAGCAAGTGGGAGACTCCTCTTCTGGTGCGATCCTTACGTAGCCGCTGTATCCATCACAACTGTGCAGGCCGCAGGTGGTATTCAGCTTCGTTTCTTGGATCGCAGCGACCATGATATTTCTCCAACTCATAAATTCCATTACCTCACTGATTTTGTTGCGTAGGCCATTGCAATTAAAATGCCAAACTGATGCACTGTTAGGGGTGGAAACAGCAATCTGCGGTGTAAGATGCTGCATATGTTGATGATGTTGCGAGGGAGACTGCGGGGGCGTCTCATAGTTGGATGATGATGACGACGAAAGTGAAGACGACGATGATAACACCAAATCCAGAGACCCACTGCGAACTACGTTGATACAGCACGAGCCAACAAAGTCCGTTTCGCTAAACTCCATAATGTGGTTCACACCTGAACAGCTCCTGTAGTGCCCCCACTCCATGCAACGATTGCACCTTACAGACGTGGCACGATGGAGTATACGGTTCCGACAAACCGAGCAGATCCAAGATCCGAGGTTTTGTTCGATCTCGGTTTGAAGTAGTAATATTCGGAACAGGCATTCCGAGAAGTGCTGCTCCCACGACGAAAAAATGGACAAACAAAAAACACATATTGTTGAAGTGACTGCCTCTGGCCGAAGAGTGTTTGTTTCGGGTCAATCCGGTGCATCGAACAGGGAGTCGCGGGTACCAGCTCTTTGCAAAAACAAATCCTGTTTAAAAATTGTTAAACCTATGCTAACATTTCGCAAGAAGGTATTAATTCGGCCGATTTTAATGTATCGAATAAACATTTTGCTTCAAACGTTGTGACTTTCGTACACTTAATTCTCTTTAATTATTTGTCGATTGGAAGGCTATCTGCAGTTGTACTACTGCGGAATTTGTTTTTTGTTAAGAAATTTAATGATACATTTAATGGAATTGCATCTAAACCCAGTGAATATGGAATCCATTGTAGCTGAAAAAGGTATGCATTGGACTTCTTTGAAGTTATGTAGATTAAAAAACATACAGAGTAAATCATTTAAAAGATTCAAAAGAACTTACTACTGATTATGGTAGATATACCGTGGCGAGACAACAGTGCAATATCAGGTCTCGGCGATGCTATGGGTCGTACTTGTCAAAAATTTGGTATAATTTTAAAAAGGACACTACATCCTTTTTCAGATTTGTAAATTTAAAACGTTGAACATCTGCTAAGCTTTCGAGAATAAGATTTAATTAAACTGTTTTGCTGACTTTTTTGAAAATACATATTCTTTACGTTCGTTTAACCTGCAATTCTGCCCCCCTACAGAATTTCTTCAGTATTCTCCTCCTGTCTTAGAAGTTTCACTTATTAGTACTTCTGGTCCTGATGGTATTCCGAATATATTATTGAAAGCCTGCTCTGAATCGCTTATCTTACCCTTATCTTTATTATTTAATTCATCATTGAAATTGGAATAGTTTCCTGATTTACGAAAAAAGTCTTACTTGTTCACACTTCATAGATCGGGTAGTCTGTTGGATGCATCGAGCTACAGAGGGATTGCTTAATTAAGCGCAATTCCTATGGTAGATATACCGTGGCGAGACAACAGTGCAATATCGGGTCTCGTCGATGCTTTGGGTCGTACTTGTCAAAAATTAGGGATAATTTTAAAAAGGACACTAAATCCTTTTTCAGATTTTTAAATTTAAAACGTGGAACATCTGCTAAGCTTTCGAGAATAAGATTTAATTAAACTGTTTTGCTGACTTTTTTGAAAATACATATTTGTTACGTTCGTTTAACCTGCAATTCTGCGCCCCTACAGAATTTCTTCAGTATTCTCCTCCTGTCTTAGATGTTTCACTTATTTGTACTTCTGGTCCTGATGGTATTCCGAATATATTATTAAAAGCCTGCTCTGAATCCCTTGTCTTACCCTTATCTTTATTATTAAATTCATCATTGAAATTGGAATAGTTTCCTGATTTACGAAAAAGGTCTTACTTGTTTCCACTTCATAGATCGGGTAGTCTGTTAGATGCATCGAACTACAGAGGGATTGCTTAGTTATGCGCAATACTAAGTTATTTAAAAAAATTAACAAACTTTGGTTCACAGAACATAAAAAAGTGTATGCATATGTGCTTCTCTAGAAGTAGATTGTTGGCTACTAAATTTAAATTGTGTGACTGAATTGAAACCTGTTGATTCATTTATTGATTCTGGTAAATAAAGCGTATGGTGTATTTTATTTTATTAAACTCTGGGCAAAAGAGTTTACTGATCCATGTACTACGAAACAGCTTTATATATCTCTAGTCAAGCCAATTTAAGAATATGGATCAGTGGTTTGGGATCCCCAATGTGATTATTATGTTAACAAACTTGAGTCCGTGCAAAAACAAATTTTACTATTTTGCTTTAGAAATCTACATTGGAATACATTGGCTTTGAACTCCCTTCTTACAATAGCAGGTTGAATCTTATAAAATTTCCCTCATCAAAGAGTAGGCAAACTATGATGAACACGATGATGGTATATAATATTCGTGGGATTGTTGCTTCTGAATATTTAACACCATTTAGTATTAAATATTATCAGTATCAGTTATTACTATTGAATTTCCAAAGGTACAACTATACATGTGGTTATCCATTTCAAAGAATGTGTGCTGATTTTAACTCGTTATATCATTTGATTGACTTCTCCTTAGACTTTGATGCATTTAAAACTAAAATTATTTGTTATTTAAATTCTATGACTTCATAACAATTCAAACTACTTGCAATGTACTAGATTCCAAATTATATACTTATAGTTTTTCTTATTTTTAAATTGGTGTTCGTTTATAATATTGTAATAAGCAAATGTGGTGGTTATATTTAATATTTGTATTGCATATTTATGGTTTTTCTGAATTTATAATTGGTTTTGGTTTCTAATATAATTATTCTAATATAATGGTCGGATATAATTAAGTTTCTATATATTTTCTAGTGATTATTATAATGTACCGATTGGCTGTTGATAAATATCTGTAGTTAATTTACATATATGACGTTTCTTGTCATATCTCCGTGTGTGAGAGGCGTTGGTACGTTCGTCCATAAAAAATGTAGTTTTTGGTTGTGAGTAATAAAAAGGACGGTAAGACAATTAGCTTAAATAAATAAGATTATTCAATGAATGGTTATAACCAAAGTAAGTAAAAAGGAGCAATTTGTTTGTACAAAGGTAAAAACAAAAGTTTTGGTTAGAAAATTTAGTTTAATTGATATTTTTTCGCTTGTTATCTAAGCAGATATTGGTAGATCGAAGCATTGCGACCCAGTAACAAGAAAAAATAATTCTTATCGGAAAGTGGCTAAAATGATTGGAGTTTCGAAAACGTTGGTGGAAAATTCTGTAAATAGTTAGCCAAGCCTTCAACCATTCGAAAAACACTTTTTCTTGAGTATCTTAGAGCTCGAAGTGCTAGAAGAGTGCCTATATTATCATAAAAGAATGTTCAACAAAGGTTTATATTCACTGAACAGCATGTCTGCTGGCCTAAAAAAAGGCGTAATATTCTTTGGTCTTATGAAACAAAAATTTATTTGTTCTACTCTTCTTACATCACGTAAGAAGACCAGATAATGCAGGGACGAACCCCAAGTACTTATACACCATCAAAACCGCCAAACATGGCGGTGGTAACATCATGGTTTGGGGATCGTTTTTGTATAATGGTGTGGGCTACAATTCGTTAAAATATTAGAAAATAGTATGCTTCCATACGCGGTAGATAATATGCCAATCATAGATATTCTAACAAGATAATTACCCCAAGCACACGGCCAAATACACACATACTTGGTTTAAGGACAATAACATTACAGTTTTGGAGTGGCCTCCATATCCGATTGAAAATCTGTGGAATATCGTAAAAACTTCAATAAGAGAAAAACGTCCGTCCTATTCTGATGACCTTTGGCAACATTAGTCGACTCCATGCCTAGGCGGTGCCAAGCAGTCTTAAAACTCAAGGGATCGTCAACTAAGTATTAAGCTATTACAACACGTCTTTCTTATTTTTTTTTATTTTTCCTATTATTCGTTTAAAAACCATTTTT
Organism: Hydrotaea diabolus; assembly: GCA_963513945.1. Lineage (NCBI taxonomy): Eukaryota > Metazoa > Arthropoda > Insecta > Diptera > Muscidae > Hydrotaea > Hydrotaea diabolus. The sequence continues at coordinate 110,112,012 of OY740716.1, read as the reverse complement.
TTCACACGTTAAATTTACCTTTTAAACTTAAAATAGTAAACAAATAAAAACTAAACCATAATACACTTAAAAATATGGCTAAATCCGTTTTTATATAGTATAAACCTAAAAATTAGTGCATAAAACCTGGAAGAATATGCAAATTTTAATTTTTTATGCAAAATTTGCATGTTTAGCACTACTGTTCCTATTATTTTGCACATAACTGTAGCTTAAAGCGGTATCGCCTGGAGAGTTGTTAAAATAGCTCGTGGTCGTGAAAATATTCTATGTTCAGATTGCTGCCGGTTGCCCATATTTATGAAGGACTCCAGCCGCCGTCGATAATTTTATATCGGCTTCAAACTAGCCAGTACTAATAGGTGAGACAAAAGTCTTGCAGTCCGTTGCTGAAACATAGCAGGTTCTGCACTGATTCCGTCTCTTGTGCTTGTTTAGAAGCCTGCACATGGAATTCTTGATACAAAATTTGCTTGATGTTTACATGAAAAAGGATGCCAAGTACATGATAAATATACGTACATGTAAAGATAATTATACTAAATTGGGTCACCGACAAGTAGACGTTGAAAACGGAATGAAAAAGTTAATATACATTTCTTGAATCTGTGAACTGGCGTCCATGTAAAAGTACGTACTGGCAAAGCATTTGTTATTGTCAACACAGGGTATTATGACTTGTGCTGACGTTTGTTCGTCCGTCTGTCCATCTATTGTTGTAATAGCGATACAAGTAACAATTATGAAAAGATTTTGATGAAGCCTGCAAATGCATTATGACCATTGTACTCATAACACTGTGGAACATTTTTGGGGTTATTGTCTGGGGGGTGAGAAATTCCAAGTCAGGGTGATGGTACTAGGTATTTAAAAACCCTCAAAGGGTTTAGCGTTCGTATGTGCCAGTTTTTTTTATGACCTTTTACATTTTTCCTTATCTTGATGTTTTTTCGCTTACTTGTAAAATGTTGGCAAAAACGTAGTTTGACATAACTCGAGAACGACTAGTTCGATTTTGCTGAAATAAATTGAGAAAAATTAATAATTACATTTTCTTTAATCCATTAATATACTGTTTCTCTACCAAATCAACATTTTTGCAATTAGAAATAAATTTATGTAGGATGAGAAAAAAGGGTATGCTCATACATCATACTCTCACACAACTTCAGTTCATTCCACGACGCGAAACTGTCAAGACGTAAAACGACGACGCTCTATTACTTTTATTTTTTCAACTCAATATCATTTTATTCTTTAGAACTTAATTATATTAAAACCCTAAATTGAACTACATTAAAATACTTTAAATATTAACTGAATGTGTTTTTATTTATTGAGCCAAATCGACGAAAAGACCATAAAATTGGGGGATCAACCAAAATTAATTTGGAAACTCAACCAAAATAAATTGTGAAATTCATTGTTCAGTGGCTTCTCGAGTAGAAAAGAAAGAAAAAGCACGAGCATAAACGGTTGTGTGAAAAATAGAAGCGTAATAGAAAAAAAAAAGTCGCGACCGCGCAATCGTGTAAGGAAAAACGGATAACCGCCAAAATGCCTGTACTTGGTGACTTCTCTTTAGTTCGCAACAATTTGACGACGGCGAAACGAGCAGTTGTTGCTGCACTGCACAAGTTGGTGTTCGAGATCGAAGGCGATAGATCAAACAGAAAACGACTCAGAATGTTTGAAGGTTTTTTATTCAACGAAAACGACGACGACTTCACAATAAAGAGGAATACGTGAAGCAGAATTTAAGTTCAGCAGACCTAGTATCGATTTGCAACATGTTGGGAATAGACTACGACGTAAACGACTTGTTTCCACACATCTTTGCAAATTTGAGAAAAGGAATGTTACTAACCGCCTCAAACGACAGCAAGAACAACACCGATGAAGAAGAAGATGGTAACGACGAGAATGAACTAGATGACGACTCAACAACAGACGGCGAAACAGACTATGGTAGCCAAATACGACGACGGTGACTCCTCTGACGACGATGAAGATGCTGAGAACAACGATGATAATGATGATATCAACGACGATAATGAAGTTAACGTGTGCGCAGAAAGATATGCTATAAAAAATGAAAACCGTGGAACTAGCAAACGAAACGTAAATATAAACGACGATGAGAACAAACGACGTGATACAGCAATGAAGTCTGAAAGAAAAATAACCACAAACAACGCATATGATAACGAAAGCAAACGTCTAAACGAATCATGCTCAATGACACAGTATAACGCATCCAATTTTAATGCACCAAGATTTTCCATGAACTTTCGCGATATTGAAGATTCAATCAGGTCATTTGATGGATGTAGCAATTTACCAATCAAGTCTTGGATTGAAGAATTTGAGGAGACGGCAGCTGTTATGTACTGGGATGATTTTCAGAAATATGTCTTTGCGAAAAAATCGCTAAAAGGTCTTGCAAAACTTTTTGTTTCTAGTGAAAGAGGCATTACGACCTGGACAAAACTGAAAAAAGCCCTGATAAACGAGTATGGATCATCGATGAACAGCGCGCAACTCCATAGACTTCTTACGGAACGGAAGATTGCTAAAAACGAAAGTGTACATGAATACTATCTACATATGAAAGAAATTGCTTCGCATGGTGCAGTGCTCTTATTCAATATGTTATTGACGGGATAAGGGATTCGACTTCAAATAAGAGTATTCTCTACGGTGCTGTAAATCTGAAAGAGTTCAAGGCGAAGTTGAAATGCTACGAATCTATGTGGCTGAGACATAGACATGGAAATGAAGGAAAGCCGAATACGAACAAACCGAATGAGAAGAACGATAAAAAGGAATTGTCATGTTTTAACTGTGGTGTTAAGGGACATACGTCGAAAACCTGTAGAGACAAAGGAAAAGGTCTTAAGTGTTTTAACTGTAATAAGTTTGGACACATATCCAGGGATTGTCCATCGAAACAGGAGAAATCTAACGTACGGCAATTGATTTCAGACGACATCATGAAGAAGAATGTAAAGTTTGGGAATCATTGCTGGCATGCTTTGTTCGACACTGGCAGTAAATTCAACGTTGTTTCCGAAAACATTTATACAACCTTGAATAAGCCAAGACTTTCAAAATCAAATTTCCATCTTGAAGGATTTGGTAAGAATGCAAACGAAAATAAAGTTAAACCATTAGGCAACTTTGAGTTCGAAGTTGAAATCGACGAGGAGAAATATGATTTGACGTTTCATGTTGTTCCAAATACTTGTATTGACGTTGAGGTTATTCTGGGAAAGGAATTCTGTACATTTGCTAACATCAGCATTACACCAGACGGCCTGAAGATAACCAAACTAGGAAATCCGACTTCCGAAGAAATGCATAGCATTATGCTTATGGATGTTTGTGCCAATGAAATTGAAAATGACATCGAAACTACGACTAGTGACCATATAAAACAAAAGGTAACGAGTTTGATTCAAAATTATGAACCCAGCAAATTGAAGACAACAAATGTTGAAATGAGAATTATACTGACGGACGAGACCCCAATCTTTTGCAACCCTCGACGATTACCTTTAATGGAAAGAAGCATCGTTGACGACCAAGTTGATAAATGGCTGGATGAAGGTATTATTGAACACTCCGAATCTGAATTCTGTAGCCCGATCGTTTTGGTAAAGAAAAAAGATTCTACACCTAGACTTTGTGTGGATTACCGAAGAATTAATAAAGTGATAGTAAAAGATCATTTTCCGCTACCACTGATCGAGGATCAGCTTGACCGTTTACAGAACGCAGTAGTATTCAGCACGATCGACCTACGAAACGGCTTCTTCCATGTAAATGTCAACAGTGAGAGTAGAAAGTACACGTCTTTCGTGACTCATAATGGACAATACCAATTCCGAAAAGTTCCATTTGGTCTCTCTAACTCACCAGCAGTTTTCCAACGTCATGTGAATGCAATATTTCGAGACCTAGCCCGTGAAGGTATTGCTCTGCCATACGTTGATGACGTTATTATTCCAGCAAGCGACGACGATGAGGCTTTGTCAAGTTTAGAACGTGTTTTGGATTTATGTAAAGACTATGGTTTGGACATAAATATAAGAAAATGCCATTTCTTGAAGAGAAAAATTCAATTCCTTGGGAGTATTATAGAAAACCGACAGATTTCACCTACACCAGAAAAGACTTTATCGATGGTAAACTATCCGCAGCCGCAAAACCTAAAACAACTTGAAAGTTTCCTTGGACTTGCAGGATACTTCAGAAAATTTATACCTGATTTCGCATTGATTGCAAAGCCGCTTACAGACCTGAAAAAACAAAATGTAACGTTTAAATTTGGATCTGAACAAATGACTTCGTTTAACCGACTTAAGCAAACTCTGAGTAATGGACCTGTCTTAAAAATATTCAATCAAAATTATGAAACAGAAGTACACACTGACGCTTCAATCGATGGCTATGGTGCAGTTCTATTGCAGAAATCTCCAGACGACTGTCTTCTACATCCAGTGTACTATATGAGCAGAACAACCAGCGACGCCGAACGGAAATACACGAGTTACGAGCTAGAAGTTTTAGCAGTTATCGAAGCTTTAAAAAAGTTTCGAGTGTATCTCATAGGCCTACGATTTAAAATAATCACGGATTGTAACGCTTTTACGAAAACCTTGGACAAGAAAGATTTGTGTACCAGAGTAGCTCGTTGGATATTGTTTCTACAAGAATACGATTATAGTGTTGAACATCGTCCCGGAACGCAAATGAGACACGTCGATGCTTTAAGCCGACACCCGATTATGTTTATTAACGAAGATAGCCTGACATCGAAAATAAGACGACTTCAAAATCAAGATGATGACCTTAATAACATACGAGAGATCTTGAAAGATAAACCGATCTATAAAGATTATTTTTTGAAAGGCGACATTTTATATAAGTTAGTAAATGATTGTGAACTTATGGTGGTACCGAAAGGAATGCAGACTGAAATCATAAGAAACGCACACGAAAGAGGACATTTCTCAACAAAGAAGACGAAAGAATTGATATGCAACGAATACTTCATTTCGAAACTAGAAGATAAGATTCAGAAATTTATATCCAATTGTATTCCATGTGTGATCATAAATAGAAAACGTGGTAAGCAAGAAGGAGAATTAAACCCTCTTCCAAAAGACGACACACCCTTGCATACCTACCACATTGACTATCTTGGACCTCTTGAATCGACAGACAAAATGTACAATCACATCTTTGCAGTTATTGACGCTTTTACAAAATTTTGCTGGCTATACCCAACAAAAACAACGTCCGCCAAAAATGCCATTTCAAGATTAAAATTGCAGAGTATTATTTTTGGAAATCCCGCACGAATTATATCAGATCGTGGTTCAGCTTTTACGAGTGAAGATTTCAAAACCTATTGTGAAGACGAGAAGATAAATCACATCAAAATAACAACAGGACTTCCGCGCGCAAATGGACAAATTGAAAGGCTCAACAGTGTTATCATATCCGTATGGTCAAAGATGAGTATCAGTGATCCTAGTAAATGGTATAAACATGTTGGAGACGTACAACAAACGATAAATTCTACATACCAAAGAAGCGTTAGTACCACACCTTTTCAAATGTTAATTGGTACTAGAATTAGATCTAAAGAAGACATCAATCTGAAAGAGTTACTTGAAAAAGAGCTAATTGCAAGCTACGACGAGCAACGAGATGAAATACGCAGAACAGCAAAAGAACAGATTCTGGCCGTGCAGAACGAAAACAAGAAAACTTACGATCGCAAGCGAAAACCCGCACACCAGTATACCGTAAACGACCTTGTAGCTATAAAGCGAACTCAACTAGGAGGTGGCCTTAAACTTAAACCAAAATATCTAGGCCCATACCGAATTGTTAAAGTTAAACCTAAAGATACCTACGATGTAGCCAAAGCCGGTACTAGTGAAGGCCCAAGACTTACAACAACATGTGCCGAGTATATGAAGCCGTGGCCCAACGACCTAAACGATGATGAATTTAGCACGTACGATTGCAGGATGGCCGAGATGTAGGATGAGAAAAAAGGGTATGCTCATACATCATACTCTCACACAACTTCAGTTCATTCCACGACGCGAAACTGTCAAGACGTAAAACGACGACGCTCTATTACTTTTATTTTTTCAACTCAATATCATTTTATTCTTTAAAACTTAATTATATTAAACCCCTAAATTGAACTACATTAAAATACTTTAAATATTAACTGAATGTGTTTTTATTTATTGAGCCAAATCGAAGAAAATTTTGCCAAAAAAAAATTTTTTTTTTTAAAACATATAAATCCCAGACGGCAAAACGTGTAGAGTCTTATAACTTTCACGTAAAGTCACATAACCTATAAACAAAATGCGACATAGATCATAGCGTTCTGCTTTTATTTACAATTACAAAATCTAAACAAAGATGCGCAGTGGCTCCATCTTTGCTTAGATTTTTCTCAACTTGCGGAAAGAGTCCCGTTAGTGATTCCTGGTGTCCTTCCTCTTTCTCAAAAAAATGGAATACGGTTCCAACGTCGATACAAAAAGTAGGCTTTCGACTTTTTTTTAAAACAAAAAATATATTAAAAGTCGATCTCTGACTAGACGAATTTTTTGTGGTAAAAAATCGATTCATCGACTTTTTCTATTCAAAATTTTCGTTACTTTGGCATGTTCATACGATCCAAAGAATGGTGGACGATATTGTCATGTCTGTTCGTCCGTTTGCGTGTCTGTTAAAAGCACGATCCCGGTCAAACGAAGTTTGGAATTGTAATTGACCCGGTGAAAAAATGCTTTCCTTTAATGGACTTATAGATCCTCGAAAAAGTACACTAGTTTAGGTACTGCTAGGCTTGGGCGGACAATTAAAGAGGGGCAACAACTCATGTGGTCGCCGGGTAAACACTCGGAACGTTAGCATGAATTTCGCTTTTAAAGCTCCAATACAAATTAAGACGGACGCACCATCCAGATCACAGCTATGCCAAAATCTCGCGCGTTTGTCTAGCTATCGTCTTTTCCTCTGGTGAATTCTCCGGGGGGATGTTCCCCTAGCACTCCATTTACGCTATAGCTGGATGCTGCTGCGACTTCAGCAAGAATGTCGTTCAGAACTGCGATGTTTAGATAATGTAAAGGTACCGCTGGTTTTATCTCTCTAGGTCGTGAAGATCCTACCTAATTTGCCTGGTCAGAGGCATCATGTCCAAGACATGGTGATTGGACTGACTACTGCGAATACACCCAAGCAGATACTTCTTAAATAACAAGAAATTGTGTCTTCGCACGACAAGGACCCTCGTCTTTTCATGTAGATCTTGAGGTTCTTGTTCCTACGTTTAAGCTTATCGCAGATAGCTGTGGAATGTGCAGAGGATCAAAAAAAGCTGTCCAATGTGACCCCAAGGATTTTGAAGTGGTGGTAGTCGGGATGCTGATGTCATCGACATTTACATTAATGGACTTTTCTCAATGTCGAAAGAACGCATTTGTTCGCCACGTACACGATAGAAATATGATTTGGTTTTCTCTTATCACATTCTATGCGAACGATGACTCGAGCGACAAGTTGGAAGTACACGTAACCGTAACGTCGAAAGATTTGTCAACTCTGCGAAGCAAATGTCAAAATCATTCATTTGATATTTTGCTTTGCGTCTGACAAAAATATATGAACATAAATGAGAAAGCGAAACACCAAAATAAAAATGGAAGCTCTGCTTAAAGGTCAACTCCGTAGGACCTCCCGCAACTATACTAGCGGATTTCACAGTAGTTTTTGTGTAGCTCTGGAAAATTTGTTTGTTTTATTTTGTTCGTTCTTGTCATTTTGTTTGTTTCTTTTATATGTTTTTCTTTGTTATTTTGTTCTGTGTTGGTGTGGTTGTATTTACGCCTACACAATTTTGTAGGATTTTTTAGGAAAATGTAATAACTCGGAAAAATGTGGATATGGCAACTCAATTACGTAACAGACAATTATTGGCGCACGTAAGAGCAGACGAACGACAGTTTTCGTTGTTGAGAAACTCAAATTAAGTCAAATCCGAGTGACCGACTTTCGTTCGAACATGTTTTTTAGTTCGAAATGGTGGTTGTGGTTGAATTTAAGGCGAGTATTTCATATTCCTCGCAGTAAAGAAGAGTTATAAGTCTGAGGTTACGGTTGATTATCTCGCAAGTGGATGTCATACTTTAGGTCTTGACGCTAGAAGTGTGGTATCATCAGCGTACGACACAATTTCAACTCCGTCTGGTGGTGCAGGAATTTCTTCTCTACTTTTAGTTCGACATAGAGATGATTCCACAATTCTAGCGAGGGAATGGGCACATTGCTTAAGTTGCAGCTAGTGGCTTTTCTGATGCATCCCAATCAGCATATTTTTGATTGAGATACGTACGATGTTCAGAGATTATGCAGGAAAGGCGGTGATCAGGCCATGCGATGCCATAGTTACGTCTGGCAAGTAGTGGCAATCGTCCATAATCTGCGTGGGGGCTTCCTCATGTACTGTGCAGAACGTAGAGCTATCAATTTGCTCGGCCAAAGCAGTTCGTGGTGGGCATTGAAGTCTCCTTGGACCAAGCTGTTATTGCCTTGCAGCAGATTACTAATGTCTGCCAAATAACACAGCTATCAGCCGGCGGGATGCATACGTTGTAAAAGAAAAGAAGAAGACGTTACAACTATTTTCCAAACTCGAGTATTCTACAATTAAAACAATAAATCTCAAACAAGCCACATATTACATCCTTTTAACTAAATTTCGCATGGAGCGTTACGATATCCTCCCAAGTCTTGTGAAATTGAACCATATCGGTCCATGTTTTCGAATAGCTTCTCGATTTGAAGTCCTGCCGCGCGAAAGACAACATTACAAATCCACCACCAGACGGCGTTGAAATTGTGTCGTACGCTGACGATTGCACAATTCTGGCGTCAGGACCTAAAGTGGATGACATTTGCGAGAAAATCAACTATTACCTCACTGACTTAGCACGTTTCTTCACTGCGAGGAATATGAAAATATCCGCCTCCAAATCATCAGCCACACTGTTTACTGCTTGGACCGCAGAGGTGCGGTTGTCACTCAATGTGAAAGTCGATGACGTCAACATCCCGACCACCAACTACCCCAAAATCCTTGGGGTCACATTGGACAGCCTTTTTAGATCCTCTGCACATGCTACAGCTATCTGCGATAAACTCAAAAGTAGGAACAAGGTCCTCAAGTCACTTGCCGGCAGTACTTGGGGAGCCGACAAAGAAACCTTGTTGACCTCTTACAAAGCGATAGGTCGGTCTGTAGCAAACTACGCAGCACCTGTATGGTCGGCGAACGTGAGTACGACGCAGTGGAAGAAAATTCAGACATGCCAGAATGCCGCCCTTAGAACATCAACAGGGTGTCTTCTTATGTCCTCTGAGGACCATCTACATGAGGAGACGAAGGTCCTTACCGTGCGCAGACACAATTTCCTGTTGTCTAAGCAATACCTGCTAGGGTGTTTTCGCAGCAGTCATCCTAACCACCATCTCTTGAACAGGATGCCTCCACCCAGGCAGATCAGGAACGATCTTCATGATCTAGAGAGAGAGGTCCAGCGGTATAAGAGAGAACCTTTAGATCATCGAAACTATCAGGCAGGTTTGAACAACATTCACGCCGATGATGTCGCAGCAGCAGTATCCAGCTACCGTGTGAATGCAGTGCTAGGGGAACATCCCCCGGAGATTTCACCTGAGGAGAAGGTACTACCTCGGCAGACGCGCGTGTTTCTGGCGCAGCTGAGATCCGGATGGTGCAGCCGCCTCAATTCTTACTGGGCACGAATTGATGCTAACGTTCCGGACATCTGTCCCGCCTGCCATCAGGGACCACATGATGTACTGCACCTCTTCAATTGTCCGGCCAAGCCCACTCAGCTGACCCCCAGGTCTCTGTGGACGCATCCAGTTCAAATGGCGCGTTTCCTTCACCTGGATATCGAAGCAGATCCCCCATAGACGAAAAAGACCTCAAAATAAATATATTGTTGTTACAACAACAACAACAAATCCAATCTAGATAAATGAAGCATAGTGAGCTGTTTGCGACCTATAATTATCCCTGGTGAATTTGGGCCGTTCTGTTTTATATAGCCCCATTATTTACCTCCCCGCTCTATCAGTACATATTAAGTCCCACTTAAGCTTTTTTATTTGTTTCTTATTTTACCATTTTATATGTTTCATAAAATTTTGTTATAAAGTCGACCTATATCTCAAGTTGTAGATAAAGTGTTGATTCAAAAATAATATTTGAATTAATGTTAATCTGTTTGTATGTATTTTGTCTTCTTATATTTCAGTGGATGGCGTAGCGTTGGGAGCGGCAGCAACTACTAGTCACCAAGACGTAGAAATCATAGTATTTCTTGCCATAATGTTACACAAAGCTCCTGCAGCTTTTGGTCTTGTTAGTTTCTTATTGCACGAGAAAATAGAACGGCACAAAATACGAAAACACTTGGTGGTTTTCTGTATATCAGCACCATTATTAACACTACTTACTTATTTTGGGATAGGACAGGAACAAAAGGAAACATTGAATTCACTTAATGCAACAGGGATCGCAATGCTCTTTTCAGCAGGGACATTTCTATATGTGGCTACAGTTCACGTGTTGCCAGAATTGACACAACATGCTGCTGACACTAATTCTTCTCATACCCATTTTGATTATCGTGTTTTAGACATGTCCAACACTGATCCGCCGTCACAACAGCGCAATATATCCGGGGGCCTGAATTGTAACGAACTTACAGTGATGATCATTGGTACGCTTTTACCACTGGTTATAACTTTTGGTCATCAACATTAACTGTATACATTTTTGTAAATAAACTGTTTTTTTATTAATAATAGATAATGACAAGAAAAACACTCAACGCAGATTATATTCTGATTTTTTTAACGACACAATAATAATCTATTACAACCAATGGTACATTAAGTTATAACGTTTAAAGAATATTAAATTATCATAAAGAAATATTACAAGCTTCAGTCGGTTGATCCGATTTACAATTATTTGTAGTTATAACGACAATATATTTTGTTTTGAAAGTCCTGAATGTCCCCAGGTGAAGGTCAAACATCCAGGACTTTAGCATCAATTCGCGCTCAATACGAATTGAGGTGGCTACACCATCCAGATCTCAGCTGTGGCAGAACCTTTAGACCTCTTTCTAGATCATGAAGATCTTACCTGATCTGCCCGTGCGGAGCCATCGTGTCCATGAGATGGTAGTTGGGATGACTACTACGAAGACACCCACGCAGATACTGTGTGTCTACGCATCTTCTCATGTCCTCAGAAGACATAAGGATACACCCTGTGTATGTTCTCAGGGCGGCATCTGGCACGTTTGCATTTGCCTTTAATGCGTCGTAATCACGTTTGTCGAACACCGGCGCTGCGCAGTTCGCTACAGATCGACCTATCGCTATGTAAGAGGTTAACAAGGTTTCTTTGTTGGCTCCCAAGTATTGCCGGCTAGTAACTTGAGGACCTTGTTCCTACTTTTAAGCTTACCGCAGATAGTTGTAGCAGAGGACAGAAAAAGACTTCCAATATGACTCCAAGGATTTTGGAGTAGTTGGTAGTCGGGATTTTGACGTCATCGACTTTCACATTAAGTGACTACCGCACCGCTGCGATCCATGTAGTGAACAGTGTGGCTGATGATTTAGGGGCGGATATTTTCATAGTTATCGCAGTGAAGAAACGTGATAAGTAAGTCAGGTTACTGTTTATTTTGTCGCGTATGTCATCCACTTTAGGCCCTGACGCCAGTATTGTGCAAATTTCCGTGTATTGCAAAAATTCTACTCCGTCTGGTGGTGCAGGAATTTTAGAGCGGTAGAGGTTAAACAATGCCGGAGATAACACCCCACCCTTAGGAACACCCTGTTTTACTCTACGGGGCCTCGGGTTCCTGTCTCTAAATTTTAGATATGACTGGCGCCCACACATATATGTAGTTAACGACCCAACGTTTCAAACTAAGCGGAAGGGACGTTACTGCAATGTCTTTAAAGAGAGAGGCATAATAATTGACCGTGTCGAAGCCCCGCAAGGACCGTACTGTCCTGGCCGCGACTTGTGCAAATTCCTTGCGCAAACCATGTTAATGATCAGCATAAGAAAATGTTTAATGAGGCTGGGTAGCAGCAGTGCTTTAAGCGTTCCAGGCATCGGGAACTACGAGTGTGTCTTACGACATATTAGGAACTTTGGTCATTTACTCTTCTCTCGGTGTATCCAGGTGCTTCAACATCCTTATTGATTCTGCCTGCTGACTTTGCGCTGAAGATGGCATGTGCAACTTCGCCAAAGGCAACTTGTGTTGGTGTCTTTTCGGCGTATGCGAAGCAATACTCTCCTTTTCGCCTTATCGCACTCTGGGTGGTCAATAAAAAGCCGGTTAAAATAAATCGCGCGCCGCTTCGGATCTGTCACTGTTCTGTAACCGAACGTGATGACTGTCCGACCATCCTTTCTTCCAGGCTTAGAGTGCAATTTGACCGTTGTCCACAATTTACCAATTCCGGAAATAAAGTAAACTGATCTGGGCATTTGTTCCTCTTATATTCGTTTACCAAACTTCTGATCTCAGATCTGAGATATATAATTCTAGGGTCATTTGCGAGTTCCGCTGCCTCTGGTGGAAAATTTGGTCATATCGTCAGCAGAAATATTGCGAGCGGCTTCTGCGTCGATGATGGCCCGGAACTTCTTCTTGGCTACCCAAACATCCAGGGATAGGATGATTACTAAAGCTGTGGTTGTTGGCTTCACTGATGGCATCTCAATCAGCCTTCTTTCGATTAAGATACGAACAGATATTATGAAGTCGGATCGTCTGTAATAAGGGAGGATTAGAGGAAGTTGGCTCGATCGTAACGAGATTAGGGGTTGCCATGTGACGTCGTGGTTTAGGCTATAGCCTCCTGAATCGCAGCGACCACGATGTTTCTTCGACACATAAATTTTAATACCTCACAGATTCTGTTTCGTCGGTCATTGTAAATAAATTTCAAAATTTACGCACTGTCTGTCATGGGGGGTAACGGCAGTGTAGACTGCGATGATGACATTGAAACCAGAGACCGTTTGTGAACTACATTCATACAGAATGAGGCAACAAAGTCCGTCTTCAATTCTCCCTGATGTGGTGCAGAGCTGAAGTGCACTCACTCCATGCAACGATTATATCTTACATACGATGCGTGATGGTGTATACGGATCTAATAAACCGAGCAGATACAATTTCCAGAGTTTTGTTCATTTCCGCCACGGACCAGTCATATTGGGAGAAGGCATTCCGTGAAGTGCTGCTCCCACGACGAAAAAAAGAAAACACATAGTATTGAAGTAACTACATCTGGCCAAAGTATTCAAGATTGATTCGTTTGACTGCTATCGGGTTTTTAACAGGCACTCGGACGGACATGACTACATCGTCTTAGAATTTTACGAGATTATTAATATATATACTTTACAGGGTCTCCGAACAATATTTCGTGGTGTTGCAAACGGAATGACAAATTAAATATACCACGCATTCTTCTGTGGAGGGTATCACTTTCCAGAAATTTCAACTTATTCTTGTTTGTAGTCCTCACAGGTATATTAAACAATTTAAAGGTGTAAACGAAGCTCCGAAACTTAAAAAGGTGAATTAATTTCTCCATTTATCGATTTGATCATAAAAACAGTGCTTGACATAACCATTTTATTTGTTTATGTCGTTTTTGACTGGGCTGATTGGTCAGTCTTCCTTCATGAATTAAATAAAACTAGTTTATTTCATGTTTTCCCAACGTTTCGTTAGCTTTTTTCTAACTTCTTCAGGGGTTTATTTGAAAATCCTGTCGACAAGAAGAAGTTAGAAAAAAGCTAACGAAACGTCTCGAGACCTCTTGCATCTACATTTTAATAGAAGGCAATGTTCATTGGTCGGTAAATAAACCAGCGGTGATCATACGAAAGTACATCAAAAGACAAATTCCAAGGTAGGTTTCGTAATGCAAATATCAGATCACACTGAAGCGTGCGTTTTTTCTGTGAAAATAATATAAGCTCGGAAACACAGTTTAATCGCAAAAACCAGTTTTGTTCAGGAGAGCCATTTTAAAGATTTAAATACGTGTATATTTGGTGTACCATCACTTTCATAAAACGCGCATATCTCTGGGAGGGAACACTTTTGGGGCATGGGATCGGTCTCATTCGATGCTCAGATCTTGTCCACATCAAAAAAAAAATTAAAATTGATTTTTTTACCCTTAGGTCCCTTTCTCTATGCGCTGTCACATATACAATCTGACGTTAAATATCAACCTGAAAATGAGAAACAACCAGTCAAGACAAAAAATACACTAGAAAAAAAATCTAAAATGTGGCATACAACTTTTTTATTTTAAACGCTGCGCAACCAAATGCGCGTTGCCAATTATAAGCGTTTGTGTGCCGATTCTCATAGAAAAGAGTGTTTAAAATTTGCCTAAGCGTTAGCGTTTTTTAAAAAAAGCTGTAATGTGCACGGGCCTTTATTGAATGATTCGTAATGGTAGTACTCATGCGTTGCACCGCAAGTTGAGAGTACCGCTGCCGATCTCTATTCTACACTGACTTAATACTATCAACATGTCATCTATAATTGAATGATCAAACAGGTGCTTATTCGAGAATAGGTGTAACATTACTATTTACTAAACGTATTGCAAATACAGATCATCTACCTCGATCACAGATCATCTACAGATCATAGACCAACGTTTGATAAAATCTAAAAAACACAACGCCTTTTTTATATAAATCAGTATGTGAAGTAAAACTAAGGCGACAATCAGGTTAAACACTAGAATCAAAACCGGAAAACAAAACTATTAGCGGTGTTTCATACTGCACTTTTTGAAATCCGATGCATAGATATTTATTTTTTCTTTGTGGTGTTGTTGGTGCACCCAGTGCTAAATTTAGGGGAAAATCTAGCGAAATCCTTTACATAAGAAGAAAAATTAAACTATTTGAAATATGTTGAAAAATTTAAATTAATTTTCACTAGACTACCTTAGACCTCTTTACGTCGTACAAGTTGCCCAAGTGTCAAACGTTTGCGACGTTTGCATATGGACTCTTTTCGAGACTAGCATTTTGTGTACATGTGACATTCTGCAACAGCTGACTGCACAATACTGCCAAGTTTCGCGTTGTAAATGCTTCTGTGGGATTTGCGTTTTTACACAAGACTGGGTAAATCCCGTATCGAACCTTAACAGAAAAAAATAGTGTTGTCTTGTGTTTTTGATCCTGGTGTTTTACCCGACAAACAAAGCCCTGGATATTGGATCTGCTCGGTTTGTCAGAACCGTATCGTGCAACGTATACACGGTGAAATCGTTGCATGAAGTTGGTGCACTTCTGAAGCTGTTCAGGTCTGAACCCCATCCTGAAGTAATGTAAAACGGACTGTGTTCCCTTTTGCTGTATCAAAGTAGTTCGCAGTGGGTTTCTGGATTTGGTGTCATCATTGCCGTCTACATTTTCATCGTCGTCATCATCATATATTATCTTTATGAGAATCCCGCGCAGTTTTCCTCGAAACAGCATAAACATATACAGCACCTTACACCTCCGATTGGTGTTGCCACCCCCGACAGTGCAATTTAAAAACAGTGACCGACGCAACAATATTTGTGAGGTAATAGAATTTATGAGTCGGAGAAACTTCATGGTCACTGCGATCCAGGAGACTAAGCTAAGTGCCACCTTCATTGTTGTACTGGATACAACGTGCTATGTTAGGATAGCAGGAAAAGTGTAGTTGGGGAACTTGCTTACCTGTAACACCATTCTGTGTAGTACAGACCTATCTTACCTGATCTTACATGGAATGCATAGATGTAGCTGACAAGTCTTCCGGTTGGTAGCTGCTCCCTGTGTTGTTTGCCTGAAATTAGCAATATGCTACAAGCAATAACCGCTTTGTCCTTGGAGACTTTAATGCCCACCATGAACTGTAGCATTTTATCCTAGACAACTACCATAAGGGCATATTTTTGGCTGGGGAAATTGATAGCTCTACGATCTGCGCAGTAAATAAGGTCGCCCCCATGCGGATTATGGGCGATTGCCATACTTCGCCAGATATATCTTTGGCATCTCGTTCGGATTGAACCAAGGAAGCCCCCCCCCTAAATTTAGCACTAGATGCACCAACAACACCACAAAGAAAAAAGAAATATTAACTTGGTCGCATCGGATTTCAAAAAGTGCAGTATGGTAACACATCTTTGATAGCCTCGATTGTAAGAATGGAGAATTGGAGAATTCATATAAATTCTTAACGAGTGTTAACCAAAAACTCAACTAATGTTGCAATGAGAAAATGTTTATAATTTACTTGTTAAGTATTCAAATGTTCACAGTCATCAAAAAACATGCCGATTAATATTACTAGAGCATATGTACCGCTTCTTTGACATACGCATTTGGTCAGTCCACTATACTATGCCTTATGTTGGACATTACTGGTATTTAAATCTACTTTGGTCGTGCTGATCGCAAAGCAGTCTTTATTCCCTGTAGCATAAAACCTGTTGGAATAGTGATGTCATTCTAGGCACATAGGAAGCCTTTGAAAGTTCTTTGTCGGTATTATTCGGTGCTTTATGGCCATAGATTCCACATAGCTAAATATAAAACATTTATTTCTGCTTGCAGATTTTAACGCCGTTTCTTCTATGATGTACTCAGCGGTGTCCACGGTCCGTTACATACATATAGGAGGACAAGAGCACAGTGGGTCTTTATTTCTCTTTTGAAGCACAATTATGATTTGAGGAAGAGGAAGCTGTATTTGTAAGCTAGCGACGCAGCGGTGCAAGCCAAGTGTGTCCATGCCTTACAAAGGTCAATCCTCCAAAGAAAGAATGTCGTCTAGGATGGGTCTTAGCATGAAGACCCTCACAGACAGAACGGCTTCGAGCTACAACAAACAAGGAGAATTTACGAATGAAGACCCTTACCGACAGGACGGCTTCGAGCTACGACAAACGGGGAGATCCAGGGACGAATACCGCTTCAGAAAAGGGGCACCGGAAAATATATATGAATAAAGGGAGAATCAATCGACGCAGTTGCAGCGGATGTAATAAATTCCACAACGGTCTTTATGCCGTCACATAGTCTGATGTGGCGGGCCAACGAATCGCGCCAACTGTGCTGAGTCTCCTAATTTTATCCGCAGGAGTCAGATGTTAGACAATCTTAGAAAACTCCGCTACTCTGATGTCTACTACCCACCGCTATAAGGCGCAGGTGACACACATGGTTGTATTAGTTTCCAGAATTACAAACCTGTTATATATTTAATTCAATAAATTCAACTTATTATTAAAGTTGAGTTTTATAGACATTTTTATTTCATTTATTAAATAAAGTATCTTTCTTTAGCTTGAAGTAGTTGTGCTTGTTGTTAAATTTTAATATATTTGCCTTCTGATTTTAGCACCTATAAGTTCTGTGTGCAATTGTATATTTGCTTTTATCTTATATGTTGGCTATATCAATTCTTTGTGATAAATGTGGTAGGTATGGGTTTGTATATCTTGGGTTTTCTTTCTGTTGACCTAATTTTATGTATTCGATTTATATGTTTATAAATCAAGTGATTAGTAAGGAATTTTGGGAAGTTATTGTTATGTAATGTACTTTTTATCTTTTTTATAGTGTTATTGTGATTCTGCTTGTGGAAAACTGGTGCTAATGGAGCTACTCCTGGAATTGGTACTGGATCTGCTGCCGTAATCGCTAGTGGAACTACTGCTAGACTCTGTACGAAAGCTACTATCAGAACCATACGAGCTGGTTCTTTAACGACTTCTGTTGGTTTGATCCGGGCGTACTTTCTTTCGTTTTTGCACCGTTTGCGTATCTTAATGGTTAATCGGTCAAGTCACTGCCTTGAGTTTCGTTGGAACGTGATGTACTAAAAGCAATACACCAATCGAGTGTTTAAATGACCACCGTCGCCGATTATAATGCCGAAGCTCCTCTTGTGAGCTAAAGAGAAGTTGGATCTTACAATTTTAAAAATATCGTGCAACTGTGTTCAC
The DNA here is from genome assembly GCA_963513945.1 of Hydrotaea diabolus. Lineage (NCBI taxonomy): Eukaryota > Metazoa > Arthropoda > Insecta > Diptera > Muscidae > Hydrotaea > Hydrotaea diabolus. The sequence continues at coordinate 110,093,811 of OY740716.1, read as the reverse complement.
CGGTATTCCGGGAACTTGTAGTTGGTACCCGTCCCGATTGTGACTTTGTCATCAAATTTCATGGATAGACGCTTCTCCCTGCAACGTGTAAGAATCTACGGGAAATAGCCCTTGGTTTCGCGTACGTTGGAATTGATAGCTAGAGTAATTTCTGACAATTGTTTATCCCATTTATTGTGTTTGTTCTCTGCCGGTTGTGTTATCATTGCTTTAGTATGCAATTTACCAGTTCTGTTGGGGTTTCCTGCAGTGAGTTGGTAATGACGAAATTGGTATATTGAGAGCCATTATATGATAAGGACCTTAGGGACACCATACCGATATTCTGATATTCTGCAGCGGCATTTCGCATGTTTCGTCCACTTGGAGACACACATCTTCATACATAGTTAGTTATGTCTCGATACAACCCAGGCCAATAATATCGCCGACAAATCGAATGGATAGAAATACCAACACCAAGACGACCTGCAGTGAATTTGAATGATTCGCGGATGTAACTTGATAACGTAAATATGGTGAAATACATTGTTTCCACGGCGTGTCGTTCTCGTCTGCGTTAGGAACTGGCGGTACAACTAGAATTTTCTGGACAACCCCTAAGTTGTTTTTCCTTTGATCCAGTTATACGTGAGATATTCTACTGTTCTTTGTAGTATTTCGACCGTTTGGGCGTCTACGACCACACTTGTCACTCCCTTTCTATAATAGATGGAATCTTCATGTTCTTTGTCATTACTTTTTGTCATTACTACTGTGTTAAAGTTCGGAGTGTAAAGGTCGAACGAATTCGGGTCAGGCCAGGATTGGTAAGTTGGCCAAGCGTATCTTTAATACGTCAAAAACAGATTGCTGTTCTTTGGTCAACTTCCAATCCTTTCCTTGCTTGTATAGCGATTTTGTAGGGGCGGTAAGCTCGGAAACAAATCTACGCACAATGATGCGATTCCTAGATATCAGATATTATGAAGTCGGATTGTCTGTAATAAGGGAGGATTAAAGGAAGTTGGCTCGATCGTAACGAGATTAGGGGTTGCCATGTGACGTCGTTGATCAGGCTATAGCCTTCTGAATCGCAGCGACCATGATGTTTCTTCGACTCATAAATTTTAATACCTCACAGATTCTGTTTCGTCGGTCATTGTAAATAAATTTCAAAATTTACGCACTGTCTGTCATGGGGGGTAACGGCAGTATAGACTGCGATGATGACATTGAAACCAGAGACCCTGTGTGAACTACATTCATACGGAATGAGGCAACAAAGTCCGTCTTCAATTCTCCCTGATGTGGTGCAGAGCTGAAGTGCACCCACTCCATGCAACGATTATATCTTACATTTGCGTGATGGTGTATACGGATCTAATAAACCGAGCAGATACAATTTCCAGAGTTTTGTTCATTTCCGCCACGGACCAGTCATGTTGGGAGAAGGCATTCCGTGAAGTGCTGCTCCCACGACGAAAAAAAGAAAACACATAGTATTGAAGTAACTACATCTGGCCAAAGTATTCCAGATTGATTCGTTTGACTGCTATCGGGTTTTTATCAGGCACTCGGACGGACATGACTACATCGTCTTAGAATTTTACGAGATTATTAATATATATACTTTACAGGGTCTCCGAACAATATTTCGTGGTGTTGCAAACGGAATGACAAATTAAATATACCACGCATTCTTCTGTGGAGGGTATCACTTTCCAGAAATTTCAACTTATTCTTGTTTGTAGTCCTCACAGGTATCTTAAACAATTTAAAGGTGTAAACGAAGCTCCGAAACTTAAAAAGGTGAATTAATTTCTCCATTTATCGATTTGATCATAAAAACAGTGCTTGACATAACCATTTTATTTGTTTATGTCGTTTTTGACTGGGCTGATTGGTCAGTCTTCCTTCATGAATTAAATAAAACTAGTTTATTTCATGTTTTCCCAACGTTTCGTTAGCTTTTTTCTAACTTCTTCAGGGGTTTATTTGAAAATCCTGTCGACAAGAAGAAGTTAGAAAAAAAGCTAACGAAACGTCTCGAGACCTCTTGCATCTACATTTTAATAGAAGGCAATGTTCATTGGTCGGTAAATAAACCAGCGGTGATCATACGAAAGTACATCAAAAGACAAATTCCAAGGTAGGTTTCGTAATGCAAATATCAGATCACACTGAAGCGTGCGTTTTTTCTTTGAAAATAATATAAGCTCGGAAACACAGTTTAAACGCAAAAACCAGTTTTGTTCAGGAGAGCCATTTTAAAGATTTAAATACGTGTATATTTGGTGTACCATCACTTTCATAAAACGCTCATATCTCTGGGAGGGAACACTTTTGGGGCATGGGATCGGTCTCATTCGATGCTCAGATCTTGTCCACTTCACAAAAAAATTTAAAATTGATTTTTTTACCCTTAGGTCCCTTTCTCTATGCGCTGTCACATATACAATCTGACGTTAAATATCAACCTGAAAATGAGAAACAACCAGTCAAGACAAAAAATACACTAGAAAAAAAATCTAAAATGTGGCATACAACTTTTTTATTTTAAACGCTGCGCAACCAAATGCGCGTTGCCAATTATAAGCGTTTGTGTGCCGATTCTCATAGAAAAGAGTGTTTAAAATTTGCCTAAGCGTTAGCGTTTTTTAAAAAAAGCTGTAATGTGCACGGGCCTTTATTGAATGATTCGTAATGGTAGTACTCATGCGTTGCACCGCAAGTTGAGAGTACCGCTGCCGATCTCTATTCTACACTGACTTAATACTATCAACATGTCATCTATAATTGAATGATCAAACAGGTGCTTACTCGAGAATAGGTGTAACATTACTATTTACTAAACGTATTGCAAATACAGATCATCTACCTCGATCACAGATCATCTACAGATCATAGACCAACGTTTGATAAAATCTAAAAAACACAACGCCTTTTTTATATAAATCAGTATGTGAAGTAAAACTAAGGCGACAATCAGGTTAAACACTAGAATCAAAACCGGAAAACAAAACTATTAGCGGTGTTTCATACTGCACTTTTTGAAATCCGATGCATAGATATTTATTTTTTCTTTGTGGTGTTGTTGGTGCACCCAGTGCTAAATTTAGGGGAAAATCTAGCGAAATCCTTTACATAAGAAGAAAAATTAAACTATTTGAAATATGTTGAAAAATTTAAATTAATTTTCACTAGACTACCTTAGACCTCTTTACGTCGTACAAGTTGCCCAAGTGTCAAACGTTTGCGACGTTTGCATATGGACTCTTTTCGAGACTAGCATTTTGTGTACATGTGACATTCTGCAACAGCTGACTGCACAATACTGCCAAGTTTCGCGTTGTAAATGCTTCTGTGGGATTTGCGTTTTTACACAAGACTGGGTAAATCCCGTATCGAACCTTAACAGAAAAAAATAGTGTTGTCTTGTGTTTTTGATCCTGGTGTTTTACCCGACAAACAAAGCCCTGGATATTGGATCTGCTCGGTTTGTCAGAACCGTATCGTGCAACGTATACACGGTGAAATCGTTGCATGAAGTTGGTGCACTTCTGGAGCTGTTCAGGTCTGAACCACATCCTGAAGTAATGTAAAACGGACTGTGTTCCCTTTTGCTGTATCAAAGTAGTTCGCAGTGGGTTTCTGGATTTGGTGTCATCATTGCCGTCTACATTTTCATCGTCGTCATCATCATATATTATCTTTATGAGAATCCCGCGCAGTTTTCCTCGAAACAGCATAAACATATACAGCACCTTACACCTCAGATTGGTGTTGCCACCCCCGACAGTGCAATTTAAAAACAGTGACCGACGCAACAATATTTGTGAGGTAATAGAATTTATGAGTCGGAGAAACTTCATGGTCACTGCGATCCAGGAGACTAAGCTAAGTGCCACCTTCATTGTTGTACTGGATACAACGTGCTATGTTAGGATAGCAGGAAAGGTGTAGTTGGGGAACTTGCTTACCTGTAACACCATTCTGTGTAGTACAGACCTATCTTACCTGATCTTACATGGAATGCATAGAGGTAGCTGACAAGTCTGCCGGTTGGTAGCTGCTCCCTGTGTTGTTTGCCTGAAATTAGCAATATGCTACAAGCAATAACCGCTTTGCATTTTATCCTAGACAACTACCATAAGGGCATATTTTTGGCTGGGGAAATTAATAGCTCTACGATCTGCGCAGTAAATAAGGTCGCCCCCATGCGGATTATGGGCGATTGCCATACTTCGCCAGATATATCTTTGGCATCTCGTTCGGATTGAACCAAGGAAGCCCCCCCTAAATTTAGCACTAGATGCACCAACAACACCACAAAGAAAAAAGAAATATTAACTTGGTCGCATCGGATTTCAAAAAGTGCAGTATGGTAACACATCTTTGATAGCCTCGATTGTAAGAATGGAGAATTGGAGAATTCATATAAATTCTTAACGAGTGTTAACCAAAAACTCAACTTATGTTGCAATGAGAAAATGTTTATAATTTACTTGTTAAGTATTCAAATGTTCACAGTCATCAAAAAACATGCCGATTAATATTACTAGAGCATATGTACCGTTTCTTTGACATACGCATTTGGTCAGTCCACTATACTACGCCTTATGTTGGACATTACTGGTATTTAAATCTACTTTGGTCGTGCTGATCGCAATGCAGTCTTTATTCCCTGTAGCATAAAACCTGTTGGAATAGTGATGTCATTCTAGGCACATAGGAAGCCTTTGAAAGTTCTTTGTCGGTATTATTCGGTGCTTTATGGCCATAGATTCCACATAGCTAAATATAAAACATTTATTTCTGCTTGCAGATTTTAACGCCGTTTCTTCTATGATGTACTCAGCGGTGTCCACAGTCCGTTACATACATATAGGAGGACAAGAGCACAGTGGGTCTTTATTTCTCTTTTGAAGCACAATTATGATTTGAGGAAGAGGAAGCTGTATTTGTAAGCTAGCGACGCAGCGGTGCAAGCCAAGTGTGTCCATGCCTTACAAAGGTCAATCCTCCAAAGAAAGAATGTCGTCTAGGATGGGTCTTAGCATGAAGACCCTCACAGACAGAACGGCTTCGAGCTACAACAAACAAGGAGAATTTACGAATGAAGACCCTTACCGACAGGACGGCTTCGAGCTACGACAAACGGGGAGATCCAGGGACGAATACCGCTTCAGAAAAGGGGCACCGGAAAATATATATGAATAAAGGGAGAATCAATCTACGCAGTTGCAGCGGATGTAATAAATTCCACAACGGTCTTTATGCCGTCACATAGTCTGATGTGGCAGGCCAACGAATCGCGCCAACTGTGCTGAGTCTCCTAATTTTATCCGCAGGAGTCAGATGTTAGACAATCTTAGAAAACTCCGCTACTCTGATGTCTACTACCCACCGCTATAAGGCGCAGGTGACACACATGGTTGTATTAGTTTCCAGAATTACAAACCTGTTATATATTTAATTCAATAAATTCAACTTATTATTAAAGTTGAGTTTTATAGACATTTTTATTTCATTTATTAAATAAAGTATCTTTCTTTAGCTTGAAGTAGTTGTGCTTGTTGTTAAATTTTAATATATTTGCCTTCTGATTTTAGCACCTATAAGTTCTGTGTGCAATTGTATATTTGCTTTTATCTTATATGTTGGCTATATCAATTCTTTGTGATAAATGTGGTAGGTATGGGTTTGTATATGGGTATTTCCATCGAGATGTCAACCGTGACCTTAAAATTAAAAGTGAGTAAATATTAGTTTTTCTTTGATAGTATTACAGAAAAACGTTCAAATTTTCATATTCTGATGCATTGATAGCAAAAATTTGGTACCATAAAGAGAAAAATGGCTCCAAAACCAAACATATTTTTTTTCACATTCTTCGTAGAAATGTATTACATTTTCTCTTAAGTTTTTATAAATCTACGGAACATGTTGTGATGACAGACTTTACATGAAATAATTCTCACAACAACAAGTAATTACAACAAAAAAGAAGTAGAGCAAATATTGCTTTTATAACAGTTACTTTTGAGTTTTTTGTCAATTATGTTTTAATGTCACGTACGTAAGGAAAAAACACCATTTGTGTTCATTACTTTTGTCTTAACAGATGAATTTGTCCAAAAATTTAGATTCTAAACAAGTTCATCGTGAAGTATATAAAACTATTTGAAAGATAGTGAAATTTACAAAAGTAATATTTTTATTAGTGCTGCAATTCTGTCACGTACGTAAGGGTATGTGTAATTCGGTGTGAAAATTAAAATACACTCATAATCGAAGTATGATTTTTCTGTAGATGGGCAAAACATTAGCTGAAAAAAATAAGGAGTATGCAAAAAAGTACAGAGCTACATTGAAAAAAGATGCAACAAAATTAAATGAGTTCCGAGAAAAAGAAAAGGAGAGACAGCGCCTATATCGAAAGAAACTGAAAGAAATTAAGACAAATTTAAATCAAGATCTTCTAAAGGACAAGAGACAATGAGAGGCAAAGAAAATCTCGAGAAAAGAAGAAAACTAAAATGGTGGTTGAGCCCTATTCATGTCGACAAACTTTGGGAAAAGCAGTAAGGCAGGTAGAAAAATCATTGCCATTGGATTTGGGCAAGAAAGTTAAAGTCATTAATGTTTTATATAAGAAATACGTTAAAGCAACAGATGATGAAAAAATGCAATCCAATCACACTTTGGAATTCCAACAAAGACTAAAAGAAGTAAGTGCCTTCTACATGCATGATGGCATAAGTGTGCAATCTGCTGGTAGGAAGGATACACTCATCATCGAAGGACAAATCGTTGCTAAACGATTCATGCTCATGACTGTTTCGGAAGCCTATGAGCTTTATAAAAGTGACTGCTCTGAACACGTTAGTAAGTCGACTATTTTTCAACATAGACCACGTAATATTCAATTTTCGAGCACAATACCTCACAACATGTGCGTATGCATGTATCATGCAAATTTCGGATTTTTGCTAGAGGGTTGTTCAACCCTTATTCCGTCGATATCGCATGATTTTCAAAGCTTTTTACAATCAGCTTGCTGAAACATTAAAGAGGAAAAATGTATGCTTAACAATTGTCCAAAGTGCGTGCGCGATATAAAAAATGATTTAATTCCCCTAAAATATTTAACACAAATGGAAGAAAGTGTGAAATGGCAACGTTGGCGAAAGGTGGGCGATCGAATTACATTAACTTGCACTACTGCTCCCTTGTGTGATCTTGTTCACGAATTGGAGTTTGAGCTTCCACTCTTTAAACAACATTTCTATGTTAAACGTGCCCAACAAAGTTACTTTCAAAGTAAAAAACATAATTTAAACCCTGATGAACTGTTTCTACAAATAGATTTTGCTGAAAATTATCGATTGGTCAGCTAAAATAAAGTTCAAAGCGCCCACTTCAGTTATCGCCAAGTTACAATTTTTACTTGTGTAGCATGGCTAAATGGCGGTACAAGATCCTTTGCTGTCATTAGCGACAAATTAACTCATAATAAGTATGATGTATTTTGTTTCATTTCGACGCTTGTAAACCAAATACAAGCTCAGTGTGGAACATTTTCAAAGATATTCATATTCTCTGACGGAAGCAGCTCCCAATTTAAAAATAAATACATTGTTCGGAGCTTACCCGACTTCGTATACAAATTTGAATGCAAATATTTGGAATGGAACTACTTTGCGACTTCACATGGGAAGGGAGCCGTCGATGGAGTAGGAGCCGTCATAAAAAGAAGAGTTTGGCAGATAACAAAAACAAAAAGGATTTTGTTGGAAACTGCTTTGGATTTTTTTGAATGTGCTCGGAACAACCTTAGTGGTATTTGTTTAATATACATTTCTTAAAAGCAGATAGATGAGTTTTCTCCCAATTTATTCGAAAAGTGGAAGAAGGTATCAAATATACCTGGAATTCAAAAAATTCATTGGGTTTCGTGCAACGATGAATCAGAAATAAAGTTAGCCAATACAGCGTATTCCAAAAATAAACATTTATAAAATATTTCATTGTGTAATATGTGAAAAAAGACTTAAATGTACGCTGTATAAACATTAATTTAAGTTTCCGCTACCTTTTATAGTTAATAAAGCTTTAAACGTTGAAATTTTCGAGTTTATTTTTCAATACACTACGACGGAAAAATATGTCACATAACGTATGTCACATAACGTATTATATTACGGCATCTGTAGAAAAATCTATGAATTGTTTTTCCTCAAAACAAAAAGGAATAGTAAGCGACATTGATCCACTTTACTTTAGAAAAAAAATCGATGGCAAAATCCGCTACACTTCGCAGAATTTTGAAGTTTTAAGAACGAGGTTGAGACTCACTTCCATTTTTGTCACGTACGTATTACTCGGTTTTTCGCAAATATCTTCGGAAATATATTTAAGCGAAATTCCTGTTTTACATATGATATAGCTTCAGTCGAGTATTGATAAAAAAATATAACAAAAAGAAAAAATATTGTAAGCTGCTATATTTTTTCTTTAGTCGAAGTCGTACGACTGTCACGTACGTAAGGCTGGAAATACCCATATCTTGGGTTTTCTTTCTGTTGACCTAATTTTATGTATTCGATTTATATGTTTATAAATCAAGTGATTAGTAAGGAATTTTGGGAAGTTATTGTTATGTAACGTACTTTTTATCTTTTTTATAGTGTTATTGTGATTCCGCTTGTGGAAAACTGGTGCTAATGGAGCTACTCCTGGAATTGGTACTGGATCTGCTGCCGTAATCGCTAGTGGAATTACTGCTAGACTCTGTACGAAAGCTACTATCAGAACCATACGAGCTGGTTCTTTAACGACTTCTGTTGGTTTGTTCCGGGCGTACTTTCTTTCGTTTTTGCACCGTTTGCGTATCTTAATGGTTAATCGGTCAAGTCACTGCCTTGAGTTTCGTTGGAACGTGATGTACTAAAAGCAATACACCAATCGAGTGTTTAAATGACCACCGTCGCCGATTATAATGCCGAAGCTCCTCTTGTGAGCTAAAGAGAAGTTGGATCTTACAATTTTTAAAATATCGTGCAACTGTGTTCACCGGTATTCCGGGAACTTGTAGTTGGTACCCGTCCCGATTGTGACTTTGTCATCAAATTTCATGGATAGACGCTTCTCCCTGCAACGTGTAAGAATCTACGGGAAATAGCCCTTGGTTTCGCGTACGTTGGAATTGATAGCTAGAGTAATTTCTGACAATTGTTTATCCCATTTATTGTGTTTGTTCTCTGCCGGTTGTGTTATCATTGCTTTAGTATGCAATTTACCAGTTCTGTTGGGGTTTCCTGCAGTGAGTTGGTAATGACGAAATTTGTATATTGAGAGCCATTATATGATAAGGACCTTAGGGACACCATACCGATATTCTGCAGCAGCATTTCGCATGTTTCGTCCACTTGGAGACACACATCTTTATACATAGTTAGTTATCTCTCGATACAACCCAGGCCAATAATATCGCCGACAAATCGAATGGATAGAAATACCAACACCAAGACGACCTGCAGTGAATTTGAATGATTCGCGGATGTAACTGAAATACATTGTTTCCACGGCGTGTCGTTCTCGTCTGCGTTGGGAAATGGCGGTACAACTAGAATTTTCTGGACAACCCCTAAGTTGTTTTTCCTTTGATCCAGTTATACGTGAGATATTCTACTGTTCTTTGTAGTATTTCGACCGTTTGGGCGTCTACGACCACACTTGTCACTCCCTTTCTATAATAGATGGAATCTTCATGTTCTTTGTCATTACATTTTGTCATTACTACTGTGTTAAAGTTCGGAGTGTAAAGGTCGAACGAATTCGGGTCAGGCCAGGATTGGTAAGTTGGCCAAGCGTATCTTTAATACGTCAAAAACAGATTGCTGTTCTTTGGTCAACTTCCAATCCTTTCCTTGCTTGTATAGCGATTTTGTAGGGGCGGTAAGCTCGGAAACAAATCTACGCACAATGATGCGATTCCTAGATATCAGATATTATGAAGTCGGATCGTCTGTAATAAGGGAGGATTAGAGGAAGTTGGCTCGATCGTAACGAGATTAGGGGTTGCCATGTGACGTCGTTGATCAGGCTATAGCCTTCTGAATCGCAGCGACGATGATGTTTCTTCGACTCATAAATTTTAATACCTCACAGATTCTGTTTCGTCGGTCATTGTAAATAAATTTCAAAATTTACGCACTGTCTGTCATGGGGGGTAACGGCAGTATAGACTGCGATGATGACATTGAAACCAGAGACCCTGTGTGAACTACATTCATACGGAATGAGGCAACAAAGTCCGTCTTCAATTCTCCCTGATGTGGTGCAGAGCTGAAGTGCACCCACTCCATGCAACGATTATATCTTACATACGTTGCGTGATGGTGTATACGGATATAATAAACCGAGCAGATACAATTTCCAGAGTTATGTTCATTTCCGCCACGGACCAGTCATATTGGGAGAAGGCATTCCGTGAAGCGCTGCTCCCACGACGAAAAAAAGAAAACACATAGTATTGAAGTAACTACATCTGGCCAAAGTATTCAAGATTGATTCGTTTGACTGCTATCGGGTTTTTATCAGGCACTCGGACGGACATGACTACATCGTCTTAGAATTTTACGAGATTATTAATATATATACTTTACAGGGTCTCCGAACAATATTTCGTGGTGTTGCAAACGGAATGACAAATTAAATATACCACGCATTCTTCTGTGGAGGGTATCACTTTCCAGAAATTTCAACTTATTCTTGTTTGTAGTCCTCACAGGTATCTTAAACAATTTAAAGGTGTAAACGAAGCTCCGAAACTTAAAAAGGTGAATTAATTTCTCCATTTATCGATTTGATCATAAAAACAGTGCTTGACATAACCATTTTATTTGTTTATGTCGTTTTTGACTGGGCTGATTGGTCAGTCTTCCTTCATGAATTAAATAAAACTAGTTTATTTCATGTTTTCCCAACGTTTCGTTAGCTTTTTTCTAACTTCTTCAGGGGTTTATTTGAAAATCCTGTCGACAAGAAGAAGTTAGAAAAAAGCTAACGAAACGTCTCGAGACCTCTTGCATCTACATTTTAATAGAAGGCAATGTTCATTGGTCGGTAAATAAACCAGCGGTGATCATACGAAAGTACATCAAAAGACAAATTCCAAGGTAGGTTTCGTAATGCAAATATCAGATCACACTGAAGCGTGCGTTTTTTCTGTGAAAATAATATAAGCTCGGAAACACAGTTTAAACGCAAAAACCAGTTTTGTTCAGGAGAGCCATTTTAAAGATTTAAATACGTGTATATTTGGTGTACCATCACTTTCATAAAACGCGCATATCTCTGGGAGGGAACACTTTTGGGGCATGGGATCGGTCTCATTCGGTGCTCAGATCTTGTCCACATCAAAAAAAAAATTAAAATTGATTTTTTTACCCTTAGGTCCCTTTCTCTATGCGCTGTCACATATACAATCTGACGTTAAATATCAACCTGAAAATGAGAAACAACCAGTCAAGACAAAAAATACACTAGAAAAAAAATCTAAAATGTGGCATACAACTTTTTTATTTTAAACGCTGCGCAACCAAATGCGCGTTGCCAATTATAAGCGTTTGTGTGCCGATTCTCATAGAAAAGAGTGTTTAAAATTTGCCTAAGCGTTAGCGTTTTTTAAAAAAAGTTGTAATGTGCACGGGCCTTTATTGAATGATTCGTAATGGTAGTACTCATGCGTTGCACCGCAAGTTGAGAGTACCGCTGCCGATCTCTATTCTACACTGACTTAATACTATCAACATGTCATCTATAATTGAATGATCAAACAGGTGCTTATTCGAGAATAGGTGTAACATTACTATTTACTAAACGTATTGCAAATACAGATCATCTACCTCGATCACAGATCATCTACAGATCATAGACCAACGTTTGATAAAATCTAAAAAAACACAACGCCTTTTTTATATAAATCAGTATGTGAAGTAAAACTAAGGCGACAATCAGGTTAAACACTAGAATCAAAACCGGAAAACAAAACTATTAGCGGTGTTTCATACTGCACTTTTTGAAATCCGATGCATAGATATTTATTTTTTCTTTGCGGTGTTGTTGGTGCACCCAGTGCTAAATTTAGGGGAAAACTCCCTAGCGAAATCCTTTACATAAGAAGAAAAATTAAACTATTTGAAATATGTTGAAAAATTTAAATTAATTTTCACTAGACTACCTTAGACCTCTTTACGTCGTACAAGTTGCCCAAGTGTCAAACGTTTGCGACGTTTGCATATGGACTCTTTTCGAGACTAGCATTTTGTGTACATGTGACATTCTGCAACAGCTGACTGCACAATACTGCCAAGTTTCGCGTTGTAAATGCTTCTGTGGGATTTGCGTTTTTACACAAGACTGGGTAAATCCCGTATCGAACCTTAACAGAAAAAAATAGTGTTGTCTTGTGTTTTTGATCCTGGTGTTTTACCCGACAAACAAAGCCCTGGATATTGGATCTGCTCGGTTTGTCAGAACCGTATCGTGCAACGTATACACGGTGAAATCGTTGCATGAAGTTGGTGCACTTCTGAAGCTGTTCAGGTCTGAACCCCATCCTGAAGTAATGTAAAACGGACTGTGTTCCCTTTTGCTCTACTTTGATACAGCAGTGGGTTTCTGGATTTGGTGTCATCATTGCCGTCTACATTTTCATCGTCGTCATCATCATATATTATCTTTATGAGAATCCCGCGCAGTTTTCCTCGAAACAGCATAAACATATACAGCACCTTACACCTCCGATTGGTGTTGCCACCCCCGACAGTGCAATTTAAAAACAGTGACCGACGCAACAATATTTGTGAGGTAATAGAATTTATGAGTCGGAGAAACTTCATGGTCACTGCGATCCAGGAGACTAAGCTAAGTGCCACCTTCATTGTTGTACTGGATACAACGTGCTATGTTAGGATAGCAGGAAAAGTGTAGTTGGGGAACTTGCTTACCTGTAACACCATTCTGTGTAGTACAGACCTATCTTACCTGATCTTACATGGAATGCATAGATGTAGCTGACAAGTCTTCCGGTTGGTAGCTGCTCCCTGTGTTGTTTGCCTGAAATTAGCAATATGCTACAAGCAATAACCGCTTTGTCCTTGGAGACTTTAATGCCCACCATGAACTGTAGCATTTTATCCTAGACAACTACCATAAGGGCATATTTTTGGCTGGGGAAATTGATAGCTCTACGATCTGCGCAGTAAATAAGGTCGCCCCCATGCGGATTATGGGCGATTGCCATACTTCGCCAGATATATCTTTGGCATCTCGTTCGGATTGAACCAAGGAAGCCCCCCCCTAAATTTAGCACTAGATGCACCAACAACACCACAAAGAAAAAAGAAATATTAACTTGGTCGCATCGGATTTCAAAAAGTGCAGTATGGTAACACATCTTTGATAGCCTCGATTGTAAGAATGGAGAATTGGAGAATTCATATAAATTCTTAACGAGTGTTAACCAAAAACTCAACTAATGTTGCAATGAGAAAATGTTTATAATTTACTTGTTAAGTATTCAAATGTTCACAGTCATCAAAAAACATGCCGATTAATATTACTAGAGCATATGTACCGCTTCTTTGACATACGCATTTGGTCAGTCCACTATACTATGCCTTATGTTGGACATTACTGGTATTTAAATCTACTTTGGTCGTGCTGATCGCAAAGCAGTCTTTATTCCCTGTAGCATAAAACCTGTTGGAATAGTGATGTCATTCTAGGCACATAGGAAGCCTTTGAAAGTTCTTTGTCGGTATTATTCGGTGCTTTATGGCCATAGATTCCACATAGCTAAATATAAAACATTTATTTCTGCTTGCAGATTTTAACGCCGTTTCTTCTATGATGTACTCAGCGGTGTCCACGGTCCGTTACATACATATAGGAGGACAAGAGCACAGTGGGTCTTTATTTCTCTTTTGAAGCACAATTATGATTTGAGGAAGAGGAAGCTGTATTTGTAAGCTAGCGACGCAGCGGTGCAAGCCAAGTGTGTCCATGCCTTACAAAGGTCAATCCTCCAAAGAAAGAATGTCGTCTAGGATGGGTCTTAGCATGAAGACCCTCACAGACAGAACGGCTTCGAGCTACAACAAACAAGGAGAATTTACGAATGAAGACCCTTACCGACAGGACGGCTTCGAGCTACGACAAACGGGGAGATCCAGGGACGAATACCGCTTCAGAAAAGGGGCACCGGAAAATATATATGAATAAAGGGAGAATCAATCGACGCAGTTGCAGCGGATGTAATAAATTCCACAACGGTCTTTATGCCGTCACATAGTCTGATGTGGCGGGCCAACGAATCGCGCCAACTGTGCTGAGTCTCCTAATTTTATCCGCAGGAGTCAGATGTTAGACAATCTTAGAAAACTCCGCTACTCTGATGTCTACTACCCACCGCTATAAGGCGCAGGTGACACACATGGTTGTATTAGTTTCCAGAATTACAAACCTGTTATATATTTAATTCAATAAATTCAACTTATTATTAAAGTTGAGTTTTATAGACATTTTTATTTCATTTATTAAATAAAGTATCTTTTTTTAGCTTGAAGTAGTTGTGCTTGTTGTTAAATTTTAATATATTTGCCTTCTGATTTTAGCACCTATAAGTTCTGTGTGCAATTGTATATTTGCTTTTATCTTATATGTTGGCTATATCAATTCTTTGTGATAAATGTGGTAGGTATGGGTTTGTATATCTTGGGTTTTCTTTCTGTTGACCTAATTTTATGTATTCGATTTATATGTTTATAAATCAAGTGATTAGTAAGGAATTTTGGGAAGTTATTGTTATGTAATGTACTTTTTATCTTTTTTATAGTGTTATTGTGATTCTGCTTGTGGAAAACTGGTGCTAATGGAGCTACTCCTGGAATTGGTACTGGATCTGCTGCCGTAATCGCTAGTGGAACTACTGCTAGACTCTGTACGAAAGCTACTATCAGAACCATACGAGCTGGTTCTTTAACGACTTCTGTTGGTTTGATCCGGGCGTACTTTCTTTCGTTTTTGCACCGTTTGCGTATCTTAATGGTTAATCGGTCAAGTCACTGCCTTGAGTTTCGTTGGAACGTGATGTACTAAAAGCAATACACCAATCGAGTGTTTAAATGACCACCGTCGCCGATTATAATGCCGAAGCTCCTCTTGTGAGCTAAAGAGAAGTTGGATCTTACAATTTTTAAAATATCGTGCAACTGTGTTCACCGGTATTCTGGGAACTTGTAGTTGGTACCCGTCCCGATTGTGGCTTTGTCATCAAATTTCATGGATAGACGCTTCTCCCTGCAACGTGTAAGAATCTACGGGAAATAGCCCTTGGTTTCGCGTACGTTGGAATTGATAGCTAGAGTAATTTCTGACAATTGTTTATCCCATTTATTGTGTTTGTTCTCTGCCGGTTGTGTTATCATTGCTTTAGTATGCGATTTACCAGTTCTGTTGGGGTTTCCTGCAGTGAGTTGGTAATGACGAAATTGGTATATTGAGAGCCATTATATGATAAGGACCTTAGGGACACCATACCGATATTCTGATATTCTGCAGCGGCATTTCGCATGTTTCGTCCACTTGGAGACACACATCTTCATACATAGTTAGTTATGTCTCGATACAACCCAGGCCAATAATATCGCCGACAAATCGAATGGATAGAAATACCAACACCAAGACGACCTGCAGTGAATTTGAATGATTCGCGGATGTAACTTGATAACGTAAATATGGTGAAATACATTGTTTCCACGGCGTGTCGTTCTCGTCTGCGTTAGGAACTGGCGGTACAACTAGAATTTTCTGGACAACCCCTAAGTTGTTTTTCCTTTGATCCAGTTATACGTGAGATATTCTACTGTTCTTTGTAGTATTTCGACCGTTTGGGCGTCTACGACCACACTTGTCACTCCCTTTCTATAATAGATGGAATCTTCATGTTCTTTGTCATTACTTTTTGTCATTACTACTGTGTTAAAGTTCGGAGTGTAAAGGTCGAACGAATTCGGGTCAGGCCAGGATTGGTAAGTTGGCCAAGCGTATCTTTAATACGTCAAAAACAGATTGCTGTTCTTTGGTCAACTTCCAATCCTTTCCTTGCTTGTATAGCGATTTTGTAGGGGCGGTAAGCTCGGAAACAAATCTACGCACAATGATGCGATTCCTAGATATCAGATATTATGAAGTCGGATCGTCTGTAATAAGGGAGGATTAGAGGAAGTTGGCTCGATCGTAACGAGATTAGGGGTTGCCATGTGACGTCGTTGATCAGGCTATAGCCTTCTGAATCGCAGCGACCATGATGTTTCTTCGACTCATAAATTTTAATACCTCACAGATTCTGTTTCGTCGGTCATTGTAAATAAATTTCAAAATTTACGCACTGTCTGTCATGGGGGGTAACGGCAGTATAGACTGCGATGATGACATTGAAACCAGAGACCCTGTGTGAACTACATTCATACGGAATGAGGCAACAAAGTCCGTCTTCAATTCTCCCTGATGTGGTGCAGAGCTGAAGTGCACCCACTCCATGCAACGATTATATCTTACATACGTTGCGTGATGGTGTATACGGATCTAATAAACCGAGCAGATACAATTTCCAGAGTTATGTTCATTTCCGCCACGGACCAGTCATATTGGGAGAAGGCATTCCGTGAAGCGCTGCTCCCACGACGAAAAAAAGAAAACACATAGTATTGAAGTAACTACATCTGGCCAAAGTATTCAAGATTGATTCGTTTGACTGCTATCGGGTTTTTATCAGGCACTCGGACGGACATGACTACATCGTCTTAGAATTTTACGAGATTATTAATATATATACTTTACAGGGTCTCCGAACAATATTTCGTGGTGTTGCAAACGGAATGACAAATTAAATATACCACGCATTCTTCTGTGGAGGGTATCACTTTCCAGAAATTTCAACTCATTCTTGTTTGTAGTCCTCACAGGTATCTTAAACAATTTAAAGGTGTAAACGAAGCTCCGAAACTTAAAAAGGTGAATTAATTTCTCCATTTATCGATTTGATCATAAAAACAGTGCTCGACATAACCATTTTATTTGTTTATGTCGTTTTTGACTGGGCTGATTGGTCAGTCTTCCTTCATGAATTAAATAAAACTAGTTTATTTCATGTTTTCCCAACGTTTCGTTAGCTTTTTTCTAACTTCTTCAGGGGTTTATTTGAAAATCCTGTCGACAAGAAGAAGTTAGAAAAAAGCTAACGAAACGTCTCGAGACCTCTTGCATCTACATTTTAATAGAAGGCAATGTTCATTGGTCGGTAAATAAACCAGCGGTGATCATACGAAAGTACATCAAAAGACAAATTCCAAGGTAGGTTTCGTAATGCAAATATCAGATCACACTGAAGCGTGCGTTTTTTCTGTGAAAATAATATAAGCTCGGAAACACAGTTTAAACGCAAAAACCAGTTTTGTTCAGGAGAGCCATTTTAAAGATTTAAATACGTGTATATTTGGTGTACCATCACTTTCATAAAACGCGCATATCTCTGGGAGGGAACACTTTTGGGGCATGGGATCGGTCTCATTCGATTAGGTCCCTTTCTCTATGCGCTGTCACATATACAATCTGACGTTAAATATCAACCTGAAAATGAGAAACAACCAGTCAAGACAAAAAATACACTAGAAAAAAAATCTAAAATGTGGCATACAACTTTTTTATTTTAAACGCTGCGCAACCAAATGCGCGTTGCCAATTATAAGCGTTTGTGTGCCGATTCTCATAGAAAAGAGTGTTTAAAATTTGCCTACACTGACTTAATACTATCAACATGTCATCTATAATTGAATGATCAAACAGGTGCTTATTCGAGAATAGGTGTAACATTACTATTTACTAAACGTATTGCAAATACAGATCATCTACCTCGATCACAGATCATCTACAGATCATAGACCAACGTTTGATAAAATCTAAAAAAACACAACACCTTTTTTATATAAATCAGTATGTGAAGTAAAACTAAGGCGACAATCAGGTTAAACACTAGAATCAAAACCGGAAAACAAAACTATTAGCGGTGTTTCATACTGCACTTTTTGAAATCCGATGCATAGATATTTATTTTTTCTTTGCGGTGTTGTTGGTGCACCCAGTGCTAAATTTAGGGGAAAACTCCCTAGCGAAATCCTTTACATAAGAAGAAAAATTAAACTATTTGAAATATGTTGAAAAATTTAAATTAATTTTCACTAGACTACCTTAGACCTCTTTACGTCGTACAAGTTGCCCAAGTGTCAAACGTTTGCGACGTTTGCATATGGACTCTTTTCGAGACTAGCATTTTGTGTACATGTGACATTCTGCAACAGCTGACTGCACAATACTGCCAAGTTTCGCGTTGTAAATGCTTCTGTGGGATTTGCGTTTTTACACAAGACTGGGTAAATCCCGTATCGAACCTTAACAGAAAAAAATAGTGTTGTCTTGTGTTTTTGATCCTGGTGTTTTACCCGACAAACAAAGCCCTGGATATTGGATCTGCTCGGTTTGTCAGAACCGTATCGTGCAACGTATACACGGTGAAATCGTTGCATGAAGTTGGTGCACTTCTGAATCTGTTCAGGTCTGAACCCCATCCTGAAGTAATGTAAAACGGACTGTGTTCCCTTTTGCTGTATCAAAGTAGTTCGCAGTGGGTTTCTGGATTTGGTGTCATCATTGCCGTCTACATTTTCATCGTCGTCATCATCATATATTATCTTTATGAGAATCCCGCGCAGTTTTCCTCGAAACAGCATAAACATATACAGCACCTTACACCTCCGATTGGTGCTGCCACCCCCGACAGTGCAATTTAAAAACAGTGACCGACGCAACAATATTTGTGAGGTAATAGAATTTATGAGTCGGAGAAACTTCATGGTCACTGCGATCCAGGAGACTAAGCTAAGTGCCACCTTCATTGTTGTACTGGATACAACGTGCTATGTTAGGATAGCAGGACAAGTGTAGTTGGGGAACTTGCTTACCTGTAACACCATTCTGTGTAGTACAGACCTATCTTACCTGATCTTACATGGAATGCATAGATGTAGCTGACAAGTCTTCCGGTTGGTAGCTGCTCCCTGTGTTGTTTGCCTGAAATTAGCAATATGCTACAAGCAATAACCGCTTTGTCCTTGGAGACTTTAATGCCCACCATGAACTGTAGCATTTTATCCTAGACAACTACCATAAGGGCATATTTTTGGCTGGGGAAATTGATAGCTCTACGATCTGCGCAGTAAATAAGGTCGCCCCCATGCGGATTATGGGCGATTGCCATACTTCGCCAGATATATCTTTGGCATCTCGTTCGGATTGAACCAAGGAAGCCCCCCCCCTAAATTTAGCACTAGATGCACCAACAACACCACAAAGAAAAAAGAAATATTAACTTGGTCGCATCGGATTTCAAAAAGTGCAGTATGGTAACACATCTTTGATAGCCTCGATTGTAAGAATGGAGAATTGGAGAATTCATATAAATTCTTAACGAGTGTTAACCAAAAACTCAACTAATGTTGCAATGAGAAAATGTTTATAATTTACTTGTTAAGTATTCAAATGTTCACAGTCATCAAAAAACATGCCGATTAATATTACTAGAGCATATGTACCGCTTCTTTGACATACGCATTTGGTCAGTCCACTATACTATGCCTTATGTTGGACATTACTGGTATTTAAATCTACTTTGGTCGTGCTGATCGCAAAGCAGTCTTTATTCCCTGTAGCATAAAACCTGTTGGAATAGTGATGTCATTCTAGGCACATAGGAAGCCTTTGAAAGTTCTTTGTCGGTATTATTCGGTGCTTTATGGCCATAGATTCCACATAGCTAAATATAAAACATTTATTTCTGCTTGCAGATTTTAACGCCGTTTCTTCTATAATGTACTCAGCGGTGTCCACGGTCCGTTACATACATATAGGAGGACAAGAGCACAGTGGGTCTTTATTTCTCTTTTGAAGCACAATTATGATTTGAGGAAGAGGAAGCTGTATTTGTAAGCTAGCGACGCAGCGGTGCAAGCCAAGTGTGTCCATGCCTTACAAAGGTCAATCCTCCAAAGAAAGAATGTCGTCTAGGATGGGTCTTAGCATGAAGACCCTCACAGACAGAACGGCTTCGAGCTACAACAAACAAGGAGAATTTACGAATGAAGACCCTTACCGACAGGACGGCTTCGAGCTACGACAAACGGGGAGATCCAGGGACGAATACCGCTTCAGAAAAGGGGCACCGGAAAATATATATGAATAAAGGGAGAATCAATCGACGCAGTTGCAGCGGATGTAATAAATTCCACAACGGTCTTTATGCCGTCACATAGTCTGATGTGGCGGGCCAACGAATCGCGCCAACTGTGCTGAGTCTCCTAATTTTATCCGCAGGAGTCAGATGTTAGACAATCTTAGAAAACTCCGCTACTCTGATGTCTACTACCCAGAATTACAAACCTGTTATATATTTAATTCAATAAATTCAACTTATTATTAAAGTTGAGTTTTATAGACATTTTTATTTCATTTATTAAATAAAGTATCTTTTTTTAGCTTGAAGTAGTTGTGCTTGTTGTTAAATTTTAATATATTTGCCTTCTGATTTTAGCACCTATAAGTTCTGTGTGCAATTGTATATTTGCTTTTATCTTATATGTTGGCTATATCAATTCTTTGTGATAAATGTGGTAGGTATGGGTTTGTATATCTTGGGTTTTCTTTCTGTTGACCTAATTTTATGTATTCGATTTATATGTTTATAAATCAAGTGATTAGTAAGGAATTTTGGGAAGTTATTGTTATGTAATGTACTTTTTATCTTTTTTATAGTGTTATTGTGATTCTGCTTGTGGAAAACTGGTGCTAATGGAGCTACTCCTGGAATTGGTACTGGATCTGCTGCCGTAATCGCTAGTGGAACTACTGCTAGACTCTGTACGAAAGCTACTATCAGAACCATACGAGCTGGTTCTTTAACGACTTCTGTTGGTTTGATCCGGGCGTACTTTCTTTCGTTTTTGCACCGTTTGCGTATCTTAATGGTTAATCGGTCAAGTCACTGCCTTGAGTTTCGTTGGAACGTGATGTACTAAAAGCAATACACCAATCGAGTGTTTAAATGACCACCGTCGCCGATTATAATGCCGAAGCTCCTCTTGTGAGCTAAAGAGAAGTTGGATCTTACAATTTTTAAAATATCGTGCAATTGTGTTCACCGGTATTCTGGGAACTTGTAGTTGGTACCCGTCCCGATTGTGGCTTTGTCATCAAATTTCATGGATAGACGCTTCTCCCTGCAACGTGTAAGAATCTACGGGAAATAGCCCTTGGTTTCGCGTACGTTGGAATTGATAGCTAGAGTAATTTCTGACAATTGTTTATCCCATTTATTGTGTTTGTTCTCTGCCGGTTGTGTTATCATTGCTTTAGTATGCGATTTACCAGTTCTGTTGGGGTTTCCTGCAGTGAGTTGGTAATGACGAAATTGGTATATTGAGAGCCATTATATGATAAGGACCTTAGGGACACCATACCGATATTCTGATATTCTGCAGCGGCATTTCGCATGTTTCGTCCACTTGGAGACACACATCTTCATACATAGTTAGTTATGTCTCGATACAACCCAGGCCAATAATATCGCCGACAAATCGAATGGATAGAAATACCAACACCAAGACGACCTGCAGTGAATTTGAATGATTCGCGGATGTAACTTGATAACGTAAATATGGTGAAATACATTGTTTCCACGGCGTGTCGTTCTCGTCTGCGTTAGGAACTGGCGGTACAACTAGAATTTTCTGGACAACCCCTAAGTTGTTTTTCCTTTGATCCAGTTATACGTGAGATATTCTACTGTTCTTTGTAGTATTTCGACCGTTTGGGCGTCTACGACCACACTTGTCACTCCCTTTCTATAATAGATGGAATCTTCATGTTCTTTGTCATTACTTTTTGTCATTACTACTGTGTTAAAGTTCGGAGTGTAAAGGTCGAACGAATTCGGGTCAGGCCAGGATTGGTAAGTTGGCCAAGCGTATCTTTAATACGTCAAAAACAGATTGCTGTTCTTTGGTCAACTTCCAATCCTTTCCTTGCTTGTATAGCGATTTTGTAGGGGCGGTAAGCTCGGAAACAAATCTACGCACAATGATGCGATTCCTAGATATCAGATATTATGAAGTCGGATCTTCTGTAATAAGGGAGGATTAGAGGAAGTTGGCTCGATCGTAACGAGATTAGGGGTTGCCATGTGACGTCGTTGATCAGGCTATATATAGCCTTCTGAATCGCAGCGACCATGATGTTTCTTCGACTCATAAATTTTAATACCTCACAGATTCTGTTTCGTCGGTCATTGTAAATAAATTTCAAAATTTACGCACTGTCTGTCATGGGGGGTAACGGCAGTATAGACTGCGATGATGACATTGAAACCAGAGACCCTGTGTGAACTACATTCATACGGAATGAGGCAACAAAGTCCGTCTTCAATTCTCCCTGATGTGGTGCAGAGCTGAAGTGCACCCACTCCATGCAACGATTATATCTTACATACGTTGCGTGATGGTGTATACGGATCTAATAAACCGAGCAGATACAATTTCCAGAGTTATGTTCATTTCCGCCACGGACCAGTCATATTGGGAGAAGGCATTCCGTGAAGCGCTGCTCCCACGACGAAAAAAAGAAAACACATAGTATTGAAGTAACTACATCTGGCCAAAGTATTCAAGATTGATTCGTTTGACTGCTATCGGGTTTTTATCAGGCACTCGGACGGACATGACTACATCGTCTTAGAATTTTACGAGATTATTAATATATATACTTTACAGGGTCTCCGAACAATATTTCGTGGTGTTGCAAACGGAATGACAAATTAAATATACCACGCATTCTTCTGTGGAGGGTATCACTTTCCAGAAATTTCAACTTATTCTTGTTTGTAGTCCTCACAGGTATCTTAAACAATTTAAAGGTGTAAACGAAGCTCCGAAACTTAAAAAGGTGAATTAATTTCTCCATTTATCGATTTGATCATAAAAACAGTGCTTGACATAACCATTTTATTTGTTTATGTCGTTTTTGACTGGGCTGATTGGTCAGTCTTCCTTCATGAATTAAATAAAACTAGTTTATTTCATGTTTTCCCAACGTTTCGTTAGCTTTTTTCTAACTTCTTCAGGGGTTTATTTGAAAATCCTGTCGACAAGAAGAAGTTAGAAAAAAGCTAACGAAACGTCTCGAGACCTCTTGCATCTACATTTTAATAGAAGGCAATGTTCATTGGTCGGTAAATAAACCAGCGGTGATCATACGAAAGTACATCAAAAGACAAATTCCAAGGTAGGTTTCGTAATGCAAATATCAGATCACACTGAAGCGTGCGTTTTTTCTGTGAAAATAATATAAGCTCGGAAACACAGTTTAAACGCAAAAACCAGTTTTGTTCAGGAGAGCCATTTTAAAGATTTAAATACGTGTATATTTGGTGTACCATCACTTTCATAAAACGCGCATATCTCTGGGAGGGAACACTTTTGGGGCATGGGATCGGTCTCATTCGGTGCTCAGATCTTGTCCACATCAAAAAAAAAATTAAAATTGATTTTTTTACCCTTAGGTCCCTTTCTCTATGCGCTGTCACATATACAATCTGACGTTAAATATCAACCTGAAAATGAGAAACAACCAGTCAAGACAAAAAATACACTAGAAAAAAAATCTAAAATGTGGCATACAACTTTTTTATTTTAAACGCTGCGCAACCAAATGCGCGTTGCCAATTATAAGCGTTTGTGTGCCGATTCTCATAGAAAAGAGTGTTTAAAATTTGCCTAAGCGTTAGCGTTTTTTAAAAAAAGTTGTAATGTGCACGGGCCTTTATTGAATGATTCGTAATGGTAGTACTCATGCGTTGCACCGCAAGTTGAGAGTACCGCTGCCGATCTCTATTCTACACTGACTTAATACTATCAACATGTCATCTATAATTGAATGATCAAACAGGTGCTTATTCGAGAATAGGTGTAACATTACTATTTACTAAACGTATTGCAAATACAGATCATCTACCTCGATCACAGATCATCTACAGATCATAGACCAACGTTTGATAAAATCTAAAAAAACACAACGCCTTTTTTATATAAATCAGTATGTGAAGTAAAACTAAGGCGACAATCAGGTTAAACACTAGAATCAAAACCGGAAAACAAAACTATTAGCGGTGTTTCATACTGCACTTTTTGAAATCCGATGCATAGATATTTATTTTTTCTTTGCGGTGTTGTTGGTGCACCCAGTGCTAAATTTAGGGGAAAACTCCCTAGCGAAATCCTTTACATAAGAAGAAAAATTAAACTATTTGAAATATGTTGAAAAATTTAAATTAATTTTCACTAGACTACCTTAGACCTCTTTACGTCGTACAAGTTGCCCAAGTGTCAAACGTTTGCGACGTTTGCATATGGACTCTTTTCGAGACTAGCATTTTGTGTACATGTGACATTCTGCAACAGCTGACTGCACAATACTGCCAAGTTTCGCGTTGTAAATGCTTCTGTGGGATTTGCGTTTTTACACAAGACTGGGTAAATCCCGTATCGAACCTTAACAGAAAAAAATAGTGTTGTCTTGTGTTTTTGATCCTGGTGTTTTACCCGACAAACAAAGCCCTGGATATTGGATCTGCTCGGTTTGTCAGAACCGTATCGTGCAACGTATACACGGTGAAATCGTTGCATGAAGTTGGTGCACTTCTGAAGCTGTTCAGGTCTGAACCCCATCCTGAAGTAATGTAAAACGGACTGTGTTCCCTTTTGCTCTACTTTGATACAGCAGTGGGTTTCTGGATTTGGTGTCATCATTGCCGTCTACATTTTCATCGTCGTCATCATCATATATTATCTTTATGAGAATCCCGCGCAGTTTTCCTCGAAACAGCATAAACATATACAGCACCTTACACCTCCGATTGGTGTTGCCACCCCCGACAGTGCAATTTAAAAACAGTGACCGACGCAACAATATTTGTGAGGTAATAGAATTTATGAGTCGGAGAAACTTCATGGTCACTGCGATCCAGGAGACTAAGCTAAGTGCCACCTTCATTGTTGTACTGGATACAACGTGCTATGTTAGGATAGCAGGAAAAGTGTAGTTGGGGAACTTGCTTACCTGTAACACCATTCTGTGTAGTACAGACCTATCTTACCTGATCTTACATGGAATGCATAGATGTAGCTGACAAGTCTTCCGGTTGGTAGCTGCTCCCTGTGTTGTTTGCCTGAAATTAGCAATATGCTACAAGCAATAACCGCTTTGTCCTTGGAGACTTTAATGCCCACCATGAACTGTAGCATTTTATCCTAGACAACTACCATAAGGGCATATTTTTGGCTGGGGAAATTGATAGCTCTACGATCTGCGCAGTAAATAAGGTCGCCCCCATGCGGATTATGGGCGATTGCCATACTTCGCCAGATATATCTTTGGCATCTCGTTCGGATTGAACCAAGGAAGCCCCCCCCTAAATTTAGCACTAGATGCACCAACAACACCACAAAGAAAAAAGAAATATTAACTTGGTCGCATCGGATTTCAAAAAGTGCAGTATGGTAACACATCTTTGATAGCCTCGATTGTAAGAATGGAGAATTGGAGAATTCATATAAATTCTTAACGAGTGTTAACCAAAAACTCAACTAATGTTGCAATGAGAAAATGTTTATAATTTACTTGTTAAGTATTCAAATGTTCACAGTCATCAAAAAACATGCCGATTAATATTACTAGAGCATATGTACCGCTTCTTTGACATACGCATTTGGTCAGTCCACTATACTATGCCTTATGTTGGACATTACTGGTATTTAAATCTACTTTGGTCGTGCTGATCGCAAAGCAGTCTTTATTCCCTGTAGCATAAAACCTGTTGGAATAGTGATGTCATTCTAGGCACATAGGAAGCCTTTGAAAGTTCTTTGTCGGTATTATTCGGTGCTTTATGGCCATAGATTCCACATAGCTAAATATAAAACATTTATTTCTGCTTGCAGATTTTAACGCCGTTTCTTCTATAATGTACTCAGCGGTGTCCACGGTCCGTTACATACATATAGGAGGACAAGAGCACAGTGGGTCTTTATTTCTCTTTTGAAGCACAATTATGATTTGAGGAAGAGGAAGCTGTATTTGTAAGCTAGCGACGCAGCGGTGCAAGCCAAGTGTGTCCATGCCTTACAAAGGTCAATCCTCCAAAGAAAGAATGTCGTCTAGGATGGGTCTTAGCATGAAGACCCTCACAGACAGAACGGCTTCGAGCTACAACAAACAAGGAGAATTTACGAATGAAGACCCTTACCGACAGGACGGCTTCGAGCTACGACAAACGGGGAGATCCAGGGACGAATACCGCTTCAGAAAAGGGGCACCGGAAAATATATATGAATAAAGGGAGAATCAATCGACGCAGTTGCAGCGGATGTAATAAATTCCACAACGGTCTTTATGCCGTCACATAGTCTGATGTGGCGGGCCAACGAATCGCGCCAACTGTGCTGAGTCTCCTAATTTTATCCGCAGGAGTCAGATGTTAGACAATCTTAGAAAACTCCGCTACTCTGATGTCTACTACCCAGAATTACAAACCTGTTATATATTTAATTCAATAAATTCAACTTATTATTAAAGTTGAGTTTTATAGACATTTTTATTTCATTTATTAAATAAAGTATCTTTTTTTAGCTTGAAGTAGTTGTGCTTGTTGTTAAATTTTAATATATTTGCCTTCTGATTTTAGCACCTATAAGTTCTGTGTGCAATTGTATATTTGCTTTTATCTTATATGTTGGCTATATCAATTCTTTGTGATAAATGTGGTAGGTATGGGTTTGTATATCTTGGGTTTTCTTTCTGTTGACCTAATTTTATGTATTCGATTTATATGTTTATAAATCAAGTGATTAGTAAGGAATTTTGGGAAGTTATTGTTATGTAATGTACTTTTTATCTTTTTTATAGTGTTATTGTGATTCTGCTTGTGGAAAACTGGTGCTAATGGAGCTACTCCTGGAATTGGTACTGGATCTGCTGCCGTAATCGCTAGTGGAACTACTGCTAGACTCTGTACGAAAGCTACTATCAGAACCATACGAGCTGGTTCTTTAACGACTTCTGTTGGTTTGATCCGGGCGTACTTTCTTTCGTTTTTGCACCGTTTGCGTATCTTAATGGTTAATCGGTCAAGTCACTGCCTTGAGTTTCGTTGGAACGTGATGTACTAAAAGCAATACACCAATCGAGTGTTTAAATGACCACCGTCGCCGATTATAATGCCGAAGCTCCTCTTGTGAGCTAAAGAGAAGTTGGATCTTACAATTTTTAAAATATCGTGCAATTGTGTTCACCGGTATTCTGGGAACTTGTAGTTGGTACCCGTCCCGATTGTGGCTTTGTCATCAAATTTCATGGATAGACGCTTCTCCCTGCAACGTGTAAGAATCTACGGGAAATAGCCCTTGGTTTCGCGTACGTTGGAATTGATAGCTAGAGTAATTTCTGACAATTGTTTATCCCATTTATTGTGTTTGTTCTCTGCCGGTTGTGTTATCATTGCTTTAGTATGCGATTTACCAGTTCTGTTGGGGTTTCCTGCAGTGAGTTGGTAATGACGAAATTGGTATATTGAGAGCCATTATATGATAAGGACCTTAGGGACACCATACCGATATTCTGATATTCTGCAGCGGCATTTCGCATGTTTCGTCCACTTGGAGACACACATCTTCATACATAGTTAGTTATGTCTCGATACAACCCAGGCCAATAATATCGCCGACAAATCGAATGGATAGAAATACCAACACCAAGACGACCTGCAGTGAATTTGAATGATTCGCGGATGTAACTTGATAACGTAAATATGGTGAAATACATTGTTTCCACGGCGTGTCGTTCTCGTCTGCGTTAGGAACTGGCGGTACAACTAGAATTTTCTGGACAACCCCTAAGTTGTTTTTCCTTTGATCCAGTTATACGTGAGATATTCTACTGTTCTTTGTAGTATTTCGACCGTTTGGGCGTCTACGACCACACTTGTCACTCCCTTTCTATAATAGATGGAATCTTCATGTTCTTTGTCATTACTTTTTGTCATTACTACTGTGTTAAAGTTCGGAGTGTAAAGGTCGAACGAATTCGGGTCAGGCCAGGATTGGTAAGTTGGCCAAGCGTATCTTTAATACGTCAAAAACAGATTGCTGTTCTTTGGTCAACTTCCAATCCTTTCCTTGCTTGTATAGCGATTTTGTAGGGGCGGTAAGCTCGGAAACAAATCTACGCACAATGATGCGATTCCTAGATATCAGATATTATGAAGTCGGATCTTCTGTAATAAGGGAGGATTAGAGGAAGTTGGCTCGATCGTAACGAGATTAGGGGTTGCCATGTGACGTCGTTGATCAGGCTATATATAGCCTTCTGAATCGCAGCGACCATGATGTTTCTTCGACTCATAAATTTTAATACCTCACAGATTCTGTTTCGTCGGTCATTGTAAATAAATTTCAAAATTTACGCACTGTCTGTCATGGGGGGTAACGGCAGTATAGACTGCGATGATGACATTGAAACCAGAGACCCTGTGTGAACTACATTCATACGGAATGAGGCAACAAAGTCCGTCTTCAATTCTCCCTGATGTGGTGCAGAGCTGAAGTGCACCCACTCCATGCAACGATTATATCTTACATACGTTGCGTGATGGTGTATACGGATCTAATAAACCGAGCAGATACAATTTCCAGAGTTATGTTCATTTCCGCCACGGACCAGTCATATTGGGAGAAGGCATTCCGTGAAGCGCTGCTCCCACGACGAAAAAAAGAAAACACATAGTATTGAAGTAACTACATCTGGCCAAAGTATTCAAGATTGATTCGTTTGACTGCTATCGGGTTTTTATCAGGCACTCGGACGGACATGACTACATCGTCTTAGAATTTTACGAGATTATTAATATATATACTTTACAGGGTCTCCGAACAATATTTCGTGGTGTTGCAAACGGAATGACAAATTAAATATACCACGCATTCTTCTGTGGAGGGTATCACTTTCCAGAAATTTCAACTTATTCTTGTTTGTAGTCCTCACAGGTATCTTAAACAATTTAAAGGTGTAAACGAAGCTCCGAAACTTAAAAAGGTGAATTAATTTCTCCATTTATCGATTTGATCATAAAAACAGTGCTTGACATAACCATTTTATTTGTTTATGTCGTTTTTGACTGGGCTGATTGGTCAGTCTTCCTTCATGAATTAAATAAAACTAGTTTATTTCATGTTTTCCCAACGTTTCGTTAGCTTTTTTCTAACTTCTTCAGGGGTTTATTTGAAAATCCTGTCGACAAGAAGAAGTTAGAAAAAAGCTAACGAAACGTCTCGAGACCTCTTGCATCTACATTTTAATAGAAGGCAATGTTCATTGGTCGGTAAATAAACCAGCGGTGATCATACGAAAGTACATCAAAAGACAAATTCCAAGGTAGGTTTCGTAATGCAAATATCAGATCACACTGAAGCGTGCGTTTTTTCTGTGAAAATAATATAAGCTCGGAAACACAGTTTAAACGCAAAAACCAGTTTTGTTCAGGAGAGCCATTTTAAAGATTTAAATACGTGTATATTTGGTGTACCATCACTTTCATAAAACGCGCATATCTCTGGGAGGGAACACTTTTGGGGCATGGGATCGGTCTCATTCGATGCTCAGATCTTGTCCACATCAAAAAAAAAATTAAAATTGATTTTTTTACCCTTAGGTCCCTTTCTCTATGCGCTGTCACATATACAATCTGACGTTAAATATCAACCTGAAAATGAGAAACAACCAGTCAAGACAAAAAATACACTAGAAAAAAAATCTAAAATGTGGCATACAACTTTTTTATTTTAAACGCTGCGCAACCAAATGCGCGTTGCCAATTATAAGCGTTTGTGTGCCGATTCTCATAGAAAAGAGTGTTTAAAATTTGCCTAAGCGTTAGCGTTTTTTAAAAAAAGCTGTAATGTGCACGGGCCTTTATTGAATGATTCGTAATGGTAGTACTCATGCGTTGCACCGCAAGTTGAGAGTACCGCTGCCGATCTCTATTCTACACTGACTTAATACTATCAACATGTCATCTATAATTGAATGATCAAACAGGTGCTTATTCGAGAATAGGTGTAACATTACTATTTACTAAACGTATTGCAAATACAGATCATCTACCTCGATCACAGATCATCTACAGATCATAGACCAACGTTTGATAAAATCTAAAAAACACAACGCCTTTTTTATATAAATCAGTATGTGAAGTAAAACTAAGGCGACAATCAGGTTAAACACTAGAATCAAAACCGGAAAACAAAACTATTAGCGGTGTTTCATACTGCACTTTTTGAAATCCGATGCATAGATATTTATTTTTTCTTTGTGGTGTTGTTGGTGCACCCAGTGCTAAATTTAGGGGAAAACTCCCTAGCGAAATCCTTTACATAAGAAGAAAAATTAAACTATTTGAAATATGTTGAAAAATTTAAATTAATTTTCACTAGACTACCTTAGACCTCTTTACGTCGTACAAGTTGCCCAAGTGTCAAACGTTTGCGACGTTTGCATATGGACTCTTTTCGAGACTAGCATTTTGTGTACATGTGACATTCTGCAACAGCTGACTGCACAATACTGCCAAGTTTCGCGTTGTAAATGCTTCTGTGGGATTTGCGTTTTTACACAAGACTGGGTAAATCCCGTATCGAACCTTAACAGAAAAAAATAGTGTTGTCTTGTGTTTTTGATCCTGGTGTTTTACCCGACAAACAAAGCCCTGGATATTGGATCTGCTCGGTTTGTCAGAACCGTATCGTGCAACGTATACACGGTGAAATCGTTGCATGAAGTTGGTGCACTTCTGGAGCTGTTCAGGTCTGAACCACATCCTGAAGTAATGTAAAACGGACTGTGTTCCCTTTTGCTGTATCAAAGTAGTTCGCAGTGGGTTTCTGGATTTGGTGTCATCATTGCCGTCTACATTTTCATCGTCGTCATCATCATATATTATCTTTATGAGAATCCCGCGCAGTTTTCCTCGAAACAGCATAAACATATACAGCACCTTACACCTCAGATTGGTGTTGCCACCCCCGACAGTGCAATTTAAAAACAGTGACCGACGCAACAATATTTGTGAGGTAATAGAATTTATGAGTCGGAGAAACTTCATGGTCACTGCGATCCAGGAGACTAAGCTAAGTGCCACCTTCATTGTTGTACTGGATACAACGTGCTATGTTAGGATAGCAGGAAAAGTGTAGTTGGGGAACTTGCTTACCTGTAACACCATTCTGTGTAGTACAGACCTATCTTACCTGATCTTACATGGAATGCATAGATGTAGCTGACAAGTCTTCCGGTTGGTAGCTGCTCCCTGTGTTGTTTGCCTGAAATTAGCAATATGCTACAAGCAATAACCGCTTTGTCCTTGGAGACTTTAATGCCCACCATGAACTGTAGCATTTTATCCTAGACAACTACCATAAGGGCATATTTTTGGCTGGGGAAATTGATAGCTCTACGATCTGCGCAGTAAATAAGGTCGCCCCCATGCGGATTATGGGCGATTGCCATACTTCGCCAGATATATCTTTGGCATCTCGTTCGGATTGAACCAAGGAAGCCCCCCCCTAAATTTAGCACTAGATGCACCAACAACACCACAAAGAAAAAAGAAATATTAACTTGGTCGCATCGGATTTCAAAAAGTGCAGTATGGTAACACATCTTTGATAGCCTCGATTGTAAGAATGGAGAATTGGAGAATTCATATAAATTCTTAACGAGTGTTAACCAAAAACTCAACTAATGTTGCAATGAGAAAATGTTTATAATTTACTTGTTAAGTATTCAAATGTTCACAGTCATCAAAAAACATGCCGATTAATATTACTAGAGCATATGTACCGCTTCTTTGACATACGCATTTGGTCAGTCCACTATACTATGCCTTATGTTGGACATTACTGGTATTTAAATCTACTTTGGTCGTGCTGATCGCAAAGCAGTCTTTATTCCCTGTAGCATAAAACCTGTTGGAATAGTGATGTCATTCTAGGCACATAGGAAGCCTTTGAAAGTTCTTTGTCGGTATTATTCGGTGCTTTATGGCCATAGATTCCACATAGCTAAATATAAAACATTTATTTCTGCTTGCAGATTTTAACGCCGTTTCTTCTATGATGTACTCAGCGGTGTCCACGGTCCGTTACATACATATAGGAGGACAAGAGCACAGTGGGTCTTTATTTCTCTTTTGAAGCACAATTATGATTTGAGGAAGCTGTATTTGTAAGCTAGCGACGCAGCGGTGCAAGCCAAGTGTGTCCATGCCTTACAAAGGTCAATCCTCCAAAGAAAGAATGTCGTCTAGGATGGGTCTTAGCATGAAGACCCTCACAGACAGAACGGCTTCGAGCTACAACAAACAAGGAGAATTTACGAATGAAGACCCTTACCGACAGGACGGCTTCGAGCTACGACAAACGGGGAGATCCAGGGACGAATACCGCTTCAGAAAAGGGGCACCGGAAAATATATATGAATAAAGGGAGAATCAATCGACGCAGTTGCAGCGGATGTAATAAATTCCACAACGGTCTTTATGCCGTCACATAGTCTGATGTGGCGGGCCAACGAATCGCGCCAACTGTGCTGAGTCTCCTAATTTTATCCGCAGGAGTCAGATGTTAGACAATCTTAGAAAACTCCGCTACTCTGATGTCTACTACCCACCGCTATAAGGCGCAGGTGACACACATGGTTGTATTAGTTTCCAGAATTACAAACCTGTTATATATTTAATTCAATAAATTCAACTTATTATTAAAGTTGAGTTTTATAGACATTTTTATTTCATTTATTAAATAAAGTATCTTTTTTTAGCTTGAAGTAGTTGTGCTTGTTGTTAAATTTTAATATATTTGCCTTCTGATTTTAGCACCTATAAGTTCTGTGTGCAATTGTATATTTGCTTTTATCTTATATGTTGGCTATATCAATTCTTTGTGATAAATGTGGTAGGTATGGGTTTGTATATCTTGGGTTTTCTTTCTGTTGACCTAATTTTATGTATTCGATTTATATGTTTATAAATCAAGTGATTAGTAAGGAATTTTGGGAAGTTATTGTTATGTAATGTACTTTTTATCTTTTTTATAGTGTTATTGTGATTCTGCTTGTGGAAAACTGGTGCTAATGGAGCTACTCCTGGAATTGGTACTGGATCTGCTGCCGTAATCGCTAGTGGAACTACTGCTAGACTCTGTACGAAAGCTACTATCAGAACCATACGAGCTGGTTCTTTAACGACTTCTGTTGGTTTGATCCGGGCGTACTTTCTTTCGTTTTTGCACCGTTTGCGTATCTTAATGGTTAATCTTAATGGTTTATATAAATCAGTATGTGAAGTAAAACTAAGGCGACAATCAGGTTAAACACTAGAATCAAAACCGGAAAACAAAACTATTAGCGGTGTTTCATACTGCACTTTTTGAAATCCGATGCATAGATATTTATTTTTTCTTTGTGGTGTTGTTGGTGCACCCAGTGCTAAATTTAGGGGAAAACTCCCTAGCGAAATCCTTTACATAAGAAGAAAAATTAAACTATTTGAAATATGTTGAAAAATTTAAATTAATTTTCACTAGACTACCTTAGACCTCTTTACGTCGTACAAGTTGCCCAAGTGTCAAACGTTTGCGACGTTTGCATATGGACTCTTTTCGAGACTAGCATTTTGTGTACATGTGACATTCTGCAACAGCTGACTGCACAATACTGCCAAGTTTCGCGTTGTAAATGCTTCTGTGGGATTTGCGTTTTTACACAAGACTGGGTAAATCCCGTATCGAACCTTAACAGAAAAAAATAGTGTTGTCTTGTGTTTTTGATCCTGGTGTTTTACCCGACAAACAAAGCCCTGGATATTGGATCTGCTCGGTTTGTCAGAACCGTATCGTGCAACGTATACACGGTGAAATCGTTGCATGAAGTTGGTGCACTTCTGGAGCTGTTCAGGTCTGAACCACATCCTGAAGTAATGTAAAACGGACTGTGTTCCCTTTTGCTGTATCAAAGTAGTTCGCAGTGGGTTTCTGGATTTGGTGTCATCATTGCCGTCTACATTTTCATCGTCGTCATCATCATATATTATCTTTATGAGAATCCCGCGCAGTTTTCCTTGAAACAGCATAAACATATACAGCACCTTACACCTCAGATTGGTGTTGCCACCCCCGACAGTGCAATTTAAAAACAGTGACCGACGCAACAATATTTGTGAGGTAATAGAATTTATGAGTCGGAGAAACTTCATGGTCACTGCGATCCAGGAGACTAAGCTAAGTGCCACCTTCATTGTTGTACTGGATACAACGTGCTATGTTAGGATAGCAGGAAAAGTGTAGTTGGGGAACTTGCTTACCTGTAACACCATTCTGTGTAGTACAGACCTATCTTACCTGATCTTACATGGAATGCATAGATGTAGCTGACAAGTCTTCCGGTTGGTAGCTGCTCCCTGTGTTGTTTGCCTGAAATTAGCAATATGCTACAAGCAATAACCGCTTTGTCCTTGGAGACTTTAATGCCCACCATGAACTGTAGCATTTTATCCTAGACAACTACCATAAGGGCATATTTTTGGCTGGGGAAATTGATAGCTCTACGATCTGCGCAGTAAATAAGGTCGCCCCCATGCGGATTATGGGCGATTGCCATACTTCGCCAGATATATCTTTGGCATCTCGTTCGGATTGAACCAAGGAAGCCCCCCCCTAAATTTAGCACTAGATGCACCAACAACACCACAAAGAAAAAAGAAATATTAACTTGGTCGCATCGGATTTCAAAAAGTGCAGTATGGTAACACATCTTTGATAGCCTCGATTGTAAGAATGGAGAATTGGAGAATTCATATAAATTCTTAACGAGTGTTAACCAAAAACTCATCTAATGTTGCAATGAGAAAATGTTTATAATTTACTTGTTAAGTATTCAAATGTTTACAGTCATCAAAAAACATGCCGATTAATATTACTAGAGCATATGTACCGCTTCTTTGACATACGCATTTGGTCAGTCCACTATACTATGCCTTATGTTGGACATTACTGGTATTTAAATCTACTTTGGTCGTGCTGATCGCAAAGCAGTCTTTATTCCCTGTAGCATAAAACCTGTTGGAATAGTGATGTCATTCTAGGCACATAGGAAGCCTTTGAAAGTTCTTTGTCGGTATTATTCGGTGCTTTATGGCCATAGATTCCACATAGCTAAATATAAAACATTTATTTCTGCTTGCAGATTTTAACGCCGTTTCTTCTATGATGTACTCAGCGGTGTCCACGGTCCGTTACATACATATAGGAGGACAAGAGCACAGTGGGTCTTTATTTCTCTTTTGAAGCACAATTATGATTTGAGGAAGCTGTATTTGTAAGCTAGCGACGCAGCGGTGCAAGCCAAGTGTGTCCATGCCTTACAAAGGTCAATCCTCCAAAGAAAGAATGTCGTCTAGGATGGGTCTTAGCATGAAGACCCTCACAGACAGAACGGCTTCGAGCTACAACAAACAAGGAGAATTTACGAATGAAGACCCTTACCGACAGGACGGCTTCGAGCTACGACAAACGGGGAGATCCAGGGACGAATACCGCTTCAGAAAAGGGGCACCGGAAAATATATATGAATAAAGGGAGAATCAATCGACGCAGTTGCAGCGGATGTAATAAATTCCACAACGGTCTTTATGCCGTCACATAGTCTGATGTGGCGGGCCAACGAATCGCGCCAACTGTGCTGAGTCTCCTAATTTTATCCGCAGGAGTCAGATGTTAGACAATCTTAGAAAACTCCGCTACTCTGATGTCTACTACCCACCGCTATAAGGCGCAGGTGACACACATGGTTGTATTAGTTTCCAGAATTACAAACCTGTTATATATTTAATTCAATAAATTCAACTTATTATTAAAGTTGAGTTTTATAGACATTTTTATTTCATTTATTAAATAAAGTATCTTTTTTTAGCTTGAAGTAGTTGTGCTTGTTGTTAAATTTTAATATATTTGCCTTCTGATTTTAGCACCTATAAGTTCTGTGTGCAATTGTATATTTGCTTTTATCTTATATGTTGGCTATATCAATTCTTTGTGATAAATGTGGTAGGTATGGGTTTGTATATCTTGGGTTTTCTTTCTGTTGACCTAATTTTATGTATTCGATTTATATGTTTATAAATCAAGTGATTAGTAAGGAATTTTGGGAAGTTATTGTTATGTAATGTACTTTTTATCTTTTTTATAGTGTTATTGTGATTCTGCTTGTGGAAAACTGGTGCTAATGGAGCTACTCCTGGAATTGGTACTAGATCTGCTGCCGTAATCGCTAGTGGAACTACTGCTAGACTCTGTACGAAAGCTACTATCAGAACCATACGAGCTGGTTCTTTAACGACTTCTGTTGGTTTGATCCGGGCGTACTTTCTTTCGTTTTTGCACCGTTTGCGTATCTTAATGGTTAATCTTAATGGTTTATATAAATCAGTATGTGAAGTAAAACTAAGGCGACAATCAGGTTAAACACTAGAATCAAAACCGGAAAACAAAACTATTAGCGGTGTTTCATACTGCACTTTTTGAAATCCGATGCATAGATATTTATTTTTTCTTTGTGGTGTTGTTGGTGCACCCAGTGCTAAATTTAGGGGAAAACTCCCTAGCGAAATCCTTTACATAAGAAGAAAAATTAAACTATTTGAAATATGTTGAAAAATTTAAATTAATTTTCACTAGACTACCTTAGACCTCTTTACGTCGTACAAGTTGCCCAAGTGTCAAACGTTTGCGACGTTTGCATATGGACTCTTTTCGAGACTAGCATTTTGTGTACATGTGACATTCTGCAACAGCTGACTGCACAATACTGCCAAGTTTCGCGTTGTAAATGCTTCTGTGGGATTTGCGTTTTTACACAAGACTGGGTAAATCCCGTATCGAACCTTAACAGAAAAAAATAGTGTTGTCTTGTGTTTTTGATCCTGGTGTTTTACCCGACAAACAAAGCCCTGGATATTGGATCTGCTCGGTTTGTCAGAACCGTATCGTGCAACGTATACACGGTGAAATCGTTGCATGAAGTTGGTGCACTTCTGGAGCTGTTCAGGTCTGAACCACATCCTGAAGTAATGTAAAACGGACTGTGTTCCCTTTTGCTGTATCAAAGTAGTTCGCAGTGGGTTTCTGGATTTGGTGTCATCATTGCCGTCTACATTTTCATCGTCGTCATCATCATATATTATCTTTATGAGAATCCCGCGCAGTTTTCCTCGAAACAGCATAAACATATACAGCACCTTACACCTCAGATTGGTGTTGCCACCCCCGACAGTGCAATTTAAAAACAGTGACCGACGCAACAATATTTGTGAGGTAATAGAATTTATGAGTCGGAGAAACTTCATGGTCACTGCGATCCAGGAGACTAAGCTAAGTGCCTCCTTCATTGTTGTACTGGATACAACGTGCTATGTTAGGATAGCAGGAAAAGTGTAGTTGGGGAACTTGCTTACCTGTAACACCATTCTGTGTAGTACAGACCTATCTTACCTGATCTTACATGGAATGCATAGATGTAGCTGACAAGTCTTCCGGTTGGTAGCTGCTCCCTGTGTTGTTTGCCTGAAATTAGCAATATGCTACAAGCAATAACCGCTTTGTCCTTGGAGACTTTAATGCCCACCATGAACTGTAGCATTTTATCCTAGACAACTACCATAAGGGCATATTTTTGGCTGGGGAAATTGATAGCTCTACGATCTGCGCAGTAAATAAGGTCGCCCCCATGCGGATTATGGGCGATTGCCATACTTCGCCAGATATATCTTTGGCATCTCGTTCGGATTGAACCAAGGAAGCCCCCCCCTAAATTTAGCACTAGATGCACCAACAACACCACAAAGAAAAAAGAAATATTAACTTGGTCGCATCGGATTTCAAAAAGTGCAGTATGGTAACACATCTTTGATAGCCTCGATTGTAAGAATGGAGAATTGGAGAATTCATATAAATTCTTAACGAGTGTTAACCAAAAACTCAACTAATGTTGCAATGAGAAAATGTTTATAATTTACTTGTTAAGTATTCAAATGTTCACAGTCATCAAAAAACATGCCGATTAATATTACTAGAGCATATGTACCGCTTCTTTGACATACGCATTTGGTCAGTCCACTATACTATGCCTTATGTTGGACATTACTGGTATTTAAATCTACTTTGGTCGTGCTGATCGCAAAGCAGTCTTTATTCCCTGTAGCATAAAACCTGTTGGAATAGTGATGTCATTCTAGGCACATAGGAAGCCTTTGAAAGTTCTTTGTCGGTATTATTCGGTGCTTTATGGCCATAGATTCCACATAGCTAAATATAAAACATTTATTTCTGCTTGCAGATTTTAACGCCGTTTCTTCTATGATGTACTCAGCGGTGTCCACGGTCCGTTACATACATATAGGAGGACAAGAGCACAGTGGGTCTTTATTTCTCTTTTGAAGCACAATTATGATTTGAGGAAGCTGTATTTGTAAGCTAGCGACGCAGCGGTGCAAGCCAAGTGTGTCCATGCCTTACAAAGGTCAATCCTCCAAAGAAAGAATGTCGTCTAGGATGGGTCTTAGCACGAAGACCCTCACAGACAGAACGGCTTCGAGCTACAACAAACAAGGAGAATTTACGAATGAAGACCCTTACCGACAGGACGGCTTCGAGCTACGACAAACGGGGAGATCCAGGGACGAATACCGCTTCAGAAAAGGGGCACCGGAAAATATATATGAATAAAGGGAGAATCAATCGACGCAGTTGCAGCGGATGTAATAAATTCCACAACGGTCTTTATGCCGTCACATAGTCTGATGTGGCGGGCCAACGAATCGCGCCAACTGTGCTGAGTCTCCTAATTTTATCCGCAGGAGTCAGATGTTAGACAATCTTAGAAAACTCCGCTACTCTGATGTCTACTACCCACCGCTATAAGGCGCAGGTGACACACATGGTTGTATTAGTTTCCAGAATTACAAACCTGTTATATATTTAATTCAATAAATTCAACTTATTATTAAAGTTGAGTTTTATAGACATTTTTATTTCATTTATTAAATAAAGTATCTTTTTTTAGCTTGAAGTAGTTGTGCTTGTTGTTAAATTTTAATATATTTGCCTTCTGATTTTAGCACCTATAAGTTCTGTGTGCAATTGTATATTTGCTTTTATCTTATATGTTGGCTATATCAATTCTTTGTGATAAATGTGGTAGGTATGGGTTTGTATATCTTGGGTTTTCTTTCTGTTGACCTAATTTTATGTATTCGATTTATATGTTTATAAATCAAGTGATTAGTAAGGAATTTTGGGAAGTTATTGTTATGTAATGTACTTTTTATCTTTTTTATAGTGTTATTGTGATTCTGCTTGTGGAAAACTGGTGCTAATGGAGCTACTCCTGGAATTGGTACTGGATCTGCTGCCGTAATCGCTAGTGGAACTACTGCTAGACTCTGTACGAAAGCTACTATCAGAACCATACGAGCTGGTTCTTTAACGACTTCTGTTGGTTTGATCCGGGCGTAATTTCTTTCGTTTTTGCACCGTTTGCGTATCTTAATGGTTAATCGGTCAAGTCACTGCCTTGAGTTTCGTTGGAACGTGATGTACTAAAAGCAATACACCAATCGAGTGTTTAAATGACCACCGTCGCCGATTATAATGCCGAAGCTCCTCTTGTGAGCTAAAGAGAAGTTGGATCTTACAATTTTTAAAATATCGTGCAATTGTGTTCACCGGTATTCTGGGAACTTGTAGTTGGTACCCGTCCCGATTGTGGCTTTGTCATCAAATTTCATGGATAGACGCTTCTCCCTGCAACGTGTAAGAATCTACGGGAAATAGCCCTTGGTTTCGCGTACGTTGGAATTGATAGCTAGAGTAATTTCTGACAATTGTTTATCCCATTTATTGTGTTTGTTCTCTGCCGGTTGTGTTATCATTGCTTTAGTATGCGATTTACCAGTTCTGTTGGGGTTTCCTGCAGTGAGTTGGTAATGACGAAATTGGTATATTGAGAGCCATTATATGATAAGGACCTTAGGGACACCATACCGATATTCTGATATTCTGCAGCGGCATTTCGCATGTTTCGTCCACTTGGAGACACACATCTTCATACATAGTTAGTTATGTCTCGATACAACCCAGGCCAATAATATCGCCGACAAATCGAATGGATAGAAATACCAACACCAAGACGACCTGCAGTGAATTTGAATGATTCGCGGATGTAACTTGATAACGTAAATATGGTGAAATATATTGTTTCCACGGCGTGTCGTTCTCGTCTGCGTTAGGAACTGGCGGTACAACTAGAATTTTCTGGACAACCCCTAAGTTGTTTTTCCTTTGATCCAGTTATACGTGAGATATTCTACTGTTCTTTGTAGTATTTCGACCGTTTGGGCGTCTACGACCACACTTGTCACTCCCTTTCTATAATAGATGGAATCTTCATGTTCTTTGTCATTACTTTTTGTCATTACTACTGTGTTAAAGTTCGGAGTGTAAAGGTCGAACGAATTCGGGTCAGGCCAGGATTGGTAAGTTGGCCAAGCGTATCTTTAATACGTCAAAAACAGATTGCTGTTCTTTGGTCAACTTCCAATCCTTTCCTTGCTTGTATAGCGATTTTGTAGGGGCGGTAAGCTCGGAAACAAATCTACGCACAATGATGCGATTCCTAGATATCAGATATTATGAAGT
Organism: Hydrotaea diabolus; assembly: GCA_963513945.1. Classification (NCBI taxonomy): domain Eukaryota; kingdom Metazoa; phylum Arthropoda; class Insecta; order Diptera; family Muscidae; genus Hydrotaea; species Hydrotaea diabolus. The sequence continues at coordinate 110,052,802 of OY740716.1, read as the reverse complement.
CGGATCGTCTGTAATAAGGGAGGATTAGAGGAAGTTGGCTCGATCGTAACGAGATTAGGGGTTGCCATGTGACGTCGTTGATCAGGCTATAGCCTTCTGAATCGCAGCGACCATGATGTTTCTTCGACTCATAAATTTTAATACCTCACAGATTCTGTTTCGTCGGTCATTGTAAATAAATTTCAAAATTTACGCACTGTCTGTCATGGGGGGTAACGGCAGTATAGACTGCGATGATGACATTGAAACCAGAGACCCTGTGTGAACTACATTCATACGGAATGAGGCAACAAAGTCCGTCTTCAATTCTCCCTGATGTGGTGCAGAGCTGAAGTGCACCCACTCCATGCAACGATTATATCTTACATACGTTGCGTGATGGTGTATACGGATCTAATAAACCGAGCAGATACAATTTCCAGAGTTATGTTCATTTCCGCCACGGACCAGTCATATTGGGAGAAGGCATTCCGTGAAGCGCTGCTCCCACGACGAAAAAAATAAAACACATAGTATTGAAGTAACTACATCTGGCCAAAGTATTCAAGATTGATTCGTTTGACTGCTATCGGGTTTTTATCAGGCACTCGGACGGACATGACTACATCGTCTTAGAATTTTACGAGATTATTAATATATATACTTTACAGGGTCTCCGAACAATATTTCGTGGTGTTGCAAACGGAATGACAAATTAAATATACCACGCATTCTTCTGTGGAGGGTATCACTTTCCAGAAATTTCAACTTATTCTTGTTTGTAGTCCTCACAGGTATCTTAAACAATTTAAAGGTGTAAACGAAGCTCCGAAACTTAAAAAGGTGAATTAATTTCTCCATTTATCGATTTGATCATAAAAACAGTGCTCGTCATAACCATTTTATTTGTTTATGTCGTTTTTGACTGGGCTGATTGGTCAGTCTTCCTTCATGAATTAAATAAAACTAGTTTATTTCATGTTTTCCCAACGTTTCGTTAGCTTTTTTCTAACTTCTTCAGGGGTTTATTTGAAAATCCTGTCGACAAGAAGAAGTTAGAAAAAAGCTAACGAAACGTCTCAAGACCTCTTGCATCTACATTTTAATAGAAGGCAATGTTCATTGGTCGGTAAATAAACCAGCGGTGATCATACGAAAGTACATCAAAAGACAAATTCCAAGGTAGGTTTCGTAATGCAAATATCAGATCACACTGAAGCGTGCGTTTTTTCTGTGAAAATAATATAAGCTCGGAAACACAGTTTAAACGCAAAAACCAGTTTTGTTCAGGAGAGCCATTTTAAAGATTTAAATACGTGTATATTTGGTGTACCATCACTTTCATAAAACGCGCATATCTCTGGGAGGGAACACTTTTGGGGCATGGGATCGGTCTCATTCGATGCTCAGATCTTGTCCACATCAAAAAAAAAATTAAAATTGATTTTTTTACCCTTAGGTCCCTTTCTCTATGCGCTGTCACATATACAATCTGACGTTAAATATCAACCTGAAAATGAGAAACAACCAGTCAAGACAAAAAATACACTAGAAAAAAAATCTAAAATGTGGCATACAACTTTTTTATTTTAAACGCTGCGCAACCAAATGCGCGTTGCCAATTATAAGCGTTTGTGTGCCGATTCTCATAGAAAAGAGTGTTTAAAATTTGCCTAAGCGTTAGCGTTTTTTAAAAAAAGCTGTAATGTGCACGGGCCTTTATTGAATGATTCGTAATGGTAGTACTCATGCGTTGCACCGCAAGTTGAGAGTACCGCTGCCGATCTCTATTCTACACTGACTTAATACTATCAACATGTCATCTATAATTGAATGATCAAACAGGTGCTTATTCGAGAATAGGTGTAACATTACTATTTACTAAACGTATTGCAAATACAGATCATCTACCTCGATCACAGATCATCTACAGATCATAGACCAACGTTTGATAAAATCTAAAAAACACAACGCCTTTTTTATATAAATCAGTATGTGAAGTAAAACTAAGGCGACAATCAGGTTAAACACTAGAATCAAAACCGGAAAACAAAACTATTAGCGGTGTTTCATACTGCACTTTTTGAAATCCGATGCATAGATATTTATTTTTTTTTTGTGGTGTTGTTGGTGCACCCAGTGCTAAATTTAGGGGAAAACTCCCTAGCGAAATCCTTTACATAAGAAGAAAAATTAAACTATTTGAAATATGTTGAAAAATTTAAATTAATTTTCACTAGACTACCTTAGACCTCTTTACGTCGTACAAGTTGCCCAAGTGTCAAACGTTTGCGACGTTTGCATATGGACTCTTTTCGAGACTAGCATTTTGTGTACATGTGACATTCTGCAACAGCTGACTGCACAATACTGCCAAGTTTCGCGTTGTAAATGCTTCTGTGGGATTTGCGTTTTTACACAAGACTGGGTAAATCCCGTATCGAACCTTAACAGAAAAAATAGTGTTGTCTTGTGTTTTTGATCCTGGTGTTTTACCCGACAAACAAAGCCCTGGATATTGGATCTGCTCGGTTTGTCAGAACCGTATCGTGCAACGTATACACGGTGAAATCGTTGCATGAAGTTGGTGCACTTCTGAAGCTGTTCAGGTCTGAACCACATCCTGAAGTAATGTAAAACGGACTGTGTTCCCTTTTGCTGTATCAGAGTAGTTCGCAGTGGGTTTCTGGATTTGGTGTCATCATTGCCGTCTACATTTTCATCGTCGTCATCATCATATATTATCTTTATGAGAATCCCGCGCAGTTTTCCTCGAAACAGCATAAACATATACAGCACCTTACACCTCAGATTGGTGTTGCCACCCCCGACAGTGCAATTTAAAATAGTGACCGACGCAACAATATTTGTGAGGTAATAGAATTTATGAGTCGGAGAAACTTCATGGTCACTGCGATCCAGGAGACTAAGCTAAGTGCCACCTTCATTGTTGTAACGGATACAACGTGCTATGCTAGGATAGCAGGAAAAGTGTAGTTGGGGAACTTGCTTACCTGTAACACCATTCTGTGTAGTACAGACCTATCTTACCTGATCTTACATGGAATGCATAGAGGTAGCTGACAAGTCTGCCGGTTGGTAGCTGCTCCCTGTGTTGTTTGCTGAAATTAGCAATATGCTACAAGCAATTTAGCAATATGCTACAAGCAATAACCGCTTTGTCCTTGGATACTTTAATGCCCACCATGAACTGTAGCATTTTATCCTAGACAACTACCATAAGGGCATATTTTTGGCTGGGGAAATTGATAGTTCTACGATCTGCGCAGTAAATAAGGTCGCCCCCATGCGGATTATGGGCGATTGTCATACTTCGCCAGATATATCTTTGGCATCGACTGATCCTTCATCTCGTTCGGATTGAACCAAGGAAGTTCCCCCCCCTAAATTTAGCACTAGATGCACCAACAACACCACAAAGAAAAAAGAAATATTAACTTGGTCGCATCGGATTTCAAAAAGTGCAGTATGGTAACACATTTTGGATAGCCTCGATTGTAAGAATGGAGAATTGGAGAATTCATATAAATTCTTAACGAGTGTTAACCAAAAACTCAACTAATGTTGCAATGAGAAAATGTTTATAATTTACTTGTTAAGTATTCAAATGTTCACAGTCATCAAAAAACATGCCGATTAATATTACTAGAGCATATGTACCGTTTCTTTGACATACGCATTTGGTCAGTCCACTATACTACGCCTTATGTTGGACATTACTGGTATTTAAATCTACTTTAATCGTGCTGATCGCAAAGCAGTCTTTATTCCCTGTAGCATAAAACCTGTTGGAATAGTGATGTCATTCTAGGCACATAGGAAGCCTTTGAAAGTTCTTTGTCGGTATTATTCGGTGCTTTATGGCCATAGATTCCACATAGCTAAATATAAAACATTTATTTCTGCTTGCAGATTTTAACGCCGTTTCTTCTAGGATGTACTCAGCGGTGTCCACGGTCCGTTACATACATATAGGAGGACAAGAGCACAGTGGGTCTTTATTTCTCTTTTGAAGCACAATTATGATTTGAGGAAGAGGAAGCTGTATTTGTAAGCTAGCGACGCAGCGGTGCAAGCCAAGTGTGTCCATGCCTTACAAAGGTCAATCCTCCAAAGAAAGAATGTCGTCTAGGATGGGTCTTAGCATGAAGACCCTTACAGACAGAACGGCTTCGAGCTACAACAAACAAGGAGAATTTACGAATGAAGACCCTTACCGACAGGACGGCTTCGAGCTACGACAAACGGGGAGATCCAGGGACGAATACCGCTTCAGAAAAGGGGCACCGGAATATATATATATATATATGAATAAAGGGAGAACCAATCTACGCAGTTGCAGCGTATGTAATAAATTCCACAATGGTCTTTATGCCGTCACATAGTCTGATGTGGCAGGCCAACGAATCGCGCCAACTGTGCTGAGTCTCCCAATTTTTTCCGCAGGAGTCAGATGTTAGACAATCTTAGAAAACTCCGCTACTCTGATGTCTACTACCCACCGCTATAAGGCGCAGGTGACACACATGGTTGTATTAGTTTCCAGAATTACAGACCTGTTATATATTTAATTCAATAAATTCAACTTATTATTAAAGTTGAGTTTTATAGACATTTTTATTTCATTTATTAAATAAAGTATCTTTTTTTAGCTTGAAGTAGTTGTGCTTGTTGTTAAATTTTAATATATTTGCCTTCTGATTTTAGCACCTATAAGTTCTGTGTGCAATTGTATATTTGCTTTTATCTTATATGTTGGCTATATCAATTCTTTGTGATAAATGTGGTAGGTATGGGTTTGTATATCTTGGGTTTTCTTTCTGTTGACCTAATTTTATTTATTCGATTTATATGTTTATAAATCAAGTGATTAGTAAGGAATTTTGGGAAGTTATTGTTATGTAATGTACTTTTTATCTTTTTTATAGTGTTATTGTGATTCTGCTTGTGGAAAACTGGTGCTAATGGAGCTACTCCTGGAATTGGTACTGGATCTGCTGCCGTAATCGCTAGTGGAACTACTGCTAGACTCTGTACGAAAGCTACTATCAGAACCATACAAGCTGGTTCTTTAACGACTTCTGTTGGTTTGATCCGGGCGTACTTTCTTTCGTTTTTGCACCGTTTGCGTTTCTTGATGGTTAATCGGTCAAGTCACTGCCTTGAGTTTCGTTGGAACGTGATGTACTAAAAGCAATACACCAATCGAGTGTTTAAATGACCACCGTCGCCGATTATAATGCCGAAGCTCCTTACAATTTTTAAAATATCGTGCAATTGTGTTCACCGGTATTCCGGGAACTTGTAGTTGGTACCCGTCCCGATTGTGGCTTTGTCATCAAATTTCATGGATAGACGCTTCTCCCTGCAACGTGTAAGAATCTACGGGAAATAGCCCTTGGTTTCGCGTACGTTGGAATTGATAGCTAGAGTAATTTCTGACAATTGTTTATCCCATTTATTGTGTTTGTTCTCTGCCGGTTGTGTTATCATTGCTTTAGTATGCGATTTACCAGTTCTGTTGGGGTTTCCTGCAGTGAGTTGGTAATGACGAAATTGGTATATTGAGAGCCATTATATGATAAGGACCTTAGGGACACCATACCGATATTCTGATATTCTGCAGCGGCATTTCGCATGTTTCGTCCACTTGGAGACACACATCTTCATACATAGTTAGTTATGTCTCGATACAACCCAGGCCAATAATATCGCCGACAAATCGAATGGATAGAAATACCAACACCAAGACGACCTGCAGTGAATTTGAATGATTCGCGGATGTAACTTGATAACGTAAATATGGTGAAATACATTGTTTCCACGGCGTGTCGTTCTCGTCTGCGTTAGGAACTGGCGGTACAACTAGAATTTTCTGGACAACCCCTAAGTTGTTTTTCCTTTGATCCAGTTATACGTGAGATATTCTACTGTTCTTTGTAGTATTTCGACCGTTTGGGCGTCTACGACCACACTTGTCACTCCCTTTCTATAATAGATGGAATCTTCATGTTCTTTGTCATTACTTTTTGTCATTACTACTGTGTTAAAGTTCGGAGTGTAAAGGTCGAACGAATTCGGGTCAGGCCAGGATTGGTTAGTTGGCCAAGCGTATCTTTAATACGTCAAAAACAGATTGCTGTTCTTTGGTCAACTTCCAATCCTTTCCTTGCTTGTATAGCGATTTTGTAGGGGCGGTAAGCTCGGAAACAAATCTACGCACAAGATGCGATTCCTAGAAATCAGCTTAACTAACTCACATTTTGGGGAAGGTATTCTGAGATGGCTTTCACCTTGTCGGGCCACTGACAACATGGTCCAAATATTTCGTTTCTTTCTTCACTAACTTAAATTCCGTTCGTAGTCACTGTCTTTCAGAAAACAATGATGCCATCTTGATATGCAAAAGGCGTAAGCATCCATAATTTCAATAACTTCTTCACTTTTACCTCTTCGTCGGCATCATTCGTGGTTGAGCTGGTGCTTAGGTTTATTTATTTCGTTGATCTAATAAGTTTGGTTTAAATGTGATCTGCTGCTCCGTAGATGTGAACCCCACGCAACTTATTTTTGCTTGAAAAAATAAGAGGAAATTATGCCCAATATAATGTCTCTGTAGCTTGGGGTTAATATATAATATGTTCTGAAGTTCGGGCATGCAGTGCTTAAATGATTCGTTCTTCCGCTAGATTCTTTCTTTAATGTCATCGTCAAGCTTCTCAAGATACCGGCTAGGCAGTAACAATTTTACGAAGTCTACGAAAATCTGCCCAGCGTTCATAATTATTGCGGTAACATCAAAACTATACATCGTGGCAAGTTACTCCACAAGTTCGATAAACAAGAAAGGAGCCGTATTACTATGTACTATAAATCCAATTTTTTAACAACTTCAATGGTGGTCCTCTGTTCCGATGCTTGGACTGGTACGTATATTGTTGATGTTTGTGTCGGTAAAGACATTGACGAAGTTACTAATTTTGTAGATCCCTTTGGGGATGTTACCGTTACGATAATGTCCGTTCCAGGTGTTATTGCGGAGGGGAATGAATCTGTATGAACTCCAAAGTTTGATGTGTCTGCCTGTTCACAGCGAGTTTGCGATGTTTTTGCTAGGATATACTCCACGGTGTCGACGCTCCGTTACATATATTTGTAGGAGGGAAAGGGAAAAGGAAAATACAGCAGCTGTTTTTTGCTTCTTGAAGCTCTTTATTTTACAAGTTATTCTGCACAGTTATGTTCAGAAGTATAGAAAACAGTTGCTCGTTTGCGGTTGTAACCTGGCGACGCTGCGGTGCTCGGGACAGCGCAGTCCTTATTGAGTGTATGACAAGTGTGTCCTGTTTACTGTACGGAATATAACATAATTTTAAACGTCAACCCTACAAAGAGACCACGAAGACCACATAGACAGGGCGGCTTCAGCTACAACAAATGAGAAATATCTACGTATAAAGACCCTCACGGGGAGATACGGGCCCCACAGAGAAGGCGGCTGTAAGCTACTACAACGGGAAATATCAATGAATCAAGACCACCACAAAGAGGACGGCTTCGAGCTAAGACAAAGTCATCAGCTGTTAAACTATATTGCCGCGCCGGCCGTTGGTCATGTGATTGCTACTTTGGTGTACACTATAAACGCTAGATGACGCCGATGAAACATAAGGTTGTATTACATATTTCAAAATTACAGAACTGTTAATATACAAAACTCAAATAATCATTATAATAATAATTCAATCAAGTAAAGTTGTTGTATGTTAATAATCCTAACCCTTTAAAATTAATACCTTTGCTTTTTTATTGACCAACACTAAGGGGACGTCCCATATACTTCATGTGCAGTACAGTGCGATGGTGAGTGGAAAGTCAGCGTACAGAGGGGGTAATGTAGGAAATAAATAATAAATTTACTGCAGTCGTTTCGACATACGAACAGTACGGAGGAAAGACGAACTAAATCTGTAGTGTATGGTGCGGTCAAGCTGCTTGTCGAAAACAACTGGATGTGAATTTCTGGAAAGTCACGTATTCCTGCCGAACATTGTCACTTTAGAAATAAGTCGGCGGGTGTGAGCACACCATTAAAGAAATGATAAACACCGACACACAACCCACATTTCGTTGAAGCTCAAGCGAGACAATAGAGTTTGATACCCTACTGTCACCTATATGCGCCATCATTCACGGTCAGTAGTACAAGGATGATCTAGGAGCATCTACCCATACATGGGAGTTACATGCCATCTTCGGACTAATGTAAGTTGCCTAGATATTGAAAAGATCAGTGGGGAGAAATAGTTCTTGCACCGTTTTAGAAACCCTTTACACTTGAGCGCTTCTTTCGATACTTCGAATACATGTTTCGCCCAAAGAGCACCACATTGCTTTTTCATGTCCAGAACATCAAGAGCGTCTGATTGTTCGATATCTATACCATCTTAGTACGTAGTTACTTATGTCTCGATACAAGCCAGACCAATAATATCGCCGACATATACTTACAAACGACCTGCAGTGGTCTGTGAATGATTCTCGTAAAGAGCTTCATTACGGAGATATGGTGAAACACAGAGTTTCCACGGCGTTTCCCCCCTTACTTTGCCTTGGAAATGGCGGTAAACATGGTTTCCTATGATTACATAATCTCAGAATTTTTCTGAACAACTCCTGATGGCAGTCTTTTTCCTTTTGATCCAGTTCTACTGCCGCTCAATGTAGACTTTTCACTGGTTGTCTGGAGAGGGGACGCAAGTGTTTTAATGTCCGTCCGCACGCGTTTAAATGTTGTTCGCGTAAAAGTGCCATCCGTCGTTTAAAATGGAAATATACAAACTCACCACACACAAAACGGAGCAACACAACCATCCAATGCATAAATTCACCACTGGAACTTTAACAACAACTAACACAAATAAAAAGCACACAAATAACAACAACACATCCCAACACAAACATCATAGAAACACCCGCTCCTCTCTTACAACAAACATAACATAAAACAAAATAAACAAAAACTTTTTTTTGTGATGCTTTCGTTTTTCCTTCTTTCCTCTCCCTACCTTATCAATTTTATGTAGTGCATTGGACATAACCTAAGCAATGGAGGATCCCAGAAGCGATAAAGGGGTGAGAATGTGTACTGCATAAAGTCCAAACTCGCAAAGAAAGGCTGCCGCTAACGGCTTCGACGACCTTTCCGATTCAATATCGAAAGTTTGGAGAGTTAACCGGACAGTGAAGTTGTCCTGTGGATTCAAACGTCCATAATTCCGCCTGGCTTTTCCACTCGGACCTGACACATATTCCGTGTGTCGAAAAGCACCACACAACATCATTGACCTTTTCTTAACTTCGCAAACTGAGAAGTATGGAGTTGGTAATTCCGATCATTTCATTGTTTCATCATCCTTTTGGTATTCCGCTAATCGTGTTGGGGTTAATAGGAGACTCTATAGTAACTTTTATCGTAACTTCTATGGTGTGTGTTCATCAGACATCCGTCGTTTTACTCATGACGTAAGGATGTTCGACAGAGATAAGCGACGCTCAACCGTCTTTTTCATTATTTATATTGGAAAGTTTTCTTTCTTGATAACGACAAATGCTGTAGCTGAAATTATTGAAAATACAATTTAAATTGGAATGAAGAATTTTTTTTTTAAAATATACTTTGTCGGCTAAACCAGCCAAGAACAGTTGGTTTAATCAAGTAACCAGGGATGCTGTCAGATTTAAATAGGAGGCGTTCAGAAATTGGCGTTTGAGGAAAATCTCCAATACTGAACTGCTGCATAAACAGGCAAGTATTTAGTTACTTAGCTTAGTGTGCGGGGGTCTTCTCAGCGCGTTGAAAGAAGAGCGTTGGTATTGAAAGGAGACTCTGCAGAACTTAAGGAATCTCTATTGTTTTTTATGTCCTAGAATGGGTTGCGTGACGATGTTCCATCGTAACTTCTATGGTGTGTGTTCATCAGACATCCGTCGTTTTATTCATGACATAAGGATGTTCGACAGGGATAAGCGACATTCTAGAAACTCACACCCGTTTGTTATCGACTCGCCGGTTGACCCACTTAACACTACAGATCAATTTTCGTATGTGCAGTCCGTATGTGATATCGACCTCCGGAAATTACGACAACCAGAAGTTCAAGTAAGGTGACAATAAACATTACTCCCTATTTTCTCAATCCTCTCCTTTACTTTCCACCAGCCAAGGTAATGCACTGCATGTAAAGGGGGCATCCCCTGAGTGTTATTAAAAAAATTGTCTTTTACTTTCTATACTGTATGGACTTTTCAAAGTGCTGCAGTAGGTGCCTACCTAGCTGACCTACCAGTGGGGGACTCTATCGAAGTTAACTATTTAAGGGAAAATTGATCCGCAATTACGGTAAAATAATATTCCTTGAGATAGCATCTCGTTTTACGGATTCTCCAGATTACGACCAAGTTCTCCTTTTCGGTAAAAGTGTAATTCCCCTCCACTGCACCGTGTTAAGACGGCTCCCAATCCATAGTCACTAGCGTCGGTTCGGAATGTGAAGGTTAGAAAAATTCCGATTTTAAATGGCAAATGCGGCCTGCTGTTCTTCTGTCCCCTTCCACTGCTTCTTTTATGATGCCATAATCTGGGTATTTTCTAGGAAATCCCTAAGTTCTTTTTCCTTTGATCTAGTTACACGTGCGATATTCTACTGTTCTTTGTAGTATTTCCACCGCTTGGGCGTCTACGACCACACTTGTCACTCTCTTTCTATAATAGATGGAATATTCATGTTCTTTGTCATTACTTTTCTGTGTTAAAGTTCGGAGTGAAAAGGTCGAACGAATTCGGGTCAGGCCAGGATTGGTGCGTTGGCCATGCGCATCTTTAATACGTCAAAAGCAGTTTGCTGTTCTTTGGCCAATTTCCAATCTTTTCCTTGCTTTGTAGGTGCGGTAAGCTCGGAAACAAATCATGTGCGTCAAGATAAATTCGAATTTAACTAGCAAAGACCCTAACCACCAGTACTGACAGAGATCTGCTAAGCCCGTAGCAGAGTTCTGTTAAGGGGTTAACATATCCCAGTTAAATATAAAAAATTCATAAAAATACATTGTAGTTTACGAAGACGAAATAAAAATTAATAAAATAAATTTCAAAATATCTAATCTTTGGGATTTTCTGTCCTATAATCATCTGGAAGGCAGTAGCGCGTACGACTGACGATACATGAAACATTCTGGTCGTAAAACATGCATATTCTAGGAAAGCCCTTGGCGAGTACTTTTCGATTCCATAATTACATTTATAAATAATAATACCGAAACATGGAAGCATAATATGGAGGGCAGTAAGTAGTGCATCCGAGTGACGCCACAGGGAACATTCTGGGCGTATAACATGGATATCACAGGAAAGCCCTTGACGAGTACTTTTCGATTCCATAATTAAATTCATCAAAAATAATACCGAAATATGGAATGTGGGATTTTATGTTCCAAAATCTAGCATAATATGGAGGGCAGTAAGTAGTGCGTCCGTGTGACGCCACATGAAACATTCTGGGCGTATAACATGGATATCACAGGAAAGCCCTTGGCGAGTACTTTTCGATTCCATAATTACATTTATCAAAAATAAAACCGAAATATGGAATTTTCGGGGTTTTCTGTACCAAAATCTAGCATTATATGGTGGGCAGTAAGTTGTGCGTCCGAGTGACGCCACATAGAACATATGACGATATGCACATATGACCAAAATTGCCCGGATTTTATTTTCATCATATTTCGGCTGTCAATTTTCATACAATCTGTAATGGAAATCGGTAAGAATTGCGATTTTATTGAATAAACACACAACTTTTTTTTCTTTGAACAATTCGTGACACTCTAACGTACGCAATGCAAGTATATACATGTGTACATACATATGTTAGTATGAACACAGTTATCCATACATACATACAGTGTCGCACATAAGTATTGGCACTCAAGCCATTTTCTTATTGTTACCCATATTGAAATTTTTATGTTGGTGTAAAAATTAAAAATATTTCTATTGATTGATGAATGATTTTACAGCTAATTTATCATTAGTTTTTTTTTTAAAATTCATATTTTTTTTAAAGCATATTAATAAAAAAAGGACAAGTTTTTGGCGCAAAAGTATTTGCACACTTAATTCTATTACTATATAAACTAGTTGTATAACTTATCTAATATTTAGTGGGCATTCCCTTTTTTTAATAACTGCTTCTAGGCGTTTTGACATTGAATGCACTAATTTTTTCGTTGTTTCTTCCCCCAGATTCTGCCATTCTTCCAATAAGGCGCTTTTTAGTTTTTCACTCTTCCCATAAATGTTCAATTGGATTGAGGTCTGGAGACTGTAGGGGATGTGGCATAACATGTGCTGTGTAATAAGCTAGCCACATTTTCGCTATATGAGACGTATGCTTGGGATCATTATCATACTGAAAGCTAAATGAGGAAGGCAGATTCAGCTTTTCCGCACTTTTCTTGACGTTTTCTTTCAAAATGTTGAGATAAACTGTTTTGTCCATAATGCCATCTACAAATACAGGCTCGCCAACACCTCCAGCAGACATGCAGCCCCAAACCATCACTCCGTCGCCGCCATGTTTCACGGTTGGCGCAAGGATTTGTTTATCATATGCAGTGTTCGGTTTTCGCCACACATTTACTCTTCCATCTGATCTGAAAATGTTAAACTTGCTTTCATCGGAGAAGAGTACTTGGTCCCAGAAACTTAATGGTTTACTTTTATGCTCCTTGGCATATGCTAATCGTTTAGTTTGATTAACTGGTGATATTAGTGGCTTGCGCCTAGCGACACATTCATTGTAGTCAGCTTCATGAAGCACTCTTCTTATTGTCATGGCAAGTACGTCTTTCCCAAAATCGTGTTTGACCTCAGCAGCAATCTGGGTTGAAGTGCTTTTCGGATCAATTTTGACTATTTGAACAACTTGCTGGCATTCCCGATCTGTTAAAACTCGCGGACGACCTGAGCGCTTTTTGTTTTCTAAATTCTCAGCGCCTTTATATCGATTTATGATGCTGCGAATGGTAAATCTACTCCTATCCATCATTTCACCAATCTCTGCATACGATTTACCTTGATTGTGCAAATAAATGATAATTTTACACTGCGATTCCGTGGTTTCTTAAAGTTTTTGACCCATTTTAGTCTCAAATTATTTTTTACGCGAATGCTATCAAATTTTTTTGACAAAATTAACTTGGCTGTATTAACGGCATATAGACACTCTGGCAATATTTTTTAGAGGTTGCCATATAATAACATAAGTGTGAGTTAAATATAATAAAAAAAATTTAAATCATTAAAAAACAAAGCCAATCTAGCTGTAAAATTGTTTCATTTAAATAGAAATAATTTTTTTGTTGTAATTTTTACACCAACGAAAAAATGTCAATATGGGTACCAATAAGAAAATGGCTGATGTGCCAATACTTATGTGCGTCACTGTATATCTTGTTACGGTATTTTTGTTTTCTTGTTGATCGATGCACAAAAGTTTCAAACAAACAAGAGGCCTCATGGACGCTTCAAGCTTGTATGTATGTACATATGTATGTATGTATGTATGTAAATCAGATAGAGTTTTGTCAAAAGCAAGGGTTCGTTTTAACTTCTCCTATGAACGATCAAACAAAATTATCAATCGGCAGAATGTTCCATGCGCCCATAAAATAATTGATTTTAGAACAGAAAATCCCAGAAATTCCATATTTCGGTATTATTTTTGATAAATGTAATTATGGAATCGAAAAGTACTCGCCAAGGGCTTTTTGTGATATCCATGTTATACGCCCAGAATGTTCCATGTGGCGTCACTCGGGCGCACACCTTACTGCCCTCCATATTATGCTAGATTTTGGAACAGAAAATCCCAAAAATTCCATGTTTCGGTATTATTTTTGATGAATGGAATTATGGAATCGAAAAGTACTCGCCAAGGGCTTTCATGTGATATCCATGTTATACGCCCAGAATGTTCCATGTGGTGTCAGTCGGACGCACAACTTACTGCCCTCCATATTAAGCTAGATTTTGGAACAGAAAATCCCAAAAAATCCATATTTTGGTATTAATTTTGATAAATGTAATTATGGAATCGAAAAGTACTCGCCAAGGGCTTTTCTGTGATATCCATGTTATACGCCCAGAATGTTCCATGTGGCGTCACTCGGACACACTACTTACTGCACCCCATATTATGCTAGACTTTGGAACAAAAAATCCCAAAAATTCCATATTTCGGTATTATTTTTGATAAATGTAATTATGGAATCGAAAAGCACTTGACAAGGGCTTTCCTCTAATATATATGTTAAACGCCCAGAATGTTTCATGTGGCATCACTCGGACGCACTACTTACTGCCCTCCATATTATGCTAGAATTTGGAACAGAAAATCCCGAAAATTCCATATTTCGGTATTATTTTTGATAAATGTAATTATGGAATCGAAAAGTACTCACCAAGGGCTTTCCAGGGATATACATGTTATACAACCAGAATGTTCCATGTGGCGTCAGTCGGACGCACTACTGCCCTCCAGATGATTATAGGTCAGAAAACCCCAAGGATTATATATTTTGAAATTTATTTTAGTAATTTTTACTTTGGCTTCGTAAACTACACGTCTAGTTTTATTTTGATTTATTTTTTTTTTGTTAAAACACGTAAAGAAATGTGTTTTTATGAATTTTTCACTATTTAACTGGGATATGTTAACCTCTTAACAGAACTCTGCTACGGGCTTAGCAGACCTCTCTCAGTACTGGTGGTTGGTGTCTTCGCTAGTTAAATTCGAATTTATCTTGACGCACATAAACAAATCTACGCACAATGATGCGATTCCTGGATATCTGCTTAACAAACTCACATTTTGGGGGAAGGTATTCTGAGATGGCTTTCACCTTGTCGGGCCACTGACAACATGGTCCAAATATTTCGTTTCTTTCTTCACTAAATAACATTTTTTATCGTTTATTCTTAAATTCCGTTCGTAGTCACTGTCCTTCAGAAAACAATGATGCCATCTTGATATGCAAAAGGCATCCATAATTTCAATAATTTCTTCATTTTTACCTCTTCGTCGGCATCATTCGTGGTTGAGCTGGTGCTTAGGTTTATTTATTTCGTTGATCTAATAAGTTTGGTTTAAATGTGATCTACTGGCCCCGTAGATGTGAACCCCACGCAACTTATTTTTGCTTGAAAAAATAAGAGGAAATTATGCCCAATATAATGTCTCTGTAGCTTGGGGTTAGTATATAATATGTTCTGAAGTTCGGGCATGCAGTGCTTAAATGATTCGTTCTTCCGCTAGACTCTTTGTTTAATGTCATTGTCAAGCTTTGTAGATCCTTTTGGGGATGTTACCGTTACGATAATGTCAATTCCAGGTGTTATTGCGGAGGGGAATGAATCTGTATGAACTCCAAAGTTTGATGTGTCTGCCTGTTCACAGCGAGTTTGCGATGTTTTTGCTAGGATATACTCCGCGGTGTCGACGCTCCGTTACATATATTTATAGGAGGGAAAGGGAAAAGGAAAATACAGCAGCTGTTTTTTGCTTCTTGAAGCTCTTTATTTTACAAGTTATTCTGCACAGTTATGTTCAGAAGTATAGAAAACAGTTGCTCGTTTGCGGTTGTAACCTGGCGACGCTGCGGTGCTCGGGACAGCGCAGTCCTTATTGGGTGTATGACAAGTGTGTCCTGTTATATATATAATATATATGTTATAAATATAACATAATTTTAAACGTCAACCCTACAAAGAGACCACGAAGACCCCATAGACAGGGCGGCTTCAGCTACAACAAATGAGAAATATCTACGTATAAAGACCCTCACAGACATGGTTGCTTCAAGCTACAACGTACGGGGAGATACGGGCCCCACAGAGACGGCGGCTGTAAGCTACTACAACGGGAAATATCAATGAATCAAGACCACCACAAAGAGGACGGCTTCGAGCTAAGACAACGTCATCAGCTGTTAAACTATCTTGCCGCTCCGGCCGTTGGTCATGTGATTGCTACTTTGGTTTACACTATAAACGCTAGATGGCGGCGATGAAACACAAGGTTGTATTACATATTTCAAAATTACAGAACTGTTAATATACAAAACTCAAATAATCATTATAATAATAATTCAATCAAGTAAAGTTGTTGTATGTTAATACTATCATAACAATCCTAACACTTTAAAAATAATACCTTTGCTTTTTTATTGACCAACACTAAGGGGACGTCCCATATACTTCATGTGCAGTACAGTGCGATGGTGAGTGGAAAGTCAGTGTACAGAGGGGGTAGTGCGGGAAATAAATAATAAATTTACCTGCAGTCGTTTCGACATACGAACAGTACGGAGGAAAAACGAACTAAATCTGTAGTGTATGGTGCGGTCAAGCTGTTATCGAAAACAACTGGATGTGAATTTCTGGAAAGTCACGAATTCCTGCCGAACGTTGTCACTTTAGATAAGTCGGCGGGTGTGAACACACCATTAAAGAAATGATAAACACCTACACACTAATACAAATAAAAAGCACAAAAATAACAACAACACATACCAACACAAACATCATAAAAATACCCGCCTCTCTTACAACAAACATAACATAAAACAAAATAAACAAAAACTTTTTTTGTGATGCTTTCGTTTTTCCTTCTTTCCTCTCCCTACCTTATCAATTTTATGTAGTGATTGGACATAACCTAAGTAATGGAGGAACCCAGAAGCGATAAAGGGGTGAGAATGTGTACTGCATAAAGTCCAAACTCGCAAAGAAAGGCTGCCGTTAACGGCTTCGACGCCCTTTCCGATTCAATATCGAAAGTTTTGGAGAGTTATCCGGACAGTGAAGTTGTTCTGGGGATTCAAATGTCCATAATTCCGCCTGGCTTTTCCTGACACATATTCCGTGTGTCGAAAAGTACCACACAACATTCTTGACCTTTTCTTAACTTCGCAAACTGAGAAGTATGGAGTAAATGTCCGTGCATCTCTTGGTAATTCCGACCATTTCATTGTTTCATCATCCTTTTGGTATTCCGCTAATCGTGTTTCTTCGATACTAGCACCAAAGAGGAGCGATTTCACCTACGAAACCCGTCTTTTCAGCATTTCTATTGGAAACTTTTCTTTCTTGATAAAGACAAATGCTGTTGCTGAAATTATCGAAAATACAATTTAAATTGGAATGAAGAATTTTTTTCTTCCAAATATACTTTGTCGGCTAAACCAGCCAAGAACAGTTATTTTAACCAGGTAAGCAGGGATGTTGTCAGATTTAAAGAGGAGGCGTTCAGAAATTGGTGTTTGAGGAAAATCGTCAATACGGAACTGCTGCATAAACAGGCAAGTATTTCGTTCTTTTAAGCGCGTTGAAAGGAGAGCGTTGGTGTTAATAGGAGACTCTATATAACTTAAGGAATCTCTATTGTTTTTTTTATGTCCTAGAATGGGTTGCGTGACGATGTTCTATCGTAACTTCTATGGTGTGTGTTCATCATCCGTCGTTTTATTCATGACGTAAGGATGTTCGACAGGGATAAGCGACGCTCAACCGTCTTTTTCATTATTTATATTGGAAATTTTTCTTTCTTGATAACGACAAATGCTGTAGCTGAAATTATTGAAAATACAATTTAAATTGGAATGAATATTTTTTTTTTAAATATACTTTGTCGGCTAAACCAGCCAAGAACAGTTGGTTTAACCAGGTAAGCAGGGATGCTGTCAGATTTAAAGAGGAGGCGTTCAGAAATTGGCGTTTGAACTGCCAATACTGAACTGCTGCATAAACAGGCAAGTATTTCGTTACTTTGCTTAGTGTGCGGGGGTCTTCTCAGCGCGTTGAAAGGAGAGCGTTGGTATTGAAAGGAGACTCTGCAGAACTTAAGGAATCTCTATTGTTTTTTATGTCCTAGAATGGGTTGCGTGACGTTCTTTGTCATTACTTTTCTGTGTTAAAGTTCGGAGTGAAAAGGTCGAACGAATTCAGGCCAGGCCAGGATTGGTGCGTTGGCCAAGCGTATCTTTAATACGTCAAAAAGAGATTGCTGTTCTTTGGTCAACTTCCAATCCTTTCCTTGCTTGTATAGCGATTTTGTAGGGGCGGTAAGCTCGGAAACAAATCTACGCACAATGATGCGATTCCTAGAAATCAGCTTAACTAACTCACATTTTTGGGGAAGGTATTCTGAGATGGCTTTCACCTTGTCGGGCCACTGACAACATGGTCCAAATATTTCGTTTCTTTCTTCACTAACTAACATTTTTTATCGTTTATTCTTAAATTCCGTTCGTAGTCACTGTCTTTCAGAAAACAATGATGCCATCTTGATATGCAAAAGGCGTAAGCATCCATAATTTCAATAATTTCTTCACTTTTACCTCTTCGTCGGCATCATTCGTGGTTGAGCTGGTGCTTAGGTTTATTTATTTCGTTGATCTAATAAGTTTGGTTTAAATGTGATCTACTGGCCCCGTAGATGTGAACCCCACGCAACTTATTTTTGCTTGAAAAAATAAGAGGAAATTATGCCCAATATAATGTCTCTGTAGCTTGGGGTTAGTATATAATATGTTCTGAAGTTCGGGCATGCAGTGCTTAAATGATTCGTTCTTCCGCTAGATTCTTTGTTTAATGTCATCGTCAAGCTTCTCAAGATACCGGCTAGGCAGTAACAATTTTACGAAGTCTACGAAAATCTGCCCAGCGTTCATAATTATTGCGGTAACATCAAAACTATATATCGTGGCAAGTTACTCCACAAGTTCGATAAACAAGAAAGGAACCGTATTACTATGTACTATAAATCCAATTTTTTAACAACTTCAATGGTGGTCCTCTGTTCCGATGCTTGGACGGGTACGTATATTGTTGATGTTTGTGTCGGTAAAGACATTGACGAAGTTACTAATTTTGTAGATCCTTTTGGGGATGTTACCGTTACGATAATGTCAGTTCCAGGTGTTATTGCGGAGGGGAATGAATCTGTATGAACTCCAAAGTTTGATGTGTCTGCCTGTTCACAGCGAGTTTGCGATGTTTTTGCTAGGATATACTCCGCGGTGTCGACGCTCCGTTACATATATTTGTAGGAGGGAAAGGGAAAATACAGCAGCTGTTTTTTGCTTCTTGAAGCTCTTTATTTTACAAGTTATTCTGCACAGTTATGTTCAGAAGTATAGAAAACAGTTGCTCGTTTGCGGTTGTAACCTGGCGACGCTGCGGTGCTCGGGACAGCGCAGTCCTTATTGAGTGTATGACAAGTGTGTCCTGTTTACTGTACGGAATATAACATAATTTTAAACGTCAACCCTACAAAGAGACCACGAAGACCCCATAGACAGGGCGGCTTCAGCTACAACAAATGAGAAATATCTACGTATAAAGACCCTCACAGACATGGCTGCTTCAAGCTACAACGTACGGGGAGATACGGGCCCCACAGAGACGGCGGCTGTAAGCTACTACAACGGGAAATATCAATGAATCAAGACCACCACAAAGAGGACGGCTTCGAGCTAAGACAACGTCATCAGCTGTTAAACTATCTTGCCGCACCGGCCGTTGGTCATGTGATTGCTACTTTGGTTTACACTATAAACGCTAGATGGCGGCGACGAAACACAAGGTTGTATTACATATTTCAAAATTACAGAACTGTTAATATACAAAACTCAAATAATCATTATAATAATAATTCAATCAAGTAAAGTTGTTGTATGTTAATACTATCATAACAATCCTAACACTTTAAAAATAATACCTTTGCTTTTTTATTGACCAACACTAAGGGGACGTCCCATATACTTCATGTGCAGTACAGTGCGATGGTGAGTGGAAAGTCAGTGTACAGAGGGGGTAGTGCGGGAAATAAATAATAAATTTACCTGCAGTCGTTTCGACATACGAACAGTACGGAGGAAAAACGAACTAAATCTGTAGTGTATGGTGCGGTCAAGCTGTTATCGAAAACAACTGGATGTGAATTTCTGGAAAGTCACGAATTCCTGCCGAACGTTGTCACTTTAGATAAGTCGGCGGGTGTGAACACACCATTAAAGAAATGATAAACACCTACACACTAATACAAATAAAAAGCACAAAAATAACAACAACACATACCAACACAAACATCATAGAAATACCCGCCTCTCTTACAACAAACATAACATAAAACAAAATAAACAAAAACTTTTTTTGTGATGCTTTCGTTTTTCCTTCTTTCCTCTCCCTACCTTATCAATTTTATGTAGTGATTGGACATAACCTAAGTAATGGAGGAACCCAGAAGCGATAAAGGGGTGAGAATGTGTACTGCATAAAGTCCAAACTCGCAAAGAAAGGCTGCCGCTAACGGCTTCGACGCCCTTTCCGATTCAATATCGAAAGTTTTGGAGAGTTATCCGGACAGTGAAGTTGTTCTGGGGATTCAAATGTCCATAATTCCGCCTGGCTTTTCCTGACACATATTCCGTGTGTCGAAAAGTACCACACAACATTCTTGACCTTTTCTTAACTTCGCAAACTGAGAAGTATGGAGTAAATGTCCGTGCATCTCTTGGTAATTCCGACCATTTCATTGTTTCATCATCCTTTTGGTATTCCGCTAATCGTGTTTCTTCGATACTAGCACCAAAGAGGAGCGATTTCACCTACGAAACCCGTCTTTTCAGCATTTCTATTGGAAACTTTTCTTTCTTGATAAAGACAAATGCTGTTGCTGAAATTATCGAAAATACAATTTAAATTGGAATGAAGAATTTTTTTTCCAAATATACTTTGTCGGCTAAACCAGCCAAGAACAGTTATTTTAACCAGGTAAGCAGGGATGTTGTCAGATTTAAAGAGGAGGCGTTCAGAAATTGGTGTTTGAGGAAAATCGTCAATACGGAACTGCTGCATAAACAGGCAAGTATTTCGTTCTTTTAAGCGCGTTGAAAGGAGAGCGTTGGTGTTAATAGGAGACTCTATATAACTTAAGGAATCTCTATTGTTTTTTTTATGTCCTAGAATGGGTTGCGTGATGTTCTATCGTAACTTCTATGGTGTGTGTTCATCATCCGTCGTTTTATTCATGACGTAAGGATGTTCGACAGGGATAAGCGACGCTCAACCGTCTTTTTCATTATTTATATTGGAAACTTTTCTTTCTTGATAACGACAAATGCTGTAGCTGAAATTATTGAAAATACAATTTAAATTGGAATGAATATTTTTTTTTTTAAATATACTTTGTCGGCTAAACCAGCCAAGAACAGTTGGTTTAACCAGGTAAGCAGGGATGCTGTCAGATTTAAAGAGGAGGCGTTCATAAATTGGCGTTTGAATTGCCAATACTGAACTGCTGCATAAACAGGCAAGTATTTCGTTACTTTGCTTAGTGTGCGGGGGTCTTCTCAGCGCGTTGAAAGGAGAGCGTTGGTATTACTAGGAGACTCTATAGAACTTAAGGAATCTCTATTGTTTTTTTTATGTCCTAGAATGGGTTGGGTGACGATGTTCTATCTTAACTTCTATGGTGTGCGTTCATCAGACATCCGTCGTTTTATTCATAACATAAGGATGTTCGAGGGGATAAGTGACATTCTAGGAACTCACACCCGGTTATTATCGACATGTGGTTGGCCGCACTTTACACTATAAATCAATTTTGTTTTTCGTATGTGCAGTCCGTATGTGATATCGACTTCCGGAAATTTCGACAGCCAGAAGTTCAAGTAAAGTGACAATAAACCAGCCAAGGTAATGCACTGCATGTAAAGGGGCATCCCCTGAGTGTTATTAAAAAAATTGTCTTTTACTTTCTATACTGGATGGACTTTTCAAAGTGCTGCAGTGGGTGCCTACCTAGCTGACCTACCAGTGGGATACTCTATCACATTTAACTATTTAAGGGATAATTGATCCGCAATTACGGTAAAATAATATTCCTTGAGATAGCATCTCATTTTACGGATTCTCCAGATTACGACCAAGTTCTCATTTTCGGTAAAAGTGTAATTCCCCTCCACTGCACCGTGTTAAAATGGCTCCCAATCCATAGTCACTAGCGTCGGTTCGGAGTGTGAAGGTTCGAAAAATTCCGATTTTAAATGACAAATGCGGTCTGCTGTTCTTCTGTCCCCTTCCACTGTTTCTTTTATGATGCCATAATCTGGGTATTTTCTAGGAAATCCCTAAGTTATTTTTCCTTTGATCTAGTTACACGTGAGATATTCTACTGTTCTTTGTAGTATTTCCACCGTTTGGGCGTCTACGACCACACTTGTCACTCTCTTTCTATAATAGATGGAATATTCATGTTCTTTTTCATTACTTTTTTGTGTTAAAGTTCGGAGTGTAAAGGTCGAACGAATTCGGGTCAGGCCAGGATTGGTAAGTTGGCCAAGCGTATCTTTAATACGTCAAAAAGATATTGCTGTTCTTTGGTCAACTTCCAATCCTTTCCTTGCTTGTATAGCGATTTTGTAGGGGCGGTAAGCTCGGAAACAAATCTACGCACAATGATGCGATTCCTAGAAATCAGCTTAACTAACTCACATTTTGGGGGAAGGTATTCTGAGATGGCTTTCACCTTGTCGGGCCACTGACAACATGGTCCAAATATTTCGTTTCTTTCTTCACTAACTAACATTTTTTATCGTTTATTCTTAAATTCCGTTCGTAGTCACTGTCTTTCAGAAAACAATGATGCCATCTTGATATGCAAAAGGCGTAAGCATCCATAATTTCAATAATTTCTTCACTTTTACCTCTTCGTCGGCATCATTCGTGGTTGAGCTGGTGCTTAGGTTTATTTATTTCGTTGATCTAATAAGTTTGGTTTAAATGTGATCTACTGCCCCGTAGATGTGAACTCCACGCAACTTATTTTTGCTTGAAAAAATAAAAGGAAATTATGCCCAATATAATGTCTCTGTAGCTTGGGGTTAATATATAATATGTTCTGAAGTTCGGGCATGCAGTGCTTAAATAATTCGTTCTTCCGCTAGATTCTTTCTTTAATGTCATCGTCAAGCTTCTCAAGATACCGGCTAGGCAGTAACAATTTTACGAAGTCTACGAAAATCTGCCCAGCGTTCATAATTATTGCGGTAACATCAAAACTATATATCGTGGCAAGTTACTCCACAAGTTCGATAAACAAGAAAGGAACCGTATTACTATGTACTATAAATCCAATTTTTTAACAACTTCAATGGTGGTCCTCTGTTCCGATGCTTGGACGGGTACGTATATTGTTGATGTTTGTTTCGGTAAAGACATTGACGAAGTTACTAATTTTGTAGATCCTTTTGGGGATGTTACCGTTACGATAATGTCAGTTCCAGGTGTTATTGCGGAGGGGAATGAATCTGTATGAACTCCAAAGTTTGCTGTGTCTGCCTGTTCACAGCGAGTTTGCGATGTTTTTGCTAGGATATACTCCGCGGTGTCGACGCTCCGTTACATATATTTGTAGGAGGGAAAGGGAAAAGGAAAATACAGCAGCTGTTTTTTGCTTCTTGAAGCTCTTTATTTTACATGTTATTCTGCAGAGTTATGTTCAGAAGTAGAGAAAGCAGTTGCTCGTTTGCGGTTGTAACCTGGCGACGCTGCGGTGCTCGGGACAGTGCGGTTCTTATTGGGTGTATGACAAGTGTGTCCTGTTTACTGTACTGAATATAACATAATTTTAAACGTCAACCCTACAAAGAGACCACGACGTCTAGAATTAATCTTAACACGAAAACCCCATAGACGGGCGGCTTTAGTTACAACAAATGAGAAATATCTACTTATAAAGGCCGTCACAGACATGGCTGCTTCAAGCTACAACATACGGGGAGATACGGGCCCCACAGAGAAGGCGGCTGTAAGCTACTACAACGGGAAATATCAATAAATGAACGCTAGATGGCGGCGATGACACACATGGTTGTATTACATATCTCAAAATTACAGAACTGTTAATATACAAAACTCAAATGGTCATTATCATAATAATTCAATCAGGTAAAGTTATTGTATGTTAATACTATCATAACAATCCTAACACTTTAAAAATAATACCTTTGCTTTTTCATTGACCAACACTCAGAGGACGTCCCATATACTTTATATGCAGTACAGTGCGATGGTGAGTGGAAAGTCAGCGTACAGAGGGGGTAATGTGGAAAATAAATAATAAATTTACCTGCAGTCGTTTCGACATACGAACAGTACGGAGGAAAAACGAACTAAATCTG
The DNA here is from genome assembly GCA_963513945.1 of Hydrotaea diabolus. Taxonomy (NCBI): domain Eukaryota; kingdom Metazoa; phylum Arthropoda; class Insecta; order Diptera; family Muscidae; genus Hydrotaea; species Hydrotaea diabolus. The sequence continues at coordinate 110,028,496 of OY740716.1, read as the reverse complement.
TAGTGTATGGTGCGGTCAAGCTGCTTATCGAAATCTACTGGATGTGAATTTCTGGAAAGTCACGTATTCCTGCCGAACATTCTCACTTTAGAAATAAGTCGGCGGGTGAACACACCATTAAAGAAATGATAAACACCGACACACAACCCCCATTTCGTTGAAGCTCAAGAGAGACAATAGAGTTTGATACCCTACTGTCACCTATATGCGCCATCATTCACGCTCAGTAGTACAAGGATGATCTAGGAGCATCTGCCCATACATGGGAGTTATATGCCATCTTCGGACTGATGTCAGTTGCCTAGATATTGAAAAGATCAGGGGGGAGAAATAGGTCTTGCATCAGTTTAGAAACCCTTTACACTTGAGTGCTTCTTTCGATACTTCGAATACATGTTTCGCCCAAAAGAGCCACATTGCTTTTTCATGTCCAGAACATCAAGAGCGTCTGATTGTTCAATATCTATAACATCTTAGTACGTAGTTACTTATTTCTCGATACAAGCGAGACCAATTATATCGCCGACATATACTTACAAACGCCAAAACGACCTGCAGTGGTCTGTGAATGATTCTCGGAAAGAACTTCATTACGGAGATATGGTGAAACACAGAGTTTCCACTTCGTTTCCCCCTTACTTTGCCTTGGAAATGGCGGTAAACATGGTCTCCTATGATGACATAATCTGAGAATTTTTCTGAACAACTTCTGATGTCAGTCTTTTTCCTTTTGATCCAGTTACGCTCTAGATATTCTACTGCTGTTCAATGTAGACTTTTCACTGGTGTCTGGAGAGGGAACGCAAGTGTTTTAATGTCCGTCCGCACGCGTTTAAATGTTGTTCGCGTAAAAGTGCCGTCCGTCGTTGAAAAAAAGGAAGTATACAACACAACCATCCAATGTATAATTTCACCACTGCAACTTTAACAACAACTAACACAAATAAAAAGCACAAAAATAACAACACATACCAACACAAACATCATAGAAATACCCGCTCCTCTCTTACAACAGACATAACAGAAAACAAAATAAACAAAAACTTTTTTTTGTGATGCTTTCGTTTTTCCTTCTTTCCTCTCCCTACCTGATCAATTTTATGTAGTGCATTGGACATAACCTAAGCAATGGAGGGGCCCAGCATCGATAAAGGGGTGAGAATGTGTACTGCATAAAGTCCAAACTCGCAAAGAAAGGCTGTCGCTAACGGCTTCGACGCCCTTTCCGATTCAATATCGAAAGTTTTGGAGAGTTATCCGGACAGAGAAGTTGTCGTTCTAGAGTTTAAATGTCCATAATTCCGCCTGGCTTTTCCATTTGGACCTGACACATATTCCGTGTGTCAAAAAGCACCACACAACATTCTTTTCTTAACTTCGCAAACTGAGAAGTATGGAGTAAATGTCCGTGCATTTCTTGGTAATTCCGACCATTTCATTGTTTCATCATCCTTTTGGTATTCCGCTAATCGTGTTTCTTCGACACTTGCACCAAAGAGGAGCGATTTCACATAAGAAAAGGCGCTAAGCTGTCTTTTTCAGCATTTCTATTGGAAACTTTTCTTTCTTGATAAAGACAAATGCTGCAGCTGAAATTATCGAAAATACAATTTAAATTGGAATGAAGAATTTTTTATGGTGTGTGTTAATCAGACATCCGTCGATTTATTTATGACTTAAGGATGTTCGACAGGGATAAGCGACGCTCAACCGTGTTTTTCGGCATTTCTATTGGAAATTTTTCTTTCTTGATAACGAAAAATGCTGTAGCTGAAATTATTGAAAATACAATTTAAATTGGAATGAAGATTTTTTTTTCCAAATATACTTTGTCGGCTAAACCAGCCAAGAACAGTTGGTTTAACCAGGTAAGCAGGGATGCTGTCAGGTTTAAAGAGGAGGCGTTCAGAAATTGGCGTTTGTGGAATATCGCCAATACTGAACTGCTTCATAAACAGGCAAGTATTTCGTTTCCTTGCTTAGTGTGCGGGGATCATCTCAGCGTGTTGGTATTAATAGGAGACTCTATAGAACTTAAGGAATCTCTATTGTTTTTTTATGTCCCTGAATGGGTTGCGTGACGATGTTCTATCGTAACTTCTATGGTGTGTGTTCATCAGACATCCGTCGTTTTATTCATGACATAAGGATGTTCGACAGGGATAAGCGACATTCTAGGAACTTACACCCGTTTGTTATCGACTCGCCGGTTGACCTTACTTTACACTACAGATCATTTTTGTTTTCGTATGTGCAGTCCGTATGTGATATCGACTTCCGAAAATTACGACAACCAGAAGTTCAAGAAAAGTGATAATAAGCATTACTCCCTATTTTTTTCAATCCACTCCATTACTTTCCACCAGCCAAGGTAAAGCACTGCATGTAAACGGGGCATCCCCTGAGTGTTATTAAATAAATTGTCTTTTACTTTCTATACTGTATGGGCTTTTCAAAGTGCTGCAGTGGGTGCTCACATATCTGACCTACAGTAGGGGTCTCTATCGAATTTAACTATTTAAGGGACAATTGATCCGCAATTACGGTAAATAATATTCCTTGAGATAGCATATCATTTTACGGATTCTCTAGATTACGACCAAGTTCTCCTTTTCGGTAATAGTGTAATTCCCCTCCACTGCACCGTGTAAAGACGGGAACCAATCCATAGTCACTAGCGTCGGTTCGGAATGTGAAGCAGTGTGCAGTTCTTCTGTCCCCTTCCACTGCTTCTTTTATGATGCCATAATCTGGGTATTTTCTGGTCAACCCCTAAGTTTTTTTTCCTTTGATCTAGTTACACGTGAGATATTCTACTGTTCTTTGTAGTATTTCCACCGTTTGGGCGTCTACGACCACACTTGTCACTCTCTTTCTATAATAGATGGAATATTCATGTCCTTTTTCATTACTTTTTTGTGTTAAAGTTCGGAGTGTAAAGGTCGAACGAATTCGGGTCAGACCAGGATTGGTGCGTTGGCCAAGCGCATCGTTAGTACGTCAAAGCAGTTTGCTGTTCTCTTGTCAGTTACCAATCCTTTCCTTGCTTGTATAGCGATTTTGTAGGTGCGGTAAGCTCAGAAACAAATCTACGCACAATGATGCGATTCCTAGATATCTGCTTAACTAACTCACGTTTTGGGAGAAGATATTCTGAGATGGCTTTCACCTTGTCGGGCCACTGACAACTTGGTCCAAATATTTCGTTTCTTTCTTCACTAACTAACATTTTTCATCGTCTATTCTTAAATTCCGTTCGTAATCACTGTCTTTCAGAAAACAATGATGAAGGCGTAAGCATCCATAATTTCAATAATTTCTTCACTTTTACCTCTTCGTCGGCATCATTCGTGGTTGAGCTGGTGCTTAGGTTTATTTATTTCGTTGATCTAATAAGTTTGGTTTAAATGTGATCTACTGGTCTACTTTCGCTTCGGGTAACTTACTGTGAACCCCACGCAACTTATTTTTGCTTGAAAAAGTAAGAGGAAATTATGCCCAATAAAATCTCCTCTGTAGCTTGGGGTTAATATATAAAATTTAACCATGATGTTCTGAAGTTCGGGCATGCAGTGCTTAAACGATTCGTTCTTCCGCTACATTCTTTGTTTAATGTCATCGTCAAGCTTCTCAAGATACCGGCTAGGCAGTAACAATTTTAGGAAGTCTACGAAAATCTGCCCAGCGTTCATAATTATTGCGGTAACATCAAAACAATATATCGTGGCAAGTTACTCCACACGTTCGATAAACAAGAAAGGAACCGCATTACTATCGTACTATAAATCCAATTTTTTAACAACTTCAATGGTGGTCCTCTGTTCCGATGCTTGGACGGGTACGTATGTACATATATTGTTGATGTTTGTGTCGGTAAAGACATTGACGAAGGTTCTAATTTGGTAGATCATTTGGGGATTTTACCGGTGTTATTGCGGAGGGGAATGAATCTGTATGACCTCCAAAGTTTGATGTGTCTGCCTGTCCACAGCGAGTTTGCGATGTTTTTGGTAGGATGTACTCCACGGTGTCGACGCTCCGTTACAGATATTTGAAGGAGGGAAAGGGAACGGGAAAATACAGCAGCAGTTTTTGCTTCTTGAAGCTCTTTATTTTACATGTTATTCTGCACAGTTATGTTCAAAAGTATAGAAAACACTTGCTCGTTTGCGGTTGTAACCTGGCGACGCTGCGGTGCTCGGGACAGTGCGGTCCTTATTGGGTGTATGACAAGTGTGTCCTGTTTACTGTACTGAATATAACATAATTTTAAACGTCAACCCTACAAAGAGACCACGATGTTTAGAATTAATCTTAACACGAAAACCCTATAGACGGGCGGCTTTAGTTACAACAAATGAGAAATATCTACTTATAAAGGCCCTCACAGACATGGCTGCTTCAAGCTACAACGTACGGGGAGATACGGGCCCCACAGAGAAGGTGGCTGTATGCTACTACAACGGAAGATATCAATAAATGAAGACCACAGAGAGGACGGCTTCGAGCTAAGACAACGTCATCAGCTGTTAAACTATCTTGCCGCACCGGCCGTTGGTCATGTGATTGCTACTTTGGTTTACACTATAAACGCTAGATGGCGGCGATGACACACATGGTTGTATTACATATCTCAAAATTACAGAACTGGTAATATACAAAACTCAAATGGTCATTATCATAATAATTCAATCAAGTAAAGTTTTTGTATGTTATGTTAATAACAATCCTAACACTTTAAAAATAATACCTTTGCTTTTTTATTGACTAACACTCAGGGGACGTCCCATATACTTCATGTGCAGTACAGTGCGATGGTGAGTGGAAAGTCAGCGTACAGAGGGGGTAATGTGGGAAATAAATAATAAATTTACCTGCAGTCGTTTCGAAATACGAACAGTACGGAGGAAAAACGAACTAAATGTGTAGTGTATCATACACTACACATTTAGTTCGTTTTTCCTCCGTACTGTTCGTATGTCGAAACGACTGCAGGTAAATTTATTATTTATTTCCCGCACTACCCCCTCTGTACACTGACTTTCCACTCACCATCGCACTGTACTGCACATGAAGTATATGGGACGTCCCCTTAGTGTTGGTCAATAAAAAAGCAAAGGTATTATTTTTAAAGTGTTAGGATTGTTATGATAGTATTAACATACAACAACTTTACTTGATTGAATTATTATTATAATGATTATTTGAGTTTTGTATATTAACAGTTCTGTAATTTTGAAATATGTAATACAACCTTGTGTTTCGTCGCCGCCATCTAGCGTTTATAGTGTAAACCAAAGTAGCAATCACATGACCAACGGCCGGTGCGGCAAGATAGTTTAACAGCTGATGACGTTGTCTTAGCTCGAAGCCGTCCTCTTTGTGGTGGTCTTGATTCATTGATATTTCCCGTTGTAGTAGCTTACAGCCGCCGTCTCTGTGGGGCCCGTATCTCCCCGTACGTTGTAGCTTGAAGCAGCCATGTCTGTGAGGGTCTTTATACGTAGATATTTCTCATTTGTTGTAGCTGAAGCCGCCCTGTCTATGGGGTCTTCGTGGTCTCTTTGTAGGGTTGACGTTTAAAATTATGTTATATTCCGTACAGTAAACAGGACACACTTGTCATACACTCAATAAGGACTGCGCTGTCCCGAGCACCGCAGCGTCGCCAGGTTACAACCGCAAACGAGCAACTGTTTTCTATACTTCTGAACATAACTGTGCAGAATAACTTGTAAAATAAAGAGCTTCAAGAAGCAAAAAACAGCTGCTGTATTTTCCCTTTCCCTCCTACAAATATATGTAACGGAGCGTCGACACCGCGGAGTATATCCTAGCAAAAACATCGCAAACTCGCTGTGAACAGGCAGACACATCAAACTTTGGAGTTCATACAGATTCATTCCCCTCCGCAATAACACCTGGAACTGACATTATCGTAACGGTAACATCCCCAAAAGGATCTACAAAATTAGTAACTTCGTCAATGTCTTTACCGACACAAACATCAACAATATACGTACCCGTCCAAGCATCGGAACAGAGGACCACCATTGAAGTTGTTAAAAAATTGGATTTATAGTACATAGTAATACGGTTCCTTTCTTGTTTATCGAACTTGTGGAGTAACTTGCCACGATATATAGTTTTGATGTTACCGCAATAATTATGAACGCTGGGCAGATTTTCGTAGACTTCGTAAAATTGTTACTGCCTAGCCGGTATCTTGAGAAGCTTGACGATGACATTAAACAAAGAATCTAGCGGAAGAACGAATCATTTAAGCACTGCATGCCCGAACTTCAGAACATATTATATACTAACCCCAAGCTACAGAGACATTATATTGGGCATAATTTCCTCTTATTTTTTCAAGCAAAAATAAGTTGCGTGGGGTTCACATCTACGGGGCCAGTAGATCACATTTAAACCAAACTTATTAGATCAACGAAATAAATAAACCTAAGCACCAGCTCAACCACGAATGATGCCGACGAAGAGGTAAAAGTGAAGAAATTATTGAAATTATGGATGCTTACGCCTTTTGCATATCAAGATGGCATCATTGTTTTCTGAAAGACAGTGACTACGAACGGAATTTAAGAATAAACGATAAAAAATGTTAGTTAGTGAAGAAAGAAACGAAATATTTGGACCATGTTGTCAGTGGCCCGACAAGGTGAAAGCCATCTCAGAATACCTTCCCCAAAAATGTGAGTTAGTTAAGCTGATTTCTAGGAATCGCATCATTGTGCGTAGATTTGTTTCCGAGCTTACCGCCCCTACAAAATCGCTATACAAGCAAGGAAAGGATTGGAAGTTGACCAAAGAACAGCAATCTCTTTTTGACGTATTAAAGATACGCTTGGCCAACGCACCAATCCTGGCCTGGCCTGAATTCGTTCGACCTTTTCACTCCGAACTTTAACACAGAAAAGTAATGACAAAGAACGTCACGCAACCCATTCTAGGACATAAAAAACAATAGAGATTCCTTAAGTTCTGCAGAGTCTCCTTTCAATACCAACGCTCTCCTTTCAACGCGCTGAGAAGACCCCCGCACACTAAGCAAAGTAACGAAATACTTGCCTGTTTATGCAGCAGTTCAGTATTGGCAGTTCAAACGCCAATTTCTGAACGCCTCCTCTTTAAATCTGACAGCATCCCTGCTTACCTGGTTAAACCAACTGTTCTTGGCTGGTTTAGCCGACAAAGTATATTTAAAAAAAAAATATTCATTCCAATTTAAATTGTATTTTCAATAATTTCAGCTACAGCATTTGTCGTTATCAAGAAAGAAAAATTTCCAATATAAATAATGAAAAAGACGGTTGAGCGTCGCTTATCCCTGTCGAACATCCTTACGTCATGAATAAAACGACGGATGATGAACACACACCATAGAAGTTACGATAGAACATCGTCACGCAACCCATTCTAGGACATAAAAAAAACAATAGAGATTCCTTAAGTTATATAGAGTCTCCTATTAACACCAACGCTCTCCTTTCAACGCGCTTAAAAGAACGAAATACTTGCCTGTTTATGCAGCAGTTCCGTATTGACGATTTTCCTCAAACACCAATTTCTGAACGCCTCCTCTTTAAATCTGACAACATCCCTGCTTACCTGGTTAAAATAACTGTTCTTGGCTGGTTTAGCCGACAAAGTATATTTGGAAGAAAAAAATTCTTCATTCCAATTTAAATTGTATTTTCGATAATTTCAGCAACAGCATTTGTCTTTATCAAGAAAGAAAAGTTTCCAATAGAAATGCTGAAAAGACGGGTTTCGTAGGTGAAATCGCTCCTCTTTGGTGCTAGTATCGAAGAAACACGATTAGCGGAATACCAAAAGGATGATGAAACAATGAAATGGTCGGAATTACCAAGAGATGCACGGACATTTACTCCATACTTCTCAGTTTGCGAAGTTAAGAAAAGGTCAAGAATGTTGTGTGGTACTTTTCGACACACGGAATATGTGTCAGGAAAAGCCAGGCGGAATTATGGACATTTGAATCCCCAGAACAACTTCACTGTCCGGATAACTCTCCAAAACTTTCGATATTGAATCGGAAAGGGCGTCGAAGCCGTTAACGGCAGCCTTTCTTTGCGAGTTTGGACTTTATGCAGTACACATTCTCACCCCTTTATCGCTTCTGGGTTCCTCCATTACTTAGGTTATGTCCAATCACTACATAAAATTGATAAGGTAGGGAGAGGAAAGAAGGAAAAACGAAAGCATCACAAAAAAAGTTTTTGTTTATTTTGTTTTATGTTATGTTTGTTGTAAGAGAGGCGGGTATTTTTATGATGTTTGTGTTGGTATGTGTTGTTGTTATTTTTGTGCTTTTTATTTGTATTAGTGTGTAGGTGTTTATCATTTCTTTAATGGTGTGTTCACACCCGCCGACTTATCTAAAGTGACAACGTTCGGCAGGAATTCGTGACTTTCCAGAAATTCACATCCAGTTGTTTTCGATAACAGCTTGACCGCACCATACACTACAGATTTAGTTCGTTTTTCCTCCGTACTGTTCGTATGTCGAAACGACTGCAGGTAAATTTATTATTTATTTCCCGCACTACCCCCTCTGTACACTGACTTTCCACTCACCATCGCACTGTACTGCACATGAAGTATATGGGACGTCCCCTTAGTGTTGGTCAATAAAAAAGCAAAGGTATTATTTTTAAAGTGTTAGGATTGTTATGATAGTATTAACATACAACAACTTTACTTGATTGAATTATTATTATAATGATTATTTGAGTTTTGTATATTAACAGTTCTGTAATTTTGAAATATGTAATACAACCTTGTGTTTCATCGCCGCCATCTAGCGTTTATAGTGTAAACCAAAGTAGCAATCACATGACCAACGGCCGGAGCGGCAAGATAGTTTAACAGCTGATGACGTTGTCTTAGCTCGAAGCCGTCCTCTTTGTGGTGGTCTTGATTCATTGATATTTCCCGTTGTAGTAGCTTACAGCCGCCGTCTCTGTGGGGCCCGTATCTCCCCGTACGTTGTAGCTTGAAGCAACCATGTCTGTGAGGGTCTTTATACGTAGATATTTCTCATTTGTTGTAGCTGAAGCCGCCCTGTCTATGGGGTCTTCGTGGTCTCTTTGTAGGGTTGACGTTTAAAATTATGTTATATTTATAACATATATATTATATATATAACAGGACACACTTGTCATACACCCAATAAGGACTGCGCTGTCCCGAGCACCGCAGCGTCGCCAGGTTACAACCGCAAACGAGCAACTGTTTTCTATACTTCTGAACATAACTGTGCAGAATAACTTGTAAAATAAAGAGCTTCAAGAAGCAAAAAACAGCTGCTGTATTTTCCTTTTCCCTTTCCCTCCTATAAATATATGTAACGGAGCGTCGACACCGCGGAGTATATCCTAGCAAAAACATCGCAAACTCGCTGTGAACAGGCAGACACATCAAACTTTGGAGTTCATACAGATTCATTCCCCTCCGCAATAACACCTGGAATTGACATTATCGTAACGGTAACATCCCCAAAAGGATCTACAAAGCTTGACAATGACATTAAACAAAGAGTCTAGCGGAAGAACGAATCATTTAAGCACTGCATGCCCGAACTTCAGAACATATTATATACTAACCCCAAGCTACAGAGACATTATATTGGGCATAATTTCCTCTTATTTTTTCAAGCAAAAATAAGTTGCGTGGGGTTCACATCTACGGGGCCAGTAGATCACATTTAAACCAAACTTATTAGATCAACGAAATAAATAAACCTAAGCACCAGCTCAACCACGAATGATGCCGACGAAGAGGTAAAAATGAAGAAATTATTGAAATTATGGATGCCTTTTGCATATCAAGATGGCATCATTGTTTTCTGAAGGACAGTGACTACGAACGGAATTTAAGAATAAACGATAAAAAATGTTATTTAGTGAAGAAAGAAACGAAATATTTGGACCATGTTGTCAGTGGCCCGACAAGGTGAAAGCCATCTCAGAATACCTTCCCCCAAAATGTGAGTTTGTTAAGCAGATATCCAGGAATCGCATCATTGTGCGTAGATTTGTTTATGTGCGTCAAGATAAATTCGAATTTAACTAGCGAAGACACCAACCACCAGTACTAAGAGAGGTCTGCTAAGCCCGTAGCAGAGTTCTGTTAAGAGGTTAACATATCCCAGTTAAATAGTGAAAAATTCATAAAAACACATTTCTTTACGTGTTTTAACAAAAAAAAAATAAATCAAAATAAAACTAGACGTGTAGTTTACGAAGCCAAAGTAAAAATTACTAAAATAAATTTCAAAATATATAATCCTTGGGGTTTTCTGACCTATAATCATCTGGAGGGCAGTAGTGCGTCCGACTGACGCCACATGGAACATTCTGGTTGTATAACATGTATATCCCTGGAAAGCCCTTGGTGAGTACTTTTCGATTCCATAATTACATTTATCAAAAATAATACCGAAATATGGAATTTTCGGGATTTTCTGTTCCAAATTCTAGCATAATATGGAGGGCAGTAAGTAGTGCGTCCGAGTGATGCCACATGAAACATTCTGGGCGTTTAACATATATATTAGAGGAAAGCCCTTGTCAAGTGCTTTTCGATTCCATAATTACATTTATCAAAAATAATACCGAAATATGGAATTTTTGGGATTTTTTGTTCCAAAGTCTAGCATAATATGGGGTGCAGTAAGTAGTGTGTCCGAGTGACGCCACATGGAACATTCTGGGCGTATAACATGGATATCACAGAAAAGCCCTTGGCGAGTACTTTTCGATTCCATAATTACATTTATCAAAATTAATACCAAAATATGGATTTTTTGGGATTTTCTGTTCCAAAATCTAGCTTAATATGGAGGGCAGTAAGTTGTGCGTCCGACTGACACCACATGGAACATTCTGGGCGTATAACATGGATATCACATGAAAGCCCTTGGCGAGTACTTTTCGATTCCATAATTCCATTCATCAAAAATAATACCGAAACATGGAATTTTTGGGATTTTCTGTTCCAAAATCTAGCATAATATGGAGGGCAGTAAGGTGTGCGCCCGAGTGACGCCACATGGAACATTCTGGGCGTATAACATGGATATCACAAAAAGCCCTTGGCGAGTACTTTTCGATTCCATAATTACATTTATCAAAAATAATACCGAAATATGGAATTTCTGGGATTTTCTGTTCTAAAATCAATTATTTTATGGGCGCATGGAACATTCTGCCGATTGATAATTTTGTTTGATCGTTCATAGGAGAAGTTAAAACGAACCCTTGCTTTTGACAAAACTCTATCTGATTTACATACATACATACATACATATGTACATACATACAAGCTTGAAGCGTCCATGAGGCCTCTTGTTTGTTTGAAACTTTTGTGCATCGATCAACAAGAAAACAAAAATACCGTAACAAGATATACAGTGACGCACATAAGTATTGGCACATCAGCCATTTTCTTATTGGTACCCATATTGACATTTTTTCGTTGGTGTAAAAATTACAACAAAAAAATTATTTCTATTTAAATGAAACAATTTTACAGCTAGATTGGCTTTGTTTTTTAATGATTTAAATTTTTTTTATTATATTTAACTCACACTTATGTTATTATATGGCAACCTCTAAAAAATATTGCCAGAGTGTCTATATGCCGTTAATACAGCCAAGTTAATTTTGTCAAAAAAATTTGATAGCATTCGCGTAAAAAATAATTTGAGACTAAAATGGGTCAAAAACTTTAAGAAACCACGGAATCGCAGTGTAAAATTATCATTTATTTGCACAATCAAGGTAAATCGTATGCAGAGATTGGTGAAATGATGGATAGGAGTAGATTTACCATTCGCAGCATCATAAATCGATATAAAGGCGCTGAGAATTTAGAAAACAAAAAGCGCTCAGGTCGTCCGCGAGTTTTAACAGATCGGGAATGCCAGCAAGTTGTTCAAATAGTCAAAATTGATCCGAAAAGCACTTCAACCCAGATTGCTGCTGAGGTCAAACACGATTTTGGGAAAGACGTACTTGCCATGACAATAAGAAGAGTGCTTCATGAAGCTGACTACAATGAATGTGTCGCTAGGCGCAAGCCACTAATATCACCAGTTAATCAAACTAAACGATTAGCATATGCCAAGGAGCATAAAAGTAAACCATTAAGTTTCTGGGACCAAGTACTCTTCTCCGATGAAAGCAAGTTTAACATTTTCAGATCAGATGGAAGAGTAAATGTGTGGCGAAAACCGAACACTGCATATGATAAACAAATCCTTGCGCCAACCGTGAAACATGGCGGCGACGGAGTGATGGTTTGGGGCTGCATGTCTGCTGGAGGTGTTGGCGAGCCTGTATTTGTAGATGGCATTATGGACAAAACAGTTTATCTCAACATTTTGAAAGAAAACGTCAAGAAAAGTGCGGAAAAGCTGAATCTGCCTTCCTCATTTAGCTTTCAGTATGATAATGATCCCAAGCATACGTCTCATATAGCGAAAATGTGGCTAGCTTATTACACAGCACATGTTATGCCACATCCCCTACAGTCTCCAGACCTCAATCCAATTGAACATTTATGGGAAGAGTGAAAAACTAAAAAGCGCCTTATTGGAAGAATGGCAGAATCTGGGGGAAGAAACAACGAAAAAATTAGTGCATTCAATGTCAAAACGCCTAGAAGCAGTTATTAAAAAAAGGGAATGCCCACTAAATATTAGATAAGTTATACAACTAGTTTATATAGTAATAGAATTAAGTGTGCAAATACTTTTGCGCCAAAAACTTGTCCTTTTTTTATTAATATGCTTTAAAAAAAATATGAATTTTAAAAAAAAAACTAATGATAAATTAGCTGTAAAATCATTCATCAATCAATAGAAATATTTTTAATTTTTACACCAACATAAAAATTTCAATATGGGTAACAATAAGAAAATGGCTTGAGTGCCAATACTTATGTGCGACACTGTATGTATGTATGGATAACTGTGTTCATACTAACATATGTATGTACACATGTATATACTTGCATTGCGTACGTTAGAGTGTCACGAATTGTTCAAAGAAAAAAAAGTTGTGTGTTTATTCAATAAAATCGCAATTCTTACCGATTTCCATTACAGATTGTATGAAAATTGACAGCCGAAATATGATGAAAATAAAATCCGGGCAATTTTGGTCATATGTGCATATCGTCATATGTTCTATGTGGCGTCACTCGGACGCACAACTTACTGCCCACCATATAATGCTAGATTTTGGTACAGAAAACCCCGAAAATTCCATATTTCGGTTTTATTTTTGATAAATGTAATTATGGAATCGAAAAGTACTCGCCAAGGGCTTTCCTGTGATATCCATGTTATACGCCCAGAATGTTTCATGTGGCGTCACACGGACGCACTACTTACTGCCCTCCATATTATGCTAGATTTTGGAACATAAAATCCCACATTCCATATTTCGGTATTATTTTTGATGAATTTAATTATGGAATCGAAAAGTACTCGTCAAGGGCTTTCCTGTGATATCCATGTTATACGCCCAGAATGTTCCCTGTGGCGTCACTCGGATGCACTACTTACTGCCCTCCATATTATGCTTCCATGTTTCGGTATTATTATTTATAAATGTAATTATGGAATCGAAAAGTACTCGCCAAGGGCTTTCCTAGAATATGCATGTTTTACGACCAGAATGTTTCATGTATCGTCAGTCGTACGCGCTACTGCCTTCCAGATGATTATAGGACAGAAAATCCCAAAGATTAGATATTTTGAAATTTATTTTATTAATTTTTATTTCGTCTTCGTAAACTACAATGTATTTTTATGAATTTTTTATATTTAACTGGGATATGTTAACCCCTTAACAGAACTCTGCTACGGGCTTAGCAGATCTCTGTCAGTACTGGTGGTTAGGGTCTTTGCTAGTTAAATTCGAATTTATCTTGACGCACATGATTTGTTTCCGAGCTTACCGCACCTACAAAGCAAGGAAAAGATTGGAAATTGGCCAAAGAACAGCAAACTGCTTTTGACGTATTAAAGATGCGCATGGCCAACGCACCAATCCTGGCCTGACCCGAATTCGTTCGACCTTTTCACTCCGAACTTTAACACAGAAAAGTAATGACAAAGAACATGAATATTCCATCTATTATAGAAAGAGAGTGACAAGTGTGGTCGTAGACGCCCAAGCGGTGGAAATACTACAAAGAACAGTAGAATATCGCACGTGTAACTAGATCAAAGGAAAAAGAACTTAGGGATTTCCTAGAAAATACCCAGATTATGGCATCATAAAAGAAGCAGTGGAAGGGGACAGAAGAAGTGCCAATCATTCATTTAAGTCGATGGACAACTTGGCAAAATTCAATTCAACAATATATCCAGATTCTAATATAGCTAAGTCGGTGAGTATTATTTTTATTTAAAAAAATCCATAAGCTAACTAAACATTATTTACTTTTTTTTAGGTTTCTTGTAGCCGTACGAAATCAAAAGAAATAGCGATGTTCCTAGGAAAGGAAGGCCAAACTGCAATGATAACAAAAATGAAGAACCAAACCTTTAGCCTAATTATTGACGAGACGACGGACATATCCACCGAAAAATGTCTGGTAATCGTTGCAAGGCAGTTCCAAATGGATATAGGCAGAACTGCAGACAACTTCTTCAGGTTAGTACAGCCAAAAGACGGATCCGGACAAACAATTTGCAATACGGTCCTCGAAGCATTGGAGAGTGAAGGCATCCCTTTTACAAATTTTATTGGATTTGCGACGGACAATGCGTCTAGTATGGTTGGGAAAAAATCTGGAGTGTCGACACTATTAAAAAGAAGAGTTCCTCATTTGTTCCACATTGGTTGTGTTTGTCACTCGGTGAATTTAATGAACAATTCAGCTTTATCGTGTTTACCGGAAGAAGTGGAAAATTTGCCCAAAAATATTTTCAATTTTTTTAAGAGCTCAAAAAGACAAATGGACTTTAAGGAATTACAGACCATCTTTGATGTCCCAGAGCATAGACTGCTACGCCTTAGTGGAACCAGATGGCTGTCATTCGAGTCTGTAGCCAATAGAATCATAGAACAGTGGACGGTCTTGCAACACTACTTCATACGGGCTCAGTTTGAAGAAAAAAATGCGAAAACTTTGGAGAAAATAAAAGATATACAAAATGGTTTGACTATTACAAACAAAGTTTATTTGAAATTTTTGGTGTACATTCTCAATATTATGAATAATATGAATAAAAAATTCCAAAGTGAATCATCGCAAATAATTTATTTAATACCATTAACAAAGGACATTCTACTCCAAATTTTCAAAAACTTTATGAAAAAAGAATACTTGGCGCTTACCGATCTTGGAAGTGTAGAATATAAAAATGTGATAAAACTGAAAAATGTAGCTAGTATATATATAGGGCATGAAGCCGAAGAAATAATTAGAACTCAAGAGATCTCAGAAACTGAAACTATAGAAATTAAGGGTAATATATTACATTTTTACCAAAAATTATGTGATGAAATACTACTCAGAATTGATATTAATAATAAAAGGCTGATAGCTTTAAGGTATTTAGACCCTATTTTTATTAAATCTAGTGAAGACATAAATTATTATGACCTAGTGTCTGAATATAGTCATATAATAAGTAACCCTGAGGCGTTCATAAATGAATTTAAGTTATTAGAATCTAAGGCTATTGACAAATCATATGAACACTACTTTGATATATCTGACGTTGAAGTTTTCTGGTTTAAAATTGGCAATATAAAAAATAATTTGAATGAACGTTTATATCAAAACTTATATGAATTTGTAGCATATATACTAACCTTGCCACACAGCAGCGCTTGCGCTGATCGTATATTTTCAAAATTGGCCCTAATGAAAAATAAACTAACAAATAGGTTAAATGTGAAGACCTGTGAATCTATGCTTTCCGCTTTGAATTTGTTGGACAAGAAAATAGAGGAATGGACTCCAGGTGAAGAACTTGTATATAAATATCGAAACAAAGTTTCGAAAAAATAAGAAATTTAAATCGAAACTTATATTTTTGCCATAAACTACGTTTGTGTGTATAATTCGTCTTTTTAAAATAGTAAAGAAAGCATCAATGTATGAATATAAAATATTTATTTACATCTATGAATGTGCCTTATAATGAATTGTTTTTTAGTTTTTAATGTTTTTTTTGTCTTTTTGATGAACTGTTTTGTTTTTGTTTTTTTTACTTAATTTTAATGTTTTGATTAAATAAAATACATTTATCAAAAATTGCGACTTTTTTTTAAAAAATCCCCTTTTTGTGACACTTTTTTCAAAAAAATCCCCTTTTTGTGCCCCTTTCTGAAATTTCTCAACGGTAACGCTGAGTGTATGGTGTGGTCAAGCTGCTTATCGAAAACAACTGGATGTGAATTTCTGGAAAGTCACGTATTACTGCCAAACATTCTCACTTTAGAAATAAGTCGGCGGGTGTGAACACACCATTAAAGAAATGATAAACACCGACACACAACCCCCATTTCGTTGAAGCTCAAGAGAGACAATAGAGTTTGATACCCTACTGTCACCTATATGCGCCATCATTCACGGTCAGTAGTACAAGGATGATCTAGGAGCATCTACTCTTACATGGGAGTTATATGCCATCTTCGGACTGATGTTAGTTGCCTAGATATTGAAAAGATCAGTGGGGAGAAATAGTTCTTGCACCGGTTTAGAAACCCTTTACACTTGAGTGCTTCTTTCGATACTTCGAATACATGTTTCGCCCAAAGAGCGCCACATTGCTTTTTCATGCCCAGAACATCAAGAGCGTCTGATTGTTCGATATCTATAACATCTTAGTACGTAGTTCCTTATGTCTCGATACAAGCCAGACCAATAATATCGCCGACATATACTTACAAACGACCTGCAGTGGTCTGTGAATGATTCTCGGAAAGAACTTCATTACGGAGATATGGTGAAACACAGAGTTTCCACGGCGTTTCCCCCTTACTATGGCTTGGAAATGGCGGTAAATATGGTCTCCTATGATGACATAATCTGAGAATTTTTCTGAACAACTCCTGATGGCAGTCTTTTTCCTTTTGATCCAGTTCTACTGCCGTTCAATGTAGACTTTTCACTGGTTGTCTGGAGAGGGACGCAAGTGTTTTATTGTCCGTCCGCACGCGTTTAAATGTTGTTCTCGTAAAAGATCCGCCCGTTGTTGTAAAAAAGGAAATATACAAACGCACCACACTCAAAAAAAACGGAGAAACACAACCATCCAGTGCATAAAGTCGTTTTTCCTTCTTTCCTCTCCCTACCTGATCAATTTTATGTTGTGCATTGGACATAACCTAGCCCAGCAGCGATAAAGGGGCGAGAATGTGTACTGCATAAAGTCAAACTCGGAAAGGAAGGATGCCGCTAACGGCTTCGACGCCTTTTCCGATTCAATATCGAAAATTTTGGAGAGTTATCCGGACAGTGAAGTTGTCGTTTCTGGGGATTCAAATGTCCATAATTCCGCCTGGCTTTTCCTTTCGGAGGGCCGAGTTCGCGTACAAAACGAATTGACGCAATAAGTGAGTGAACTGACACACATTCCGTGTGTCGAAAAGCACCACACATCATTCTTGACCTTTTCTTAACTTCGCAAACTGAGAAGTATGGAGTAAATGCCCGTGCATCTCTTTGTAAATCCGACCATTTCATGGTTTCACATCCTTTTGGTATTCCGCTAATCGTGTTTCTTCGATACTAGCCCCAAAGAGGACCGATTGTACCTACGAAAAGGCGCTAAGCTCAACTTTTCAGCATTTCTATTGGAAACTTTTCTTTCTTGGTAACGACAAATGATGTAGCTGAAATTATCGAAAATACAATTTAAATTGGAATGAAGAATTTTTTTTCCAAACATACTTTGTCGGCTAAACCAGCCAAGAACAGTTGGTTTAACCAGGTAAGCAGGAATGCTGTCAGATTTAAAGAGGAGGCGTTCAGAAATTGGCGTTTGAGGAAAATCGCCAATACTGAACTGCTGCATAAACAGGCAAGTATTTCGTTACCTTGCTAAGTGTGCGGGGGTCTTCTCAGTGCGTTGAAAGGAGAGCGTTGGTGTTAATAGGAGACAAAGGCGTAGCCAGGATATGAAATAGGGTGGTGCCACGAAAATTACGATTTATTATGATTGTTACAATTTCGATCTATTTGAGGAGTAATCTGCGTGGATCTTCTGAAAATTGTTCTACAAATTTTTCCAAAATTTCGTCCTTCTTCTCGGTTACCAATTTTCGGTGGACGCTTAGCATAGTCCTGATATATATATATATATATATATATATATATATATATATATATATATATATATATATATATATATATATATATATATATATATATATATATATATATATATATATATATATATATATATATATATATATATATATATATATATATATATAAATAAAATTGCATATTCTTTTACAGTTTAAACCAGCTTCTTAAAGCACTAAGTGACCGCTCAATAGTTGCAGTAGTGCACGGCTGTGACAATGAAATTAATAACGCCTTCCTTATATTTGGATAAAATAATCTAGCGTCTTTCAAAATACTCGTCAGCTCTAAGTCGACTAATTCGTCTTTACCCATTTTTTTTGCCAAGAATTAAACCAAAGCTCAATTTCTCCTTCCAAATCATCCAACTCATAAAAATGCTTAAACGTTTTTGTGGCATCTTTAAGCTCTTCCAGCTTCAAAGAAAGCATGTTTGACGGGTGCAAACAATGAATTGCAAACGCTGGCCTATTAAATCATCTGTCAAGTGATGAAATTAAAGAATCTATATAAGGAATGTATATAGATCGTTTCCAGTATTCAGCAGGTGATGAAAATGGGGGATTTGAACGGTGCGTTTGACGAGAGACTATCATTGGAACAGACATCTCTATTCCTAAATTGGCTGTGTTTTCTTGAATAGAAAAAAGCAAACCGTCCACAATGCCCTGTGCATTAGTTCAAAGTTCCTGTAGAACGGCCATTATTAATTTTATTTGCTTGGCACATTGCAATAAATCCATAGTTTTAGACTGCAAAATATTTGCAGTTGTTTCCAACAGAAGGGAATACTGTGCAATTACAGAAACACTGAAAACGAAAACGGGTTTTCGTTTTCTGTGTCTTTCAACGGGCTGCGCTTCAACGGGCTGCGCAATGGAGTTGAAAGGCATGTTTCCGCGTGATTTCCAATGTTTCCACAATATCAACAAAATTTTCTTTGAAACGCGCGATACTTTTATATTTGTGTGAACAGCGTGTCTCGCAGAGCATTGGGATACATGGAATGCACTTTCTTCTCAAAGGTGATTCCCGAAAAAAATTATAATATCTTTTATTGTACCTGTAAATGAAAAGATTGAAGATGAATTCATTGTAAATCCGTAAACAGCTAAATACAGACCTATCGTGTTTCGAATTTCTGGGAGAACGTTTAGATCGTTTACAACGAGGTTCAGTTTTTTTTTTTTTTAAATAACCAACACTCAGGTGATGCCCCCTATACATGCTGTGCATTGCGTTAGCGAGTGGAAATTAATGGATCGGAGGGGGGAAACAGGAAGTAATGTTTGTTGACGCTTGCCTTGAACTTCTGGATGTCGCAATTAGTGGGAAATACATTTGCCGGAAGTCGATTCCACATACGGACTGTACGAGCGAAAAACGAATTTGATCTGTAGTGTATAGTGCGGTCAACTGGCCAATCGATAACAAACGAGTGTGAATTCCTAGAAAGTCGCGTATCCCTGCCGAACATCCTCACGTCAGGAGTAAGGCTACGGATGTCTGATGAACACACACCATGAAAGTAACGATAGAACAGCGTCACGCAACCCACATTCCGACGATGCTCAAGGGAAACAATAGAGTTGGATACCCTACTGTCACCTATCAGCACCATCGCTCTCCTTTGAACACGGTCAAGTAGCTCCAAGGATGATTTTGGAGCACCTGCCCATATATGGGAGTTGTATTCCATCTTTGGCCTGATGTAAGTTGTATAGATATTGAAAAGATCAGAAGGAGTGAAATATTTCTTGCACCGCTTTAAAAAGCCTATGCACTTGAGTGCTTCTTTCGACACTTCGAATACATGTCTCGCCCAACGAGCGTCACATTGTATTTTCATGCCCAGAACATTGAGAGCTTCTGATTGTTCAATATCCGTACCATCGAGAGAAATTGACGATATTGTTGGGTCAGCGAATCGCTTGTGAGACAACAAGCAGCACTATGTCTTACGCGCATTAAAATCTACTCTATTCACTCGACCCCATTCGGAAATGGCCAGTTAATCGCGGCCAAGTGTCTCGTCCATAATTCGCGTTTTGTCTTCAATATCTTGAAGAATCGGCCTACGGTCGAATGAATATGAATGACAGAGGTTACTATCATCTGCGAAAGAGTAGATTGGATTCACGGTCTGACCCAATAGATCGTCAATGACAATAAGAAATAAAGAGGGAGAAAGGACAGAACCCTGTGGTACACCTGCGGTCAGCCTATGTGTGTTGGATGAGAACCCATCTACAACAACTCTAATAGTGCGATCTCTAAGAAAGCTCGATATAAACCGAGCAAACGTATTACCGACATCAAAAGTGATCAGCTTTGATATGAGTGCACCGTGCCAGACTCTATCAAAGGCCTTGGAGATATCTAGAGCCACGACCTTACTCTCACCAAACTGGTGGATAGACCGACTCCAACGCTCCGACAAGAACTCCAACAGGTCTCCGGTAGAGCGGTTTCTACGGAAGCCATACTGTCGATCACTTAGCAAGTCGTTGGTCTCTAAATACCTCACAAGATGGTGGTTTACCATGCTCTCCATTACCTTGGAGAGCGCAGAGCAAATCGCAATTGGCCGATAATTCGCAGGATTATTGGCTTCACCCTTTTTGGGATCGGCTGGACGTTCGCAACCTTCCAACACGCTGGGAAAACTCCCTCACGGTAAGCAAGGTTGAAAAGGTTGCGTAATGGATGGGCTAGCGTCGACGAGCACTTACATAGGACAAGTGCAGAGATACCATCCGGGCCCGGGGATTTATTTACAATTTGTACACATTGACAATTGCATTTTGTACACCTCCTTCTTTTCCAGCCATGCCCTTCCCAACAAATTTAGATTCATCCAGTTGCA
This sequence comes from Hydrotaea diabolus, assembly GCA_963513945.1. Taxonomy (NCBI): domain Eukaryota; kingdom Metazoa; phylum Arthropoda; class Insecta; order Diptera; family Muscidae; genus Hydrotaea; species Hydrotaea diabolus. The sequence continues at coordinate 110,007,249 of OY740716.1, read as the reverse complement.
ATGTCGATATAAAATTTTGAATTTCTTCGGAAATACATTTTGCATTCAATGCATTTAATTCCACAAACCCAAGAAATTCTTCGCGAATTAAACATTTTTTCTCGTCAAAGAAGCGTATTCCAACAGATAGTTGCTCTTTCCCCGATATATCCGCTGTTTTCTCAGCTAATATGCTGTACGCAAAAGATTTTTTTATGTTCTGCACGATGTCGTCTTTTATTATTAAATCACGTATAGTAATTAATTGAATTTGGATTTGTGGTGTGCCTTTACAAAATCTGCTCGCCACAATCGATTCTCAGACTTATTAGATCTTGAAAAATACCTAAATAAAAAAAATTATAGTAACTATACTACCTGGAGTAGTGCTATATTGATTTTTTCATCGCAAAGCCATGTCATGTGTTCCGCAAAATAAAATACATTTTGTAATGAAGGTAACAATTTTATGGTTCTCCTTAATCAGTTTCTTATGACCTGAAACCATCATTGCGTCTACTGGAATATTTGTCAAAAATGATTTCGCTGCTTCTACCGCTTGCTTATGCCATTGATTACTAGCATGTTTTTTGCAATGCTCATGCATTTGTTTATAGCGTACAAAAGCTTTTATAATAAATGATCCTATATACCCTTTTACGTCTTTTGGAGGAACAATAACGCAATACAAACAAACTGATCCCTTAAATTTTTTGGAGTACGCAAGCCAAATAGTATACATTTGTCGCCAATAGTGACAAAATGTTCTTTTTGGGTCAGCGGAATCTTCGGCAAAATTATAATTCGGCGGTGGTATCCAGCAGTTATTTAGCATTTCTCTTTTAGCACTGTCATCCATTACAAAAACGCGACCAACCTACTGTCCAATATCATTTATAGGCCCATTTTCAGCAAAATCCGCCCCCATTGCTTCTTGGATCACTGGATCTGATACCACTGGTTCTTGTGTCAAGGGATCGCATACTTTTTTTTCTTGTACAGCCTCTTCATATGGTTGAAGCTTGCGTTTTTTTGTGGTACGAGGGCGACCGCAAAAGTAACTGGCCTAACATAAAAAGATCCGTTTTTTTTAAATTATTATTATTTATTTTTCAACATAATCTCCTTCCAACCCAATACACTTCATCAAACGTTTTTCAAGCTTTTAATTCCATCCGAAAAATAATATTTTTCAAGACCTTCAAAATATGCCTCAGTTTCAGCAATAACCTCGCTATTGGACGAAAATTTTTTGCCACCGAGAAATTTTTTTAAATTTGGAAACAAGAAATAATCAGAAGTAGCCAAATCTGGACTATATGATGGATGCGGAGCAATTTCAAATCGTAATTCGGCCAGTTTTTGTTGAGTTAAAAATGCAGTATGTGATGGAGCATTATCTTGATGAAAAAGAACTTTTTTTTCTAAATGCGGTCGTTTTATCTTGATTTCTTCACTCAACCTATCCAATAATGCACAATAATATTCACTATTTATAGTTTTTCCTTTCTCAAGATAATCAATAAATATTATACCCCTTGCATGCCATAATACTGTGGCCATTACTTTTCCTGCTGAATTAACAGTTTTCGCCTTCTTGGGACCACTTTTACCAATTTCTATCCATTGTTTTGACTGTTCTTTGCATTCTGGGATGTAGTGATAGATCCATGTTTCATCAACAGTTATGAATCGGCGCAAGAACTCTATTGGATTACGCTGATAAATCGCTAAAAGCTCCTCGGAATTGGACGATTTTTTGGGGCAAAGTCAACAAACGTGGCACCCATAGCTTTTCATGCGGAGTTCATCTTGTAAAATACTCCCAACTTGTTTTTCGTGTATTTTAACAATATCAGCAAATTCTCTGAGCTTTATTCGTCCATCTTTAGTCACTTCATTAAATATTTTTCTAATGTTTTCAATAGTAGTAGCAGTTTTCGGTCTTCCAGAGCGTTGTTCATCTTCCGTACTTGAACGACCCATTTTAAATTGTTGAACCCAGGATTTCACGGTGGTGTATGATGGTGCATTATCACCATGAGCAGAATCCAATTCATCTTTGATTAATTGTGGCGTATAACCTTTCATATAAAAGTGTTTAATTATCGCACGAATCTCTTTATTTTCCATTTTTCAAAAATTATAAAACTTGTTTACTTCAATCACCTGTAACAAAGAAAAAATTCATTAAATTTTGCGGAAATTTTGACAAATGGCTTATAAAAGATTGCTTTTAATAAACAAAAAATAATAGTTGCTAGTAAAACAGAAAATGTGCCAGGCCAGTTAGTTTTGCGGTCGCCCTCGTATAATCTCTGGTCACACGCTAGAAGCGAAACAATGTCTTCGTACTCTTTGATAATAAGTATGTATATTTCCTTCAATTGAATAGTACCTTCAGTGGATTTTTAATAATTTTATATTGTATGCATGTAAAAAAAAATATTATAGAATTAGGTGGGTGCCACGGCCCTCAAGGCCCATACCTGGCTACGCCCATGATAGGAGACTCTATAGAACTTAAGGAATCTCTATTGTTTTTTATGTCCTAGTATGGGTTGCGTGACGATGTTCTATCGTAACTTCTATGGTGTGTGTTCATCAGACATCCGTCGTTTTATTAATGACGTAAGGATGTTTGATAGGGATAAGCGACGCTCAACCGTTTTTTTCGGCATTTCTATTGGAAATTTTTCTTTCTTGATAAAGACAAATGCTGCAGCTGAAATTATCGAAAATACAATTTAAATTGGAATGACCTTGGAATTACCTTGCTTAGTGTGCGTGGGTCTTCTCAGCGCGTTGAAAGGAGAGCGTTGGTGTTAATAGGACACTCTTTAGAACTTAAGGAATCTCTGTTTTTTTTGTCCTAGAATGTGTTGCGTGACTATGTTCTATCGTAACTTCTATGGTTGTGTTCTTCGGACATCCGAAGAACACAACACGACATAAGGATGTTCGGCAGGGATAAGTGACATTCTAGGAACTTACACCCGGTTATTATCGACATGTGGTTGGCCGCACTTTACACTATAAATCAATTTTGTTTTTCGTATGTGCAGTCCGTATGTGATATCGACTTCCGGAAATTACGACAATGAGAAGTTCAAGGAAAGTGACAATAAACATTACTCCCTATTTTCTCCCTCCTCTGCTTCACTTTCCACCCGCCAAGGTAATGCACTGCATGTAGAGGGGACATCCCCTGAGTGTTATTAAAAAAAAATTGTCTTTCACGTTCTATACTGGATGGACTTTTCAAAGTGCTGCAGTGGGTGCCCACCTGGCTGACCTACCAGTGGGGGACTCTATCGAATTCATCTATTTAAGGGACAATTGATCTGCCATTACGGTAAAATAATATTCCTTGAGATAGCATCTCATTTTACGGATTCTCCAGATTACGACCAAGTTCTCATTTTCGGTAAAAGTGTAATTCCCCTCCACTGTACCGTGTTAAGATGGCTCCCAATCCATAGTCACTAGCGTCGGTTCGGAGTGTGAAGGTTCGAAAAATTCCGATTTTAAATGACAAATGCGGTCTGCTGTTCTTCAGTCCCCTTCCACTGTTTCTTTTATGATGCCATAATCTGGGAATTTTCTGGACAACCCCTAAGTTATTTTTCCTTTGATCCAGTTACACGTGCGATATTCTACTGTTCTTAATAGTATTTCCACCGTTTGGGCGTCTACGACCACACTTGTCACTCCCTTTCTATTATAGATGGAATCTTCACGTTCATTGTCATTACTTTTCTGTGTTAAAGTTCGGACTGTAAAGGTCGAACGAATTCGGGTCAGTCCAGGATTGGTACGCTGGCCAAGCGCATCTTTAATACGTCAAAGGCAATTTGCAGTTATTTGGTTAACTTCCTGCTTTGGTTAACTTCCTGCTTGTGTAGCGGGGGCTGTTATAGGGGCTGTTAGCTCGGAAACAAAACTACATACAATGATGCGATGCCTAGATATCTACCTAACATTTTGGGGGAAGCTATTCTGAGATTGATTTCACCTTGTCGGGCAACTGACAACTTGCTCCAAATATTTCGTTTCTTTCTTCACTAACTAAAATTTTTCATCGTTTATTCTTAAATTCCGTTCGTAGTCACTGTTTTTAAGAAAACAATAATGCCATCTTGATATACAAAGGCGTAAGCATCCCTTATGATGCCTCTTCGTCAGCATCATTCGTGGTTTGGTTTAAATGTGATCAGGATGGTCTACTTTCGCTTCGGGTAACTTACTGTGAACCCCACGCAACTTATTTTTGCTTGGAAAAGTAAGAGGAAATTATGTCCAATAAAATGTCCTCTGTAGCTTGGGGTTAATATATAAAATTTAACCATGATGTTCTGAAGTTCGGGAATGCAGTGCTTAAATGATTCGTTCTTCCGCTAGATTATTTGTTTAATGTTATCGTCAAGCTTCTCAAGATACCGGCTAGACAGTAACAATTTTAGGAAGTCTACGAAAATCTGCCCAGCGTTCATAATTATTGCGGTAACATCAAAACAATATATCGTGGCAAGTTACTCCACACGTTCGATAAACAAGAAAGGAAACGTATTACTATCGTCTGGTATGGTGGTCCTCTGTTCCGATGCTTGGACGGGTACGTATATTGTTGATGTTTGTGTCGGTAAAGACATTGACGAAGTTACTAATTTTGTAGATCCTTTTGGGGATGTTACCGTTACGATAATGTCAGTTCCAGGTGTTATTGCGGAGGGGAATGAATCTGTATGACCTCCAAAGTTTGATGTGTCTTCCTATTCACAGCGAGTTTGCGATGTTTTTGCTAGGATGTACTCCGCGGTGTCGACGCTCCGTTACATATATTTGTAGGAGGGAAAGGGAACAGGAAAATACAACAGCTGTTAGCTTCTTAAAGCGCTTTATTCTGCACAGTTATGTTCAGAAGTAGAGAGAGCAGTTGCTCGTTTGCGGTTGTAACCTGGCGACGCTCGGGACGATGAGGTCCTTACTGAGTGTATGACAAGTGTGTCCTGTTTACTGTACGGAATATAACATTATTTTAAACGTCAACCCTACAAAGAGACCACGACGCACAGTGGCGCCATATCTTTTGAACCGAATAAGATAACACAATGTAACAAAATTTTGTTTAAGTGAATTTTTTTGCTGTTTCTCATTTGTTATGTCTCTAAGCTGAAGAAAAACTTTAACTGATGTCTGGCTAATCGTTTTTTAAAAATGACATCGAATTTTCAAATTTTTAAATAGTGCCTTTATTTTTCATGGTACAGATAGGTAAGAGTGTGCATAAAAGATTGTTAAACAGCTTAATTTTAATGAAGGAATGCTTTTATATGATAATAAAACGAAAAATACACTTGAATCATTAAATTCAGGTTGCTCTTAATAATACTGTTTAAAAATGGTTTGTTTTCTACCTTTCCTCTTGTAGATTTGGTCATTTTCTCTGATTAAATTCCAGATATAGTCGCCAAGCATCCGTTCATTGTACTGCCCTTGGTATCGCTTTTCAAAGGCTTGAATGTCCTGGTGAAAACGTTCACCATGTTCTTCTGAGTATGCGCCAGAATTTGACTTGAACACTTCTAGGTGTGAGTGAAGAACATGCAACTTCAGAGACAGTCTGCATCCCATGTTATGGTAGTTCTCGGTAAGATGCTGAACCACTTCCTTGTAATTATCAAAATGAGATACCATCACTTAGTTGAGAATTAAACCAAAACTTGTTAATCGATTTTATTGAAATGTGGCTAGTTTTATTTGTAACATATTTATGTTTATAACTAAAGATCAAAAAAGAGCATTTGTGACTTTTTTGGTTTTTTATGAATTTTAAGACAATTTTTTTTTCCAATTTTGCATGAAAAAAAAAAATTTTTGGAAAAAGTTTCTGAATATTTCCAAAACTATTCACTTTATCAAAAAACAGTGTAAGAGTAACTTGGAGGTAATGTAGCTGCGGATTCTCGTAGTTTTTACTAATTCAAATCGGACAAACTGTTCTTGAGTTATGCTAAAATGTGTGGTGAAACCTCCATCATTTTTAAAATATCGGTTTATATACTAAAAAACGTTTAGGTAGAGGAAAGAACACTCATTATATTATATTTATGACCTAATTCATTAGATAAAAGCAAAAAATTCAGTTAAACAAACAAAAAGATTTTTTTTTGTTACGTAGTGTAATTGAAGAGTTTAAACAGCATATGATAGATAACTGTTCAGCCTATGAAATGAGCGTTTGGAAAGGGTGCTACGCTCTGTAGGGGCCTAATTATGGGTTATCAAAGTTTAAATTTTATGGTAACTAAAAAAAATTATTTTTAAATTTTTAGATTGTTTTTATTTTTTTTCTTTAGGGTTTTATGTTTTAAATTATTACCCAACAAATTAAAAAAAAAATATTTTTTTTTTAAATTTATTTTTTCAATTTTCTGTAAAATATTCATCACAGTTCGTAAGAGAAGGTATATCTAAAAGACTAACCATTTCTAAACTATAATTATTTTCTAACTCTATTCTTGACTTCACATGCCGCAGGGAAGAAATAAGTGGATCGGAAGATGCTGCCAACATGTTGAAGAGGTCCTCACTTTGCCTTACCCTTGATGCTTTGAATGTGTTCTGCAATCTATATTTTTTATAAAATTTGTTAAGAGACTCCTGTGCTTCTTCAGAAAGCTCTCCAATTGGCAAAGACTGGTACTCAATTATATCTTTGCCATGCGCCAATATTTTATGGACGGTCGGGGTCAACTTCTTCTGTGGATACATTTCTGCTAAAAGAGATGCAGTTTTCGACGCATATTCTCCATATTTTGTAGAATTGACATTTTCTTTGCAGTTTAAAACATCTAAGATCGTTCCCAATCTTTTCACGATTTGATTGTCAATTCCAGTGATTCTAGTTACTGCCTCATCATTTTCAAAAAATCTCCTAGAAGTGTTTCCATCGTTTGAGTTACCGTATCCGTGCTTGGGACAGTCTACTTTTAGTCCAACTTGTTTAAAAAAAGCATCCTGTATTTGCTTCTTTCTGATCTTTTCCTTATCCTTTATTGATGTATTTTCATCGAAGTTTTCCTCCTCTTGTGGTAGGGTATACGCCAGTTTTAGCAAGAATTCCATACACCTTATCCTTGCGTGCAATGGTGACATTCCATATTCGTAATTCTCCTCATTTGTAGAATCGTTTAAATTACCAAAGTTCTTCTGACTCTTTTTGCAAATCGGGCATGACATTGTTGAGGTTGTTCCTGTCAGTTCGTTTACGACTTTTCCGTCAACCATGGTCAGATGGAACTCGTAATTGCATTCAATATATTTTCCTTCTCCAACTTGCAGCTTTGTAGGCTTAATCTTGCTTATTTGTTCTTCAATATCCTTCACCGTGGTCCTTATGAGTTCTGCCGATTCCCTTGCAAACTGAAACATTATTGGTCGGCAATAATGCACTGATGACGGACATGGATTTTTCCAGTGTAGGGAAACATCAGATTTAAGCCGCAAAGGAACAACAGATGCCATAAACATATTTCCGTCCGATATTGTAGTGTCATCGGAAGATATCCTTTGCTTATAAACGCTTTGTCCGGATGATCCATCGCAGCCCCATTTGCTGATCAATGTCAACTTCTCAGGAAGAATTTTCACCTCATTTTCAGGAAGACTCTCCAACAACCGTTTTGCTGTATGGCCCATGAGATCCTGCAGATTGGCTTTCGCAGAGACTTCCGTAAACTCCGTATGCAGTGGTCGTGAATTTATTTTGGCTTGCGTAATATGCTTGTATCCGGGTAAAACGTCAGCGCCGTGTCGCGTTAAAGATGTCCGTAGTTTCTCATATTTCTCTTTGGAAAGTTCTAAGTCCATAAACAAGGCCAAGGCTTCTTCGGATCCATACATTTTAATGTGTTTCCTTAATCCTTTTTAGTCGCAGAGGGCTTGCATCAGCAACAGATTTGGTTATCTGCGACCTAACTCTTTCACTATCCTTTGTAAATTTAATAGACAGCGCGTCCGATAATTGCTTCGTGGTGAAGTCATTGGTGGCATCGGCAAGTTTCCTCTTCCTTGTGAAAATTAAACACTCATCAATACTTTTTTTGGCCTTCCTTTTGCTCCTCTGGTTGATGTGGTGGGTTTATCTACTGCCAATATATCCAGGATGGTGTCTTCATTAAGCCAGTCCTCGTATTTGGAGTTGAAGTTCTGAATGGTTCGATTAGATTTCACCCATTTTGCCTTAATATTTGCATATATCAGATAAAATTTATTTTTTATAATTTCGCTTCTCTCAATATTTCCGTATAAGCTATCAAGTTCTTCTAAAGCAGCTTCCGTGAAAAAAATTGGTGCGGTTGACTTTCTAAACAGTTCAAATAATTTAAAATTGTTCAACGCCATGTTTTCAGTACTTAAATTGTTTAATGGTTTCAGTAATTGTTGCGCCAACTTTCAGTCGTAGAGTAATCCAGGCATTATCCTTATTTTGCAATATATAGGCTTATGCTACCATTCCTAAAAATAAAAAATAAAAATAGGGACCATAAGTCAATATTGTTCTTGACCATTTGTACGCCAAAGTATTGTTTAAGTGAGGTACGTACCTGCTAATTTCAATGAGTAGTTCTTTTCAAACTATTAGATCAAACTACTGTCAGTCAAAACATATAAGGGAGGGACGCCATACAATTTCTGCAACCACGTCTTTTTAACCTTTTTTACCTCTAGAAGCCAAACGGGCACGTACGGGCAGCTAAAATTTTTGAATTATGTAAAGAAATAATCAATGAACAGGTTTTGCAAATATGGCAAATATAAAAAATATATATTTTTTTTTATTTTCCGTCAAAGTTGAAAAATAGTGAAAAAACGGATAGTTTTTAAATAGTGATTTACCAGGAGAAACACAAAGCAAACAGTTATTTTTTTTTATCATTATACATTTAATAAATACATCAATCAATACAAACAAAAAATAAGGTGATTCGTTACCTATTTTTCGTGATATTACACCTGAAATCGCAACAAATTCACTAAAAATTGTGTGTTTTTTTGAAAACCGAAAGTCGGTCAACTTTGAACGGCTATATCTTCTAAACTAAAAATGTGATATTATTAAGAGTGGCAGATTTGAAATCGTTGAAAAGTTTCCTATAACATGGGTTTATTCAAAACTTCGTCGGCGCTCATGAAAATTGCGACTGTGCGACGTCTAGAATTAATCTTAAAACGAAGACCCCATAGACAGGGCGGCTTTAGCTACAACATATGAGAAATATCTACTAAAGACATGGCTGCTTCAAGCTACAACATAGGGGAGATACGGGCCCCACAGAGAAGGCGGCTGTAAGCTACTACAACGGGAAATATCAATAAATGAAGACCACCACAGAGAGGACGGCATCGAGCTAAGACAACGACATCAGCTGTAAAATTATCTTGCCGCACCGGCCGTTGGTCATGTGATTGCTACTTTGGTGTACACTATAAACGCTAAATGGCGCCGATGACACACATAGTTGTATTACATATCTCAAAATTTAAGAACTGATAATATACAAAACACAAATGGTCATTATCATAATAATTTAATCAAGTAAAGTTATTGTATATTAATACTATCATAACAATCCTAACACTTTAAAAATAATACCTTTGCTTTTTTATTGACCAACACTCAGGGGACGTCCCATATACTTTATATGTAGTACAGTGCGATGGTGAGTGGAAAGTCAGCGTACAGAGGGGGTAATGTGGGAAATAAATAATAAATTTACCTGCAGTCAATTCGACATACGAACAGTACGGAGAAAAAACGAACAAAATCTGTAGTGTATGGTGCGGTCAAGCTGCTTATCGAAAACAACTGGATGTGAATTTCAGGAAAGTCACGTATTCCTGCCGAACATTCTCACTTTAGAAATAAGTCGGCGGGTTTGAACACATCATTAAAGAAATGATAAACATCGACACACAACCCACATTTCCCTGAAGCTTAAGTTTTCTGTAACAATACGTAGCTATAATTTAAAAATAACATGATTCATAAAAAGGCTCAATAAATATAAACCTTAAACCTTGAAGCTCAAAAGAGACAATAGAGTTTGATACCCTACTGTCACCTATATGCGCCATCATTCACGTTCTGTAGTACAAGGATGATCTAGGAGCATCTGCCCATACATGGGAGTTTTATGCCATCTTCGGACTGATGTAAGTTGCCTAGATATTGAAAAGATCAGGGGGGAGAAATAGTTCTTGCACCGCTTTAGAAACCCTTTACATTTGAGTGCTTCTTTCGATACTTCGAATACATGTTTTGCCCAAAGAGCGCCACATTGCTTTTTCATGTCCAGAACATCAAGAGCGTCTGATTGTTCGATATCTATCGCGTTTAAATGTTGTTCGTTAAAAGTGCCGGCCGTCGCTGAAAAAAAAGAAATATACAAACACACCACACACAAAAAAAACGAAGAAACACAGCCATCCAATGCATAAATTCACCACTGCAACTTTAGCAACAACTAACACAAATAAAAAGCACAAAAATAACAACAACACATCCCAACACAACACATTCGCGCACAAAACGAATTGACGCAATAAGTGAGTGAACTGACACATATTCCGCGAAATGCACCACACAACATTCTTGACCTCTTCTTAACTTCGCAAACTGAGAAGTATGGAGTAAATGTCCGTGCATCTCTTGGTAATTCCGACCATTTCATTGTTTCATCATCCATTTGGTATTCCGCTAATCGTGTTCCTTCGACACTAGCACCAAAGAGGACCGATTTTACCTACGAAAAGTCGCTAAGCTCCGCTGTCTTTTTCAGCATTTCTATTGAAAACTTTTCTTTCTTGATAACGACAAATGCTGTAGCTGAAACTATTGAAAATACAATTTAAATTGGAATGAATAATTTTTTCTCCAAATATACTTTGTCTGCTAAACCAGCCAAGAACAGTTGGTTTAACCAGGTAAGCAGGGATGCTGAGAGGAGGCGTTCAGAAATTGGCGTTTGAGGAAAATCGCCAATACTGAACTGCTGCATAAATAGGCAAGTATTTCGTTACCTTGCTTAGTGTGCGGGGGTCTTCTCAGCGCGTTGAAAGGAGAGCGTTGGTGTTAAAAGGAGACTCTATAGAACTTAAGGAATCTGTATTGTTTTTTTAAGTCCTAGAATGGGTTGCGTGACGATGTTCTATCGTAACTTCTATGGTGTGTGTTCATCAGACATCCGTCATTGTATTCATGACGTAAGGATGTTCGACAGGGATAAGCGACATTCTAGGAACTCACACCTGTTTGTTATCGATCAATTTTGTTTTTCGCTCTGCAGATCGTTTTTGATTCGTTTCTTTCTTCACAAATTCACGTTTTACAATGTTTATTTTAAATTAGCCATTCGCAGTAGGCAGAGTTCTTCTGTCAGTGTCTTTCCTTCCACAATGACGCCATCGAGATATAAGTTAACTCTCAGTTAACTTGGAATGTCACATTACGGCAGTATTTTGATGATTGTGCCACAGCATTTCTCGATATCATAACAAATAATAATCACGCCACAACATTATGTTTACATTCGCCAGATCGTAACGGATCATGTTGCCGCAACATAAGTCAAGCCACATCGATTCCTTATAGTGAAGGGTAGATTAAGATTTCAATATTTGTAAAGTATTTAGTTTTTAATAATAATCAAATGAATAAAATTCTATAAACGGCAAACAGCCGATAAAAACATATTTTTTCATTTTTAATAATAAAAATGTTTAATTGATTGAATTTAGCTCTTGGAAATAGAGGGTGGAAAGATTACACTTTTTTTGCTTTAATTTGTCATGCCTTGTCATGCCTTGCATGGCATTATGCTAACAAACGCGATCTAAATACATTGGAGCAACAGCGAAAAAGTACACGGTGCTGTACTAGAAAAATCAGGGAGGCCTTTTACCTTTCTGTCCAAATCCTTAAGTGAACCGGAGGAAAAGTACGCCACGAATGAAACGGAAATGTTTTCGATTATTTTGGCATTAAATAGTTGAAATTTTACTTATATGGTACGGCCGCATTGCATAATAAGAATAATTATGATAGGTTACAAAAGTGGAAATATTGACTGAAGAAATATGACTATGAACTGATATAAACCGGGAAAATCTAACGTCGTGGCCGATGCACTATCTAGAATTCCAACAGTAGAAGTAAATACTGTCACTTGTCATAATGATGAAAGTTCATCATATAATTTGATTTATTCTACCGAAGCTCCAATAAATGCTTTTAAAAACCAGATATTCTTAACCCTTCGATAAGTGAGTCGTCTGATGTTCACGGTTGTGTGACAAGGTCCGCAGGGACCTATTTTTTCTACTATGCTTTTTGTATGAAATTTTTTTTATTGTTTATAACTAAGAAATACATACTAAAATTATCTTATTTAATTTTTTTTTCATATCATAACTTAATACTGTACTAAAATACTGTATTTGAGCGTGCTCCACGTCTGCCACGCCTGCAGGTGTAGCAACGATACAGGACTCTGCTGTGTTATCCACAAACTGCGTTGCCGCAGCTATAGCAGTAGGCCCTCGTTTTCCTATATTGAAATGATCTGAAATGAACAAAAAAAAATACATATTCTATTTTTGAATTTGCTTCCAAATACTTTCATCGCTTTCCTTATCCTTGGAAATGCGGTTTCGTTAGAAGTAACAAGAATGGCCGCCGTCAGTCACTCCTTATCGGCTTCATATTGATGAAAATTGTAAAAGCAGCCAATGCAGAAATTTCCACCATATTATAGAACATGGCTAGTGGCCAGTGTTTCGTCGATGGCCAGTGTTTCGTCGATCGCATGCTTTGCTCGTCGACATCGCATGTGTAGTGCAGTATAGACTGCATGTTCACTGTTTTATTTTTTTTGGTGCATATGAGCACAGCGCTATGTCCCCTTCATTGAACCAGAAATTCGCGTATAACAAAAGTTTTGTGGCTGCGCACTGTTCCAACATATGCGGTCTTCCTCCTCATCAAATACGCGCCACTCCAGTGTTGTGAAGTAGTTATCCGCGTATATTGTGCGGCCTGCAAATATTTTTCCACAAGTTCAAGTACTACGTTCTGCAATTGATTCAGTTCACGTTCTTGCCGGAATATATAATTTGCCGGAATATATAATTCCCTTCACCGGATTGATCGACTTCAAGTCGCACAACCACCATACTTAGTCGGCTTCGACGGAATGTGTTGTGTGAAGCTGGTGTGGCCTCTATACGGGAACAACTGCTCATCAACGGTCAGTGCATCATGCGGAGTGTAAGCTGCTGCCAATTTGTGGTATATGTACGTAACGATATAGTGTTTCAGAGCCAGCAACACTTGCGCTCAGAAGATTCAGAATTTCACTCACTTTGGGTTAAGTTCAGGATTGAAACAACGTACTTCATTTTGGGTTTATATACAGAAGCGCAAACTCGGAAATGGAGGCTTCCCTTAACGACTTTGACGCCCTTTCCGATTCAATAACAAACGGACAGTCATATCGTCGTTGCTGGAGATTTTAATGTCTGCAATTCCGCCTGGCTTTCGCATTCGAGCCAAACAACTCCGGAGGGCCAATACGCCGCGCAAAATGACTTGACGCAAATAGTGAATGAACCGACATATATTCCGTGTGCCGAAGAACACCATCACAATTTTCTTCACCTTTACTTAACTTCGCACCCTGAAATGTACGAAGTTAAAGTCTTTGCACCTCTTGGTAACTCTGATCATTGCATTCTTTCAGCATCCTTTTAATATTCCGCTCTTCGTGTCGCTTCGATACCAGCCGGAAAGCGTACAGTTTTTATCTTTGAAAAGGCACATTGGGCTAAGCAAAATATGATTTTATTTGGAATGAATACATTTATTCCAAATAAAGTAATGTCGGTTAAACCAGCCAAAAACAGTTGGTTTAACCAGGCATGCCCGGATGCTGCCAGATCTAAAAAGGAGGCGTTCAGAAATTGGCATTTGAACAAAAAAGCCAATACTGAACTGCTTATTGCCTGCTGAACAGGCAATAAGTTCGTGTACCAGAGTGCTTAGGCGTGAAAAATTTCTGCACGAACAACGTCTTCGTACAAAGGTTCTTGCTTCGCCCAGAGGATGGTATTTCGGATCTTGTCCTATGTAAGTGCTATTCGACGCTAGCCCGTCCATTACGGAACCCTTTCAACCTTGCTTATCGTGCGGGAGTCTTCCCAGAGTGTTGGAAGGTTGCGAACGTCCAGCAAATCCTTAAAAGGGGAAGCCAATAATCGAATTATCGTCCAATCGCGATTTGCTCTGCGCTCTCCAAGGTAATGGAGAGCATGGATCGACAGTATGACTTCCTGGTGAGAGTAAGGTTGTGGCTCTGGATATCTCCAAGGCCTTTCATAGAGTCTGGCACGGTGCACTCTTATCAAAGCTGATCGTATTTGGTGTTGGTAATAATTTCGGTCGTTTTATATCGAATTTTTTAGAGATCGCAATATAAGAGTTGTTGTAGATGGGTTCTCATCCAACGGACATAGGCTTACCGCGGGTGTACCACAAGGCTCTGATCTTTCTCCCTCTTTATTTCATATTTTCATTGATAATCTGTTGGGTCAGACCGTAAATCCAATCTACTCGTTTGCGGATGACAGCAACCTCTGTCATTCTTATTCATTCAACCATAGACCAAGTCTTCAAGATATTGAAGAGAGAAGGCGTTTTATGGATGAGACGCTTGGCCGGGATTTACAAGCCATTTCCGACTGGGGTCGAATGAATAGAGTTGATTTTAATGAGCGCAAGACGTAGTGCTTGTTTTCTTACAAGCAATTCACTGACCCATCATGCTCGTCATTATCTATCGATGGTATGGATGTTGAACAATCAGATGCTCTTGATGTTCTGGGCTCTCCCGTTGGGCGAGACATGTATTCGAAGTGTCGAAAGAAGCACTCAAGTGTATAGGCTTTCTAACGCGGTGTAAAAAACATTTCACTCCTTCTGATCTTTTCAACATCTTTACGACCTACATATATCAGGCCTATGATGGAATACAACTCCCATATATGGGCTGATGCTCCAAAATCATCCTTGGAGCTTCTTGACCTTGTTCAAAGGAGAGTGATGGTGCTTATAGGTGACAGTAGGGTATCCAACTCTATTGTTTCCCATGAGCATCGTCGGAATGTGGGATTTTGGTCGCTGTTCTATCGTTACTTATTTCTTATTCCTGGATGTTCGCCGTTATGATGTTTGCCAGGAATACGCCACTATCCCGGAATTCTCACCCGTTTGTTATCGATTGGTCAGTCGACCGCACTATACACTGCAGATCGAATTCGTTTTTGCCCGTGCTGTGCGTATGTGGAATCGACTTCCGGCAAATGTATTTCCTACCAATTGCGGTATCCAGAAATTTAAGACAAATGTCAATAAACATAACTCCCTCTTATCCCTTACTTTCCACCCACCAACGCAATGCACCGCATAATAGGGGACATCCCCTGAGTGTTGGCCCATAAAAAAGTTATACTGCAACATTTGCCAAATGTCATCGATAGCCGCAGTTCTGCTGTTGATAAGTCGCTGCTGTCGAGTATTTCCATTGACGAATCGAATGAACTGTTTTATGCACACAATGCGATCATATGACATTGCAGCTTTCTTTAATGGACAACGCGCTGAGCCTCATAACTCCGTAGCAGGTTCGCCATTTGATTTGGTGAGTCCAGCATACAAAAAGTTACCAAAAAGGCATCAAATTCTTTGACAGTCAGTGGTTTCCATTCCTTTTTCTTCGTGGGATTTGCCAAATTCCATACAGTTATAACTACCCTGCCTTAACTATTTGTTTCGCGTGTTGTGATGTTCGCTATGTCCTCGCTGCTGATTGAACGAAATATAGTGTTGGGGCCATGTACAGTTTCTGATGGTCCTTGTTTCCTTCTTGTGAAGTCGACCACGTTATGAACTCAAATACGAGAAGTCGGTGGTGTTTTTACATCTTTAGAAATGTAGTAGTTCTCACTTGTTTGCGCTTTATCATTTTCTTCCACTTCATCATCAACGTCATCACTATCTTTATTTATGTCTACGTGTCCTTCAGTTTCTGCATCCGACTTTTTAGCGGGTTGGTATCTGTAGTCGTTATCAACCCCACCTTCATGACCAAGTGCAGAAACATCAACTTCATCATCCATCTATTCATCAATAAAGTCTGCAAATCTAATATCAACTGCACGCCTTCCATACGCACTCATTTGCTGGTCACGTGTACTACGACGCACCACCATTTTAACAATGTCTATAATACTTTCATCTGTCATTTTTATATTTTTATATTATTTGAACTATAATATCACACACAATATTACTGTTTACTGCCTAAACGTTCTATTATTTGGTTTACGAAACTGGAACCTCTTATATACTCCTGCGTATGAATACCTGTGCTCTAGCTTACCTGGCTGCTTCTACGAGTATAATGTAAAGTACACATGCGCATTAGGGATACAACCAATTTTTTGGCATAGTACCATGAGGTCAACCATGTCCTAGTAACCACGAAAATCATAATCTTTTGTAATTTTTCTGGAAAAAGTTCACGCACCAATTGGTTTTTCTAAACAGCTGTAAAAAAAATTATTTAAAAATTTATGATTTTGTTTATTTTTTTTAATTTTTTTTTTTATTTTTATTATTTTTTAAATTACTGAAAGTTACATATATATGTACTCGTATAATAAAAATATGAAAAATTTTGAGTTAGTTATTGAAAGATAAAAATTTATTAGCATTATGAGAGATTATTCGTTACACATTTTTATTTTTTTTCGTTAAAAAAGGTTAAAGATGCGTTTTGGTTTGCTGGAAAAATCTCTTACCATCTGTAAATATTAATGCAATTTCATACTTAAGTTTTTTTTTATTTTAAATAAACATATTATTAAGTTTTCTTAACCAAAAAGAAAATTAAAATTTTTCAAAACTTCATCGCGGTTGGTGCGTGAACTTTTTTGACCTTAGCGAAAAAATAAATATACGTTCCCTTATAGTTTTTTATGCTCTATTGGACTGTGCTATGCCAATTTTGATATTTTAAAAAATTGTTAAAAAGTTGTATCCCTAATGCGCATATGTTCATTTAGGGATGAAGTAAATTCAAAGAGCTGGCTTGTTGTGCTTTCAAGTAATGGCAAAATTAAATGAAAACAAAAAGTAACGAGAATTCAAAGAACACATTATCGATGTGTTCAAACAATAAAAAAAGTATAATGATGCCAAAAGAACGTGCATTTATTAGTCATTTTATGAAAATTCAGTACACGGTCCCTACGGAACTTGCCACACGTCCACGTACCAATTTCATTAAGAACAAAACTATGCGAAAAAGTTCTCGGTGCTGTACTAGAACAATCAGGGAGGCCTTTTACCTTTCTGTCCTAATCCTTAAGTGAACCGCAGGAAAAGTACGCCACGAATGAGAGGGAAATGTTGGCTATTATTTGGGCATTGTATAGTTGAAACTTTACTTATATGGTACGACCCTTACTTTCGCATTGCATAATAAGAATAATTATGCTAGGTTACGAAAGTGGAAATATTGTCTGGAGGAATATGACTATGAACTGCGGTATAAACCGGGAAAATCTAACGTCGTGGCCGATGCATTATCTAGAAGTAAATACATCTACTGTCGCTTGTCATAATGATGAAAGTTCATCATATAATTTGATTTATTCTACCGAAGCTCCAATAAATGCTTTTAAGAATCAGATATTCTTAACCCTTCAATATGTAAGTCGTCTGATGTTCACGGTTGTGTGACAAGGTCAGCATATACCTATTTTTACTACTATGCTTTTTGTATGAATTTTTTTTTATTGTTTATAACTAAGAAATACATACTAAAATTATTTTATTTAATTTTTTTCATATCATAACTTAATACTATACTAAAATGCTGTATTTGAGCGAGCTCAACGTCTGCCACGCCCTGTGTGCAGGTGTAGCAACGATACAGGACTCTGCTGTGTTATCCACAAACTGCGTTGCTGCAGCTATAGCAGTAGGCCCTCGTTTTCCTATATTAATATGATCTGAAATGAACAAAAAAATACATATTCTACTCTTGAATTTGCTTCCAAATACTTTCATCGCTTTCCGTATCCTTGAAAATGCGGTTTCGTTAGAAGTAACAAGAATGACCGCCGTCTGTCACTCCTTATCGGCTTCATATTGATGAAAATTGTAAAAGCAGCCAATGCAGCAATGTCCACCATATTAAAGAACATGGCTAGTGGCCAGTGTTTCGTTGATAACCAGTTTTTCGTCGATCACATGCTTTGCTCGTCGACATCGCATGTGTAGTGCAGTATATACAGCATATTCACTGTTTTTTTTTCGGTGCATATGAGCACAGCGCTATGTCCCCTTCATTGAACCAGAACAATGTGCGGTTGATGGGTTCTTCTGAAATTCGCGTGGAACAAAAGTTTTGTGGCTGCGCACTGTTCCAACATATGCGGTCTTCCTCCTCATCAAATACGCGCCACTCCAGTGTTGTGAAGTAGTTATCCGCGTATATTGTGCGGCCTGCAAATATTTTTCCACAAGTTCAAGTACTACGTTCTGCCCTTGATTCACTTCTTGCCGGAATTTAAAATTTACCGGAATATATAATTCCCCTCACCGGATAGATCGACTTCAAGTCGCACAACCACCATACTTAGTCGGCTTCGACGGAATGTGTTGTGTGAAGCTGGTGTGGCCTCTATACGGGAACAACTGCTCATCAACGGTCAGTGCATCATGCGGAGTGTAAGCTGCTGCCTAGTTGTGGTATATGTACGTAACGATATAGTGTTTCAGAGCCAGCAACACTTGTGCTCAGAAGATTCAGAATTTCACTCCCTTTGGGTTAAGTTCAGGATTGAAACAACGTACTTCATTTTGGGTTTATATACAGAAGCGCAAACTCGGAAATGGAGGCTTCCCTTAACGACTTTGACGCCCTTTCCGATTCAATAACGAATGAACCGACATATATTCCGTGTGCCGAAGGACACCATCACAATTTTCTTGACCTTTACTTAACTTCGCACCCTGAAATGTACGAAGTTAAAGTCCTTGCACCTTTTGGTAACGCTTCACCATCCTTTTAATATTCCGCTCTTCGTGTCGCTTCGATACCAGCCGCAAAGCGTACAGTTTTTATCTACAAAAAGGAACGTTGGGCTAAGCTCAACCACTTTTTCCAGCATTTTAATTGCAAACTTTGCTTTCAAGACAACGACGTAAATAGTGCGGCTGAAATGATTCAAAATATGATTTTATTTGGAATTAAGACATTTATTCCAAATAAAGTTATGTTGGTTAAGTCAGCCAAAAACAGATGGTTTAACCAGGCATGCCGTGATGCTGTCAGACGCCGGGATGCTGTCAAACGCCAATACCGAACTGCTGCGGACACAGGCAATAACTTCGTGTACCAGAGTGCTTAGGCGTGAAAATTTTCTGCACGAACAACGTCTCCGTAGGTTCTTGCTTCCCGCAGGGGAAGTAAGAGGTTTTGGTCGTTTGTAAGAAGATTGAAGGATAGTGCATCATCTATCCCAACTCTTGTAAAAGACGAGCAGATAATCACTGACCCGGTTGATATAAATAAAACCCATTGCCTGTAATCCTTGCAGGATATCAATCAACCACTCCACGTCATCGAAAAAGTATCTTGTTCCATGCCTCAGATATATTTTCGAACACCTGGGGTTAAAAGGGTCCTTGCGAACCTCGACGTTAATAAGTCCCCGGATGACATTTCGGCACTTGTCCTATATAAGTGCTATTCGACGCTAGCCCGTCCATTACGGAACCCTTTAAACCTTGCTTATCGTGCGGGAGTCTTCGCAGTAAGTTGGAAGGCTGCGAACGTCCAGCAAATCCCTAAAAAGGGGAAGCCAATAATCGAACTATCACCAAGGTAATGGAGAGCATGGATCGACAGTATGGCTTCCGTAGAAATCTCTCTACGGGAGACCTGATGGCTTTCCCGTCGGATAGCTGGAGTTGGTATATCTAGTGAGAGTAAGGTTGAGGCTCTGGATACCTCCAAGGCCTATCAAAGCTGATCGTATTTGGTGTTGGTAAATAATTTCGCTCGTTTTATATCGAGTTTTTCAGGGATCGCAATAAAGGAGTTTTTGTAGATGGGTTCTCATCCAACCAACATAGGCTTACCTGACCTTTCTCCCTCTTTATTTCATATTTTCATTGATGATCTGTTGGGTCAGACTGTAAATCCAATCTACTCGTTTGCGGATGACAGCAACCTCTGTCATTCTTATTCATTCAACCATAGACCAAGTCTTCAATATATTGAGAGAAAGCGTTTTATGGATGAGACGCTTGGCCGGGATTTACAAGCCATTTCCGACTGGGGTCGAATGAATAGAGTTGATTTTAATGAGCGCAAGACGTAGTGCTTGTTTTCTTACAAGCAATTCACTGACCCATCATGCTCGTCATTATCTATCGATGGTATGGATGTTGAACAATCAGATGCTCTTGATGTTCTGGGCTCTCCCGTTGGGCGAGACATGTATTCGAAGTGTCGAAAGAAGCACTCAAGTGTATAGGCTTTCTAACGCGGTGTAAAAAACATTTCACTCCTTCTGATCTTTTCAACATCTTTACGACCTACATATATCAGGCCTATGATGGAATACAACTCCCATATATGGGCTGATGCTCCAAAATCATCCTTGGAGCTTCTTGACCTTGTTCAAAGGAGAGTGATGGTGCTTATAGGTGACAGTAGGGTATCCAACTCTATTGTTTCCCATGAGCATCGTCGGAATGTGGGATTTTGGTCGCTGTTCTATCGTTACTTATTTCTTATTCCTGGATGTTCGCCGTTATGATGTTTGCCAGGAATACGCCACTATCCCGGAATTCTCACCCGTTTGTTATCGATTGGTCAGTCGACCGCACTATACACTGCAGATCGAATTCGTTTTTGCCCGTGCTTTACGTATGTGGAATCGACTTCCGGCAAATGTATTTCCTACCAATTGCGATATCCGGAAATTTAAGACAAATGCCAATAAACATAACTCCCTCTTTCCCCCTCTTCCACCCACCAACGCAATGCACTGCATAATAGGGGACATCCCCTGAGTGTTAGTACATAAAAAAGTTATACTGCAACATTTGCCAAATGTCATCGATAGCCGCAGTTTTGCTGTTGATAAGTCGCTGCAGTCGAGTATTTCCATTGACGAATCGAATGAACTTTTCATATGACATTGCAGCTTTCTATATTGGACAACGCGCTGAGCCTCATAACTCCGTAGCAGGTTCGCCATTTGATTTGGTGAGTCCAGCATACAAAAAGTTACCAAAAAGGCATCAAATTCATTGCCAGTCAGTGGTTTCCATTCATTTTTCTTCGTGGGATATGCCAAATTCCATGCAGTTATAACTACCCTGCCTTAACGATTTGTTTCGCGTGTTATAGTGTTGGGGTTATGTACAGTTCCTGATAGTCCTTGTTTCCTTCTTGTGAAGTCGACCACGTTATGAACTCGAATACGAGAAGTCGGTGGTTCTTTTTTACATCTTTGGAAATGTAGTAGTTCTCACTTGTTTGCGCTTTATCATTTTCTTCCGCTTCATCATCGTCGTCATCACTATCTTTATTTATGTCAAGGTGTCCTTTAGTTTCGGCATCCGACTTTTCAGCGGGTTGGTATCTGTAGTCGTTATCAACCCCACCTTCATGACCAAGTGCAGAAACAATTACTTCATCATCCATCTATTCATCTATATGGTCTGCAAATCTGATATCAACTACTCGCCATCCATACGCACTCATTTGCTGGTAACGTTTACTACGACGTACAACCATTTCAGCAATGTCTAAATTACTTTCATCTGTCATTTTTGTTTTTATTTTATTTGCTCTACAATATCACACACGATATTACTGTTCACTGCCTAAACGTTGTATTATTTGGATTACGAAACTGGAACCTCTTATATACTCTTTCGTATGTATACCTGAGTTCTAGCTGACCTGGCTGCTTGTATAATGTAAAGTACACATGCGCATATGTTCATTTACGGATGAAGTAAATTCAAAGAGCTGGTTTGTTGTGCTTTCAAGTAATGGCAAAATTAAAAGAAAACAAAAAGTAACGAGAATTCAAAGAACACATTAGCGATGTGTTCAAACAATAAAAAAAGTATAATGATGCCAATTATTTATTAGTCATTTCGTGCATTTATTAGTCATTTCATGAAAATTCAGTACAAGGTCCCTACGGACCTTGTCACACGTCCACGTACCAATTTCATTAAAAACAAAAATATTGGTCCGATTTGCTTGATTTTAAATGATTCTCACAGTATTCTCTTGGAATACAGGGTACCTTTAGGGTACCTTGTCCTGGCATAAATTCTATTGTGCCAAAAGAATACTTACTGTTAGCTTTTATTAAAAGGAATTGTAGAGATTTTGTGGATCCATACACAGTAAAGGTAGTTTCCACGTCTTTAGTTAGAGCTAAATTAGAATATGCGTCCTTAATCTGGAATCCCTTTTATTCAATTCCCATTTGTAGACTTGAAAAAATACAAAAGAGATTTATATCGTTAGCTCTTCGCTCAACTAATTTTGCTCAACCTCTGCCCTTCTATGTAGACAAATGTAGGTTAATTCATTGAAAACGCTGGACAATAGAAGAACCTTATTATCTCAAGTTTTTCTTCATAAATTGGTTTCTGGCTCGATAGATTCATCGTGTTTGTTGGCAGTGAAAAAGGATGCTGACTTAAATGCCATAAAGAGAATTTGTTTTAAACTTGGTGTATCCGCTGGTTTCTATAATGATGTTTTTAAACCATCTTTGTGGCCGTCTGATGTTAGAGTACGGTTTTTTTTTTTTTTTTTTTTTTTTATATAAGATTTATTTGAATTATTGAATCTGCTCCAAAGAAGCCTAACAATAAGTATACGAATATTAAGTATAATTCAATAATGAATCCTAGTATGGATTTCTTGTAATGTGGATCTCTGCTTATTGGCAGGAATTTTAATAAATTTGGTCAAAATAGTATATAACTGGTATGGATCACATGTCTGAGAATTTTAAACCTAGTTTGGCTTAAACCTCGTGATAAAGGGCCAGAGGACCCTTACAGTCATTTACAGAGTGTTCGCGATATTATGTAGAGTGAAGAACTCTAGTTATGTATGTATAACGGATAACTCTAGAATAACAGAGTGGACGACGTAATTTAGGTTATGTAGGTTTTTCATGTTGGCTGTTTTAAGGATCACGTATGAAAGCATTTAAGCCACGTGACGTAGAATAAAAGAATTCTACACAGTCTTTCGGGCGCGTGTGTTCGCGATTACTGTTACGGATGGAGCACAAGTGCAGATTAGAAAACACGGCGTTCGTTTCTCCGAAGTCTTAAAGAGCTTGGACTGCATACTAATTGTCTAGCAAGTATGTTATCATGACGTTCGAGCTTCTCTTTGTGCTTTATATTGATTTTTTGAACTGCCTCTTTGACGAGAGGTATTTTCAAGTCTCGGTGGATGTTTTCATTCCTCATATATCAAGGGGCACCGGTAATAAGCCGCAATGTCTTCGATTGGACTCTTTGTATTTTGTCGAGATTGCTCGAGCTTGCTTTGCCCCATAGCTGGGCACCGTATAACCAGATAGGTTTGATTGCACTGTTGTATAGCAGGACCTTATATTCAAGGCTTAGTTTTGAGTTCGCGTTTAGGAGCCAGTGCAGTTGATGGACCTTAAGTTTCAGTTGAGTTTTCTTGGCTTCGATATGACTTCGCCAGGTGAGTCGGCGATCCAGGTGGATTCCAAGGTATGAAACATGATCAGATTGAGAAAAAGGGATATTGTTTATTTTCAATGTCGGACAAGTGCTAAAATTCAGTGTGAAAGTTACCTGTGTGCATTTAGCCTTATTGACTTTTATTCTCCAGTCAGAGAGCCAAGATTCTACTCGTCTGAGATGTACACCAAGATTCATAGATGCAATATCCTGCTTTTTATGTGTGGCCATTATAGCGGTATCATCGGAAAAAGTAGATGTTAGCACGTATGGGCTGGTAGGGATATCTGCGGTAAACAGAAGGTAGAGGATAGGCCCCATGACGCTTCCCTGGGGAACACCTGCTAGTATTTCGAGGTCATCGGTGACGTGTTGTCCACATTTGACTCTGAATCTGCGGTTTTCTAAGTAATACTCCAGAATTCGATGCGTATTTGCCGGTAAGTATTTGCAAATTTTGTAGGTCAAGCCAAAGTGCCAGACTTTGTCAAATGCTTGAGCAACATCCAGGAATACGGCGCAGCAATATTCTCGCCGTTCAAATGATTTTTCAATTACTTGGGTCAGACGGTTTACTTGTTCGATAGTGCTGTGACCTTCGCGGAATCCAAACTGATGGTCTGGTATTATGTTATTTGACACGAGGAACGGTGTTATTTTCGATAAAAGAACTTTTTTAAATAGTTTGGATAAGCAGGGAAGCAAACTGATCGGCCTGTATGAGGAAGGTATTGATTTGTCCATTCCTGGCTTTAAAATCGTGATAAGATCATATCCAGGTGCTTTACCTGGATTCACGGTTTCTTTAATGACATTCAGAACTTCATTTGCGTTAGTAAACAATGGAATTACGGCAGACATTTTATCATCAGGTGGAAGGAGGTCGCTACTTGCAGGATTTGGGCGAAATACCTGGGACAGATGGTTTGCAAAAACATTGGCTTTTTCCTCTTCTGATATTACCCACTTGCCATTTGCGTCGCGTATTGGAAATTGCGTTTCGGTGGGCATACTAGTATTTCTTAATGTTTTCCATAATGAGAATTTGGTTGAAGCAGTCGGAGTTAAGCTTGCAATGAAACTAGCATGCTGTCTGCTGTCTTCATTTCTAAGTGCGCTTTGCTACCTTTTAGTAGCTTCAGTTAGTCTTAGTCGGGCCGCTGGTGACCTATTTCGCTGCCATTCGCGACGGAACCTCCTTTTTTCACTTACAAGGTGCTGTATTTCCCGGTTAGTGTATGTATTTATACTATTTGTCGCTTTTATTTGTCTGTGTGTAGCGTGAATAGCCGCCTGTTCCAGGATCACGTTCAAGTTGGATACGTTGTTATCGATCTCTTCCTCGTTAGAAATTAGATGATTCGAATCTAAATGACTACTAATGTACTTCCTGTATTTTAGCCAGTTAGTTGTGTATGAAGTAAGCCTTAGTGGGTCCTCTACAAGTACTGTCTTCTCGTGAAGAAGAAATATAACTGGCGAGTGGTCTGACGATAAGTCAGTGCAGGTACTAGCAGATAAGTTAGATTTACTAACTCCTCTTATTATACCGAAGTCTTTCAAGTCAGGCTTTTTGTTAATATCAGAAGGCCAATATGTAGGTTTACTGGGAGATATAAAGTCCAATTTATTTTGACGTCGCATTAAAAATTTATACAACTGGTTTCCCCTAGGGTTTGCTAAACGGGATCCCCAGTGCGTATGTTTGGCATTGTAGTCACCAGCAGCAATAAAGTTGCGTCCGAGACCATTGAAAAAGTTCAGAAGTATATCTTCTGATATCGCGAACCGCGGGGGGAAATATATTGCTGAAATGGTAAGAAAACTACCTTGCATCTGGATACGAATTGTTGTCGCTTGAAGGTAGTTTTGTGAGACTCCTTCAGCGACTTCATGTTTCATACGTTTTCGTATTAGGATACCAGTGCCCCCATGAGCCTTACCGTCGGGGTGGTGAGTACCATAAAATCTAAAATTAGGTATCTTAAAATTGTATTTGACTGTAAGATGCGTTTCTGATAGTAGCATTATATCAATATTCTGCCGATCTAAGTACTCGGTCAGCTCGAGTCTATGTTGGTTCACACCGTTTGCGTTCCATGTACATATCTTAAGAGGGCCTATTTTTTGGTAAGTAGAATTTGAATTAACTGATTCTGGTTTCGCATGAATTCTTGCATCATTGATTGCATAGTTGACATGAACATGTTTATACTCTGAACCAGTTGTTGAAATAGAGAGTTACCATTTTGTTGCACTGGGGCATTAGGTGTATGCGCCCTTAGATCATTCGCGTATGTTATACCGTTAGTAATACCGTTTCCGTCGCTAGAGTAAACTGGAGTCTGTTGGATGTCGATTATAGGGTTCGGGGCGTTTCGGTTAGAAATGAGTTTACGCTTCTCTTCTAGTTTTAGCTTAAGTTCTTTGTAAACCCTACAACCTCTGTAGCTTGCAGTATGTTGTTCCCCGCAATTACTGCACTTTTTCTGTTCCTGCGATTTTACTTTGCAGACGGATGATTGGTGTAGATCACCACATACAACACAAACGGTTGGCAAAGTGCAGTATGATTTTGTGTGTCCATACTCTTGATAATTTTGGCATTGAACGGGACCATTTCTTTTGTGGGGTTCTTCGACCGTAATTCTTCTATATAACAAATATTGAAGTTTGTATATATGATGAACTTCATTTTTCTTTAGTTTCCGCGAGTCAGGTTGAAGTTCGACCTTGAACATTGGTTGGGGAACCTTTTTATTGTTAAGAACGTTTACCACGGAGTGAACGTTAAAATTCTCTTTTTCCAGTGCTCGTTTTACTTCATCTGGTCCTACAAATGATTCAATGTCTTTTAAAATTACCGCGATACCCTTACTACTCTTTAGACGATACGTGTAAAAATATTTATTTCTATCGTTAAAATAACTAGAAATAGCGCGAAAGCCGTTTTCGGTATATGCCTGAATTTTTGTCTCGTTAATGTTCCCTTTCTTTATGGGCCCAACAAGTTGGGCAATGATATTTGCTAGCTCATTTGAGCTACTCTCACGTAGGTATATTGGGGGTGGCCTTGGAGTTGCGGCATTTGCCGAAGAAGAAGATTGAGGTTCTTCTTCGCTCAGCAATACAAACCGGTTCTTACCCGTGACGGACGTTGGTGGTTCTTTACCGTTCACAGTTTTACAACTTTTTTTGTTAGAGTTACCTTTGGCAGGGCTGGATTTACGCTTTATAGTAATGTAGCGATCCATGCCTGTCTGTATTGCCTTTAATGGTTTGTCGTTTTTTTCCTGTGTTATTTCTATGTTCGCTGTGCTTCCACCTTCTTTTTTTTATTGTTGTTGCTAGCACTGCCTGGTGAGAGAGTTTGTCTTAGTGGCGCTACCTCTCTCATTCCATTGTTTACATCTGCATTTATCGCAAAGTATGCATTCCGCGAACTTACACTGCAGAAAGAGTGTCTGCGTTGTTCTAACTCTTGAGTGAGACGATGGCTCATCAAGCTGTATGTTTGTTTAGCTATGTGTGTGCCTTTTTTGTTTTGGTTGTTTTATTACACTGATTCTTACACAACTGGATTTGTTGTTCAACTTAAAATTTTATTTTGTCAAAAAAACTTCCTTACAAGTTAATACTTATAATGAATTCAAACAATTTTAGATAATTATTTTCCCGACAATTGAGTTTATTTTTGCACTTTCCCTGCTTATTTTATTTTATTAGAATTAATTTCCGAGAGCAGTTCTTTTAACGACCGTTCTCTTAGAGCGCGGAGAGCGGTTAATGAGTTCCAAAAGTTAAATATTTATTTTCAAAATATGGGCGGAATGAGAACAAAAGTAAATAAAGTGTATGATGCTTCAGTTCATGATTTTGGTGTTATTGTTTTAGTTGAAACATAGCTAAACGCGGATTTTGCATATGAGGAGTTATTTATTGCTTCTTTATTCCGCACTTATCGTAAGGATCGTGACTACTTAAGGAGTAATTGTGCAAACGGTAGTGGGGCTTTGGTCGCAGTAAAGAAAACTCTTATTTCTTCGCTTTCTGTGCTGTGTAATATGGATACGTTGCTTGATCAATTATGTATATCTGTAAAAGGTTAATATGGTAATTTACTTTTAGCTAATAGTAGTGATAGTGTTTATGATACTCATATGCAGAATATCATAGATTTAGCTTCTTCAAATTAAAATTCAGACCTTATCGTGTTAGGAGATTTCAATCTTAGCAAATTGGATTGGTCCTGTTCGCCTAATTCGGAATCTCTTATTCCTTCTAATGTAAATCAATCTTTTGAAATTAATGTTGTGCATGGATTTTTTTATTTAAATTTATAACAGGTTAATCGGTTTTATAACCGTTTATCAAAAATCTTAGACTTAGTTTTTATAAGTCGTGATTTAAAGTAATTAGTAAATGAGTGTCTGACTCCTTTTTCGAAGGCTGACATGCATCACGTGCCATTAGAAATCTCAATTAAATTTTATATGTATTCTGAAATGAAAATTTCCCGAAGTGGTTTCGGTTTAAAGAGATGTAATTTTGTACTTATAAATGAATTGATTGCAGATACTAACTGGACTCAAATGTTCGATAATCAAATAATATGCCATCTTAAAGGCTCGAATCTATAAATTGCCGTGGTACACTAAAGGGTTAAAATGATTAAAAACCAAAAGAAATAAGCAGTACAGACTCTAAAAAGCCACGGGTTGTTTAAATTATAAGGCATGCTATGAGCGTACCTTGCGTGAGTTTAATTTTTTGAATAAGTTTTTATGCAAAAAATATATTCTTAATTTTGAAACAAAAATCAAAAGTAATCCAAAGTTGTTTTGGCAGTATGTAAATTATAGAAGAACTAGATCTGAATTTCCTTCTAGGATGTTTTTTAATGACCAAACTTCAAACTGTACTTCTGAAACTGTAAATCTATTTGCTGATTCCTTCAATTCTAGTTTTGTGCAGGGTGTTTGCTTAAATAGTCGTATGCATTTTTCTAATTCTCCTCTTAGTTTTGGTATTTCAGAGTTATTGGAAGTTATTGTTTTGCACGGTGTAAGTACACTAAAATCGACCTATATGATTGATTCTGATGGCCTTTGTGGGTTTTTTTTATTAAAACATTTGCTTTTTCATTAGTTGTTTCTTTGCTATTTTTGTTTAATAGTTCGATTAAACAGGGAGTTTTTATTGATAAATGGAAGATTGCATCAATTACGCCAGTTTATAAATATGGAAACTGTGTAATATTGCAAAAGTTTTTTAATATATTATATTTGATAATATGTATTTTGCTGTTAAACCAATCTCATCACCATTTCAGCATGGTTTTATTAGAGGTCGCTCTACTGTTACAAATCTAGCGGGTTTTTTACAGTATTGCATTTCTAGTTTTGAACAAGGTTGTCAAGTAGATATTATTTACACAGATTTATTTATCTAAGGCATTTGACAAAGTTTCTCATTCAATACTTATCCATAAGTTGAGGTTAATTGGTTTTCACGGAATTTTTCTGAAATGGTTAAGTACATATTTATCTAATAGAATCAGTTTTGTATCCGTGGAGTATGTGAACTCATACGCTTATATTGCTTCTTCTGGTGTTCCTCAAGGAAGTATTCTAGGCCCGTTGCTTTTTATTCTTTTAATTAATGATATTTCATCTTGTATAAAGTGGTCAAAAATTTTGCTCTATGCCGATGATTTAAAATTATTTTTGTGCATTCAATCCAAAGCAGATGTATTTCGTTTGCAAAATGATGTACTGAGTATTGCTAAATGGTGTTCGGAGAATTTTCTGGAAATTAATGTTAAGAAATGTTTCAAGGTTTCATATTTTAAATGCAGAAATCCGGTTATATATGACTATATGCTTAATGATCATAAACTAGTTAAGGCTGATGAAATTGTTGATTTAGGGGTAGTGGATTTTTTTTATGTGGATCTCTGCTTATTGGCAGGAATTTGCATTAATTTGGTCAAAATAGTATATAACTGGTATGGATCACATGTCTGAGAATTTAAAACCTGCTTTGGCTTTAAAATCGTGATAAATGGCCAGAGGACCCTTACAGTCATTTACAGAGACTTCGCGATATTATGTAGAGTGAAAACCTCTAGTTATGTACGTATAATGGATAACTCTAGAATAGCAAAGTGGGCGACGTAATTTTGGTATTGTAGGTTTTTCGTGTTGGCTGTATTAACTATCAACTATGAGAGCATTTAAGCCGCGTGACGTAGAATAAAGGATTCTACAGTCTTTTTGGAGAGTTCATTCGCGATTTGTATTGACTGTTTTAAGGATCATATATGAGAGCATTTAAGCCACGTGACGAAGAATAAAGAATTCTACACAGCCTTTTAGGAGTGTTCCTTCGCGATTTGCATTCACTGTGTTAAGGATCATGTATAAGAGCATATAAGCCAAGTTACGTAGAAAAAATAAATCTACACAGTCTTTCGGGCTCGTATGTTCGCGATTATTGTTACGGCTAAAGCACAAATGTAGATAAGAAAACACGGCGTTCGTTTCTTCAAAGTCTTAAAGAGCTTGGACTGCACAATTATTGTCTATCAAGTATTTTATCATGACGTTCGAGCTTCTCTTTGTGCTTTATATTGATGTTCTGAATTGCCTTTTTAACAACATGTATTGTTAAGTCTCGGTGGATGTTTTCGTTCCTCAAATACCAAGGGGCACCAGTTATCAGCCGCACTGTCTTCGATTAAACTCTTTGGATATTGTCGAGATTGATCGAGCCTGCTTTTCCCCATAGCTGAGCGCCGTATAACCAGGTAGGTTTGTTTGCATTGTTGTATAGCAGGACCTTATATTCAAGGCTTAGTTTTGAGTTCGCGTTAAGGAGCCAGTGAAGATGATGGACCTTAAGCTTCAGTTGAGTCTTCTTGGTTTCGATATGACTTCTCCAGGTGAGTCGGCGATCCAGGTGGATTCCAAGGTATTTTACTTTATCATATTAAGAAAAACGGATATTGTTAATTTCAATGTCGGACAAATGCTAAAATTCAATGTGAAAGTTACCTGTGTGCAGTTATCCTCTTTGACTTTTATTCTCCAGTCAGAGAGCCAAGATTCTACTCGTCTGAGATGTACACCTAGATTCATAGATGCAATATCCTGCTTTTTATGTGAGGCCATTATAGCGGTACCGTCGACAAAAGTGGATGTTAGCACGTTTGGTCTGGTAGGGATTTCTGCGGTAAACAGAACGTAAAGCATAGGTCCCAGGACACCTCCCTGGGGCACACCAGCTAGTATTTCGAGGTAATCGGTGACGTGTTGCTCACATTTGACTCTGAATCTGGGGTTTTCTAAATAAGTCTCAAGAATTTGATGCGTATTTGCCGGTAAGTATTAGCGTATTTGCCGGAAAGTATAAGGGGTAATATTTGATTTAAAGTTTACATTCGTAAAACACATTAATTATATTGCACCAAAAGCATACTCACTGTTAGCTTTTATTAAAAGGAACTGTAGAGATTTTGTGGATCTATACACAGTAAAGGTAGTTTATACGTCTTTAGTTAGAGCTAAATTAGAATATGCGTCCTTAACCTGGAATCCCTTTTATTCAATTCACATTTGTAGACTTGAAAAAATTCAAAAGAGATTTATATCGTTAGCTCATTGCTCAACTAATTTTGCTCAACCTCTGCCCTTCTATGTAGACAAATGTAGGTTAATTCATTTGAAAACGCTGGACAATAGAAGAACCTTATTATCTCAAGTGTTTCTTCATAAATTGGTTTCTGGCTCGATAGATTCATCGTGTATGTTGGCAGTGAAAAAGGATGCTGACTTAAATGCCATAAAGAGAATTTGTTTTAAACTTGGTGTATCCGCTGGTTTCTATAATGATGTTTTTAAACCATTTTTGTGGCCGTCTGATGTTAGAGTACGGCCTTGTGATTTTTTTCCGAAAGAACATGCAATCGAGAAAAAATCGTAATTAGTGGATGCAAAATATCATAGATTTAGCTTCTTCAAATTCAAATTCAGACCTTATCGTGTTAGGAGATTTCAATCTTAGCAAATTGGATTGGTCCTGTTCGCCTAATTCGGAATCTCTTATTCCTTCTAATGTAAATCAATCTTTTGAAATTAATGTTGTGCATGGTTTTTTTTATTTAAATGTAAACCAGGTTAATCGGTTTTATAACCGTTTATCAAAAATCTTAGACTTAGTTTTTATAAGTCGTGATTTAAAGTAATTAGTAAATGAGTGTCTGACTCCTTTTTCGAAGGCTGACATGCATCACGTGCCATTAGAAATCTCAATTAAATTTTATATGTATTCTGAAATGAAAATTTCCCGAAGTGGTTTCGGTTTAAAGAGATTTAATTTTGTACTTATAAATGAATTGATTGCAGATACTAACTGGACTCAAATGTTCGATAACAATAATGTTACTGAATGCTATGATAAGTTCTTGCTACGGGTAATTGTATTATTTCAAATAATATGCCATCTTAAAGGCTCGAATCTATAAATTGCCGTGGTACACTAAAGGTTTAAAATGATTAAAAACCAAAAGAAATAAGCAGTACAAACTCTAAAAAGCCACGGGTTGTTTAAATTATAAGGCATGTTATGAGCGTACCTTGCGTGAGTTTAATTTTTTGAATAAGTTTTTATGCAAAAAATATATTCTTAATTTTGAAACAAAAATCAAAAGTAATCCAAAGTTGTTTTGGCAGTATGTAAATTATAGAAGAACTAGATCTGAATTTCCTTCTAGGATGTTTTTTAATGATCAAACTTCAAACTGTACTTCTGAAACTGTAAATCTATTTGCTGATTCCTTCAGTTCTAGTTTTGTGCAGGGTGTTTGCTTAAATAGTCGTATGCATTTTTCTAATTCTCCTCTTAGTTTTGGTATTTCAGAGTTATTGGAAGTTATTGTTTTGCACGGTGTAAGTACACTAAAATCGACCTTTAGGATTGATTCTGATGGCCATTGTGGGGTTTTTTATTAAAACATTTGCTTTATCATTAGTTGTTCCTTTGCTCTTTTTATTTAATAGTTCGATTAAACAGGGAGTTTTTATTGACAAATGGAAGATTGCATCAATTACGCCAGTTTATAAATATGGAAACTGTGTAATATTGCAAAAGTTTTTGAATATATTATATTTGATAATATGTATTTTGCTGTTAAACCAATCTTATCACCATTTCAGCATGGTTTTATTAGAGGTTGCTCTACTGTTACAAATCTAGCGGTTTTTTCACAGTATTGCATTTCTAGTTTTGAACAAAGTTGTCAAGGTTGTCATTCAATACTTATCCATAAGTTGAGGTTAATTGGTTTTCACGGAATTTTTCTGAAATGGTTAAGTACATATTTATCTAATAGAATCAGTTTTGTATCTGTGGAGTATGTGAACTCATACGCTTATATTGCTTCTTCTGGTGTTCCTCAAGGAAGTATTCTACGCCCGTTGCTCTTTATTTTTTTAATTAATGATATTTCATCTTGTATAAAGTGGTCAAAAATTTTGCTATATGCCGATGATTTAACATTATTTTTGTGCATTCAATCCAAAGCAGATGTATTTCGTTTGCAAAATGATGTACTGAGTATTGCTAAATGGTGTTCGGAGAATTTTCTGGAAATTAATGTTAAGAAATGTTTCAAGGTTTCATATTTCAAATGCAGTAATCCGGTTATATATGACTATATGTTTAATAGTCATAAACAAGTTAAGGCTGATGAAATTGTTGATTGAGGGGTAGTGGATTTTTTTTATGTGGATCTCTGCTTATTGGCAGGAATTTGCATTAATTTGGTCAAAATAGTATATAACTGGTATGGATCACAGTCAGAGAATTTAAAACCTGCTTTGGCTTAAAAATCGTGATAAATGGCCAGAGGACCCTTACAGTCATTTACAGAGACTTCGCGATATTATGTAGAGTGAAAAACTCTAGTTATGTACGTGTAATGGATAACTCTAGAATAGCAGAGTGGGCGACGTTATTTTGGTATTGTAGGTTTTTCGTGTTGGCTGTACCAAGTATCAACTATGAGAGCATTTAAGCCACATGACGTAGAATAAAGGACTCTACAGTCTTTTTGGAGTGTTCATTCGCGATTTGTAATGGCTGTTTTAAGGATCATATATAAGAGCATTTAAGCCACTTGGCGTAGAAAAAAGAATTCTACAGTCTTTTTTGGGTGTTCGTTCGCGATTTGCATTGACTGTTTTATGGATCACGTATAAGAGCATTTAAGCCAAGTGACGTAGAAAAAATAAATCTACACAGTCTTTCCGGCGCGTATGTTCGGGATTATTGTTACGGCTGAAGCACAAATGTAGATTAGAAAACACGGCGTTCGTTTCTACGAAGTTTTAAAGAGCTTGGACTGTACAATAATTGTCTAGCAAGTATTTTATCATGACGTTTGAGCTTCTCTTTGTGCTTTATATTGTTTTCGTTCCTCAAATACCAACTGGCACCGGTTATCAGCCGCACTGTCTTCGATTGGACTCTGGATTTTGTCGAGATTGATCGAGCTTATTTTTCCCCATAGCTGAGCACCGTATAACCAGGTAGGTTTGTTTGCACTGTTGTATAGCAGGACCTTATATTTAAGGCTTAGTTTTGAGTTCGCGTTAGGGAGCCAGTGAAGTTGATGGACCTTAAGCTTCAGTTGAGTCTTCTTGGTTTCAACATGACTTCTCCAGGTGAGTCGGCGATCCAGGCTGATTCCAAGCTATTTTACATTGAGAAAAAGGGATTGTTAATTTCAATGTCGGACAAATGCTAAAAGTGTGATAGTTACCTGTGTGCAGTTAACCTCTTTGACTTTTATTCTCCAGTCGGAGAGCCAAGATTCTACACGTCTGAGATGTACACCTAGATTCATAGATGCAATATCCTGCTTTTTATGTGAGGCCATTATAGCGGTATCGTCGGCAAAAGTGGATGTTAGCACGTTTGGTCTGGTAGGGATATATGCGGTAAGCAGAAGATAAAGGATAGGCCCCAGGGCGCTTCCCTGGGGCACACATGCTAATATTTCACGGTCATCGGTGACGTGTTGCCCACATTTGACTCTGAATCTGCTGTTTTCTAAGAAAGGCTCAAGAATTCGATGCGTATTTGCCGGTAAATATTTGCAAATTTTGTAGGTCAAGCCATAGTGCCAGACTTTGTCAAATGCTTGAGAAACATACAGAAATACGGCGCAGCAATATTCTCGCTGTTCAAATGATTTTTCAATTGCTTGGGACAGACGGTTTACTTGTTCGATGGTGCTGTGATCGTCCCGGAATCCAAACTGACGTTCTGCTATTATGTTATTTGACACGAGAAACGGTTTTATTTTCGATAAAAGAACTTTTTCAAATAGTTTGGATAAGCAGGGAAGCAAACTGATCAGCCTGTATGAGGAAGGTATTGATTTGTCCTTTCCTGGCTTTAAAATCATTTGAATCAGAGAAATTTTCCACACTTTAGGAAAGTAAGCAAGTCTCAAAATAGAGTTTAATAATATTGCCAGGAACTTTACAGCAATATAGGGAAGTTCCAAGATTATTTTAGGCGTGATAAGATCATATCTAGGAGCTTTACCTGGATTTACGGTTTCTTTAATGACATTCAGAACTTCATTATCGTTAGTAAACAATGGAATTACGGCAGACATTTTATCATCAGTTGGGAGGAGGTCGCTACTTGCAGGATTTGGGCGAAATACCTGGGACAGATGGTTTGCAAAAACATTGGCTTTTTCCTCTTCTGATATTGCCCTCTCGCCATTTGCGTCGCGTATTTGGAAATTGCGTTTCGGTGGGCATACTAGTATTTCTTAATGTTTTCCATAATGAGAATTTGGTTGAAGCTGTCGGAGTTAAACTTGCAATGAAACTAGCATGCTGTCTACTGTCTTCATTTTTAAGTGCGCTTTGCAACCTTTTAGTAGCTTCAGTCAGCCTTAGTCGGGCCGCTGGTGACCTATTTTGCTGCCATTCGCGACAAAACCTCCTTTTTTCACTTACAAGGTGATCTATTTGTGTAAGTATTTAAACTATTTGTCGCTTTTATTTGTCTGTGTGTAGCGTGAATGGCCGCCTGTTCCAGGATCACGTTCAAGTTAGATACGTTGTTATCAATCTCTTCCGCGTTAGAAATTAGATGATTCGAATCTTAATGTCTGCTAATGTACTTCCTGTATTTTATCTAGTCAGTTGTATATGAAGTAAGCCTTAGTGGTTCGCCTACAAGTACTGTCTTCTTGTGAAGAAGAATTATAACTGCATGAGCCTTACCGTCGGGGTGGTGAGTACCATAAAATCTAAAATAAGGTATCTGAAAATTGTATTTGTCTTTCATCATTGATTGCATAGTTGACATGAACATTTTATACTCTGTACCAGTGGTTGAATCATTGATTCAGCGTTACCAAGTTGTTGCACTGGGGCATTAGGTGTATGCGCCCTTAGAACATTTGCGTATGTTATACCGTTTGTAATACCGTTTCCGTCGCTAGAGTAAACTGGAGTCTGTTGGATGTCGATTATAGGGTTCGGGGCGTTTCGGTTAGAAATGAGTTTACGCTTCTCTTCTAGTTTATGCTTAAGTTCTTTGTAAACCCTACAACCTCTGAAGCTTGCAGTATGTTGTTCCCCGCAATTACTGCACTTTTTCTGTTCCTGCGATTTGACTTTGCAGACGGATGATTGGTGTAGATCACCACATACAACACAAACAGTTGGCAAAGTGCAGTATGATTTTGTGTATCCATACTCTTGATAATTTTGGTATTAAGCGGGTCCATTTCTTTTGTGGGGTTTTTCGACCGTTATTCTTCTATATAACAAATATTGAAGTTTGTATATAGGATAAACTTTATTTTTCTTTAGTTTCCGCGAGTCAGTTTGAAGTTCGACCTTGAACATTGGTTGGGGAACATTTTTATTGTTAAGAACGTTTACCACGGAGTGAACGTTAAAATTATCTTTTCCAGTGCTTGTTTTACTTCATCTGGTCCTACAAATGATTCAATGCCTTTTAAGATTACCGCGATACCCTTACTACTCTTTAGACGATACGTGTAAAATTTTTTATTTCTATCGTTAAAATAACTAGAAATAGCGCGAAAGCCGTTTTCGGTGTATGCCTGAATTTTTGCCTCGTTAGTGTTCCCTTTCTTTATTGGCACTATGTGAAAGCCACCACTGCCAACAAGTTGGGCAATGATATTTACTAGCTCATTTGAGCTACTCTCACGTAGGTATATTGGGGCGGCATTGGAGTTGCGGCATTTGCCGAGGTAGAAGATTGAGGTTCTTCTTCGCTCAACAATGCAAACCGTTTCTTACCAGTGACGGACGTTGGTGGTTCTTCGCCGTTCACAATTT
Organism: Hydrotaea diabolus; assembly: GCA_963513945.1. Taxonomy (NCBI): domain Eukaryota; kingdom Metazoa; phylum Arthropoda; class Insecta; order Diptera; family Muscidae; genus Hydrotaea; species Hydrotaea diabolus. The sequence goes on along the minus strand of OY740716.1, from coordinate 109,969,971 downwards.
TGCAACTTTTTTTGTTAGTGTTACCTTTGGCAGGGTAACACTACATTACGCTTTATAGTAATGTAGCGATCCATGTCTGTCTGTACCGCATTTAATGGTTCGTCGCTGTTTTCCTGTGTTCTTTCTATGTTCGCTGTGCTTCCACCTTCTTTGTTATTATTGCTAGCATTGGTAGACTTAAGCAAGGAATCCTGCATCAAGAACTTCCTGGAGTATAAAGTACCTAATTGTATCAGAATAAATGCTTATCATATTAAGGAAATTCAAGAAATAGCACCTGGAATCCTTTTCCTGAACGACTATAAAGGAAATGTTAACATCAATGGTAAAATAATGGAGATGATAGGAACGTTCATTATTAAATTTTCTAATACAACTGTCAATATTGGAAAAAGAAGGATTATTGCATAGCAAGTTTCAAATGTTAACCCACTTCCAGCCAATATTGGAAAAATAACGTTTATTGCATAGCAAGTTTCAAATGTTAACCCACTTCCAGCCATCCTACAACCATGGTCATCCAGAAGTTATATGAAGAGTTTTTGTCATTTGAAATTATAAAAGACATTCAAATAAACTACACTAACTATATTGAAGTGGTAAAATAACGAAGCGTGATACATATGCCTACTAACACAGTTATTTCGATAGTCACTGTATTGGCATCTGTGATTATTATAAGGAAACTGTGGACTAACATCAAATGTTACAAAAATTTGGTAAAGTTACCTGAAAACACATTGAACAGGGATTAAACCGGCTCAAGACCTCTTGCTTCTATATTTAAATAGAATACAAGTTTTTAACAAAATGGCAAAGTGACATTGATTTTCGTTACCTGAAAAATTTATAAGTCTAAAATTTGCGGACAACTCAAAAATCATCGAAAATCTGAAACAAACGTGGTCGTTTATTTTGAAGGAGGGAGGAGTTAACTCTTAGCCCGAGCTTGGAATGTCACGTAATTTCATGATCGTGCCACATCATTTCTCGAAATCATAACAAATAATAATCACGCCACAACATTATGTTTACATTCACCAAACAATAGTAATGATCCATTGCCACACCATAAGCCAATATTTGTAGAGTAGTTAATTTTAAATAATCATCAAATAAATAAAGTTCTGTAAACGGCACACAGCCGATAAAAACTGTTTTTTTAATTTTTAATAATAAAAAAGTTAAATTTATACAAAGGCGTAAGGTTCCATTTTCTTAACTATTCCATACTTCTAACAATTGGCCCACGGAGTCTATCAAGGATGACGTTAGTTCGAGGTTGCTGAAAAGCATACGGCACGCTGCGGTTATTTAAGTATCGAAAGTCCATACACAGGCGCTATGTTGCATTTTTCGTGTGACTTGTGAGCTTAATAGACTATGTGGGTTTCGATGAATACATTGGAAATCAACCATTTTACGTCTGCATCGATAGCAGCTTGCTAAGCAGTATTCCGGGGGCATATCGATAGTCCCTTAAAGTCATCTGTCATATTGAGTTTATGAGAACCAACATTCTTGGACCCTTGTACGTCGTTCATAATTCAATTTTCAAGAGTTTTTTTTATAATTCTTGTCGTCGATTTTATGAGGTTGGTTTAAATGTGATCATGACAGTCCAATAATATCACCGACAGATTCGTTGAATAGACTTACGCCAAGACGAACTGCAGTGAGCTGTAAATGATTCTCGGGCAGAACTTGATTACGTTAATGTGATGTCAGCCTTTTCACCTTTGATTCAGTTACACTCGATACAATCTACTGTCGTTCTATGTAGTCTTTCCATTGGTTGTCTGGAGAGGGCTCCTGCGACCCGTCCGTAGGCGTTTCAATTTTGTCGGTGTAACAGTATCTTCCGTCGTTGAAAAAAAGAAAATACAAACACTACATAAAAACCATAGCAGTCGTATTCCGTTAACAGAAAAAGAAATACTTATCTAATTTTATCAAACCTTCCAATGAATACAATAAACCACACAATATAAATAAGGGAAAAATAACCAAACCATAACGTGAAAAGAAACACAACTTTCCAATGCATAAATTTATCACTCCTACTATAACAACATAACAAAAACACAAAAATAACAACAACACAGATCCCAACACAAACAGCATATAATTACCCGCTGCTCTATTATAACAAACATAACATAAAACAAAATAAACAAAAATTCATTTTTTGTGATGCATTCGTTGCATCCGACTTTTATTTGTGTCGTTGCCCGTCCAATGCTTAAAGCATAACACTAAGCATTAGAGGTGATCAACGGCGACAATGCGGAGAGATTGTTAGTTTCTGGTTGGCGTAATAGTAACGAAATTTAAGTTCCATTTCGCCAACATACGATTTTTTTTGCGGCGTATTCGTACTTTTACTTCCAAAGGCCTAATGTTCTGGCCTTTTTTGAGACACAGATATGTGTGGATTCCGATTTTTACGTGCCTGGGTACCACACCCTATCACTTTTAATTTTCTACAGAGGTATTGTGGTATAGGTACGTAACAATATAGTGTTTCAGAGCGAGCAACACTTGTGGGCACAAGTTTCAGAATTTAACTCCCTTTAGGTTAAGTTGAGGATTAAAACGCACTACATTTTGGGTTTATATACCTATCCTACTTTTCTTTAATCACGGCAGTTGCATAGTCCACTGCTATACTAGGAAATAAACAGATTACATCAAATGACACACGCTTTTTCTCACGACATATTGCACTATTGTTAAATCTTTCTATAAATTACACTGCATCCCTTACATTGAATTCAAAATCAATTGTGAGCTTTTTTAAAATGTTTGTTAACAATTTACCAAGACCATTAGAATGTGATTTTATCGAAGATTGGGCGTAGTGGGAATTCTTAGGAATTACGCAAATTCTTGGAGCGAAAGCAGAGTCGGTTTTAGCTTTTCTTCTCTATCATAGATATTACATTGCAACTATAGAGTTCACCTATTAATTCGTTGTTCTTCCTTTGTAATGATGAGGTAGGTAGATCTATATTAAGTTTACTATAAGTCATCGTAATGTACGAGTTGTTGCAAAAGGGTTCTCATCCAAAGAACATAGTTTGACGGCAAGTGACCCAACGGTCAGTGTCAGTGGTATGGGTATTGAAAAATCAGATGCTCTGGCATTAAAGCACAATATGACGCTCGCGGGGGGGGAGATATGTATTCGTGTCCAAAGAAGCACTCAAATGCATAGGCTTTAACATCATGCCAGAGATGAAATACAACTCTCATATATGGACAGGTGTACTAAATAAGTAATGACTTCAGAAGTTCCAGAAGTAAAGATAAGTGTCAATAAACATTACTCAATCATTCCTTCCTCCGAACTTTTACTATCCACTAGCCAACGCAATGCATGTATAGGGACATCCCCTGAGTTGTTATTAAAAACAATTGTCTTTCCCTTCTATACTAGATGGAACAGTCAAACTTCTGCAGTAGGTGCTCACATGGCTAACCTACCTGTAGGGGACTCTATCCAATTCAACTATTTAAGGACTGATGATCCGTAATTACGGTAAAATGATATTTCTTGAATTAGAGTTTTACGGATTCCCTAGATTACCGCCAAACTCTCCTTTTCGCTAGAAGTCTAATTTTCCTCTACCTCACAAAGGTTTCGACAGGCGCACGAATTTTATATGTGACCGTTGTCCGAGTGTTTTTAAAAAAGAAGAAGACAAACAACCAAAACGTTAATATCGTGTCAGTATCCAGAACAGACTGATTTTTATTTGCATTTTAATTGAATAAAAATACATTGATTTTGACAATTATGCTTACTTGGCTAAGTGTGTTTTTAGGTGTAAATTATGCTTACTTGGCTAAGTGTGTTTTTAAGTGTGTTGCTAAATGAAATTATTTGGAAATATTATTGCATGTCTGATGTACCGGAAAATGCAATCAGGTTACCGTCTGGCCTTATTAATTTGGTTTATGAATTCTTCGAATTTATCGGGTTCACTTGCATTTGCATATGTAACTACCCTCCCCTTTAGATCAGAATTCTCCTGAATTCGATTATTTAACTTTATTTTAATATGACTGAACTTTGTTCTCCAAATGACAATTATTAATATAATTGTAAGTATAAGAAAAATATTAGACCCGTATATAATTTTATTATGAATCTTCAAATCTGAAATATTTTGAAAGTTAACTTTATTTTCTTCGTCTATCTGCTCGAATGTTATCTTTTCCGTAAAATTTTGTACATCATCATATCGTAAGCTCATAATATTTCCTTCGACTTTCTCAACTAAATTAGAGAAGTAGTAATCATTAATTTTTATTGAACAATTATTAAATTGAAGTATGTAATTTCCATTTAAAATAGTATGATTTTCATTACATGTATTGTTTACAAATAAATTAACTGAATTCTTAATCATTATTGTTTTTTCATCTAAAGTTATAATTTCCAAATCCTTGCTTGTCACTAGTTTACAATTTTTTGTTATTATACAATGAGTGCTGGGCTTTAATTGCCTGAAATGTTTATTTTCTTCAAATTGCATAGTTTTATTTTTATAAGTAAGAACTTCTTCTATTTTTGCATCTATTTCTTTTTGTTCTTTGTTCGGTAATGGTACAATTTTTCTTATTTTAACTTGTATAAACACTTTTGGAATTTTGATGCCTAATACTAAATAAGTGCCATTGAAAGTTGCTATTCCAAGTTGTAAATATTTTAGTTTATTAAAATCAATATTATATTTAGTAATTTCATGATTTGTTAGAATATTCGGGTGAACTAACCCGTACTTAGCTGAAACTACATTATCTTGAATTTGTTCTATTTTACTTTTTATCAATTGAATTTTTGTCATTTGTTGTAAATACATATGTTGTTGATATTCTTGATCTTCCATTTTATTTATGGCATTTAGACTTTTTTCAATTTCTTTTCTATCGCTTTTTACAATATTTTTGATTTTTACAATATTTTTGTTTGTTTGTTACTTGCATTCATTAGAATAATATCGTCTGTCATTTCATTAATAATATTTTCTATCTATCCAATGTCAACTATATGTAATACTATGTCACTGTCCATAACTATATATTGGTCTCTCATTTGTAAGTCAATGAATCCTGTTTGGTCCACCAGTTCCGTTGAAGTCATTGCGGTTTCACTCTGTCGTATCCATGTCATCATTGTTAGTATTATCATCATCATCTGCAAATTTAAAGGGTCTTTTAATGTTGTTGGGATGAATATTTTGCAGTTTTCCTTTCCTAAATTTTGGCTGCTCCTTATGCCTTAAAGCCTTATAATTCTAAATAAATCCTTCTGATCTCGTTTCCTCATAATTTTCTCTATTTTCATTCAATTTGTTAATGATTTTCCGTCTTGTTGCTTCTAAATTACTTTTTACTACTTCAGGGTCTACTTTGTTATCATGTACTTCGTTCGGTGTATATTTGATCGTTGAATGGAATCTGTCATTATAGTTTCGAATAGCTTTCTGAATTAGTTGCTTAATTGACATCCCTTTTTCTAGCTTATATAAAATTCTAAACTTTTCTGCTATAGTACTATGGAATCTTTCAATATCTGCATTACCCGTATGGCTATTGGGCTTAGTTAAGTGAAGTTCAATATTTTCATTGTCTAAAAATTCTTTTATCCTGGTAGCCTTAAATTCATTATCTGCTATAATTTTCTTCGGTATTCCTAATTTAGTAAAATGATCTTCTAGTTGTTCAATAATTGTGACATGGTTTCTATCATTCAATGGGTACGCTGCTCCAAATTTTGAAAATTTGTCTATAACTGTTAAAAAGTGATATCCCTTCATAACGTACGTATCAATATGTATGATTTCATTCTTTCTTGTCGGTGTCTCCGTAAGAGCAAATTTTGATTTGATAGGCCTTCTATCGTATTTTACTTCCTGACAAATTTCGCACTGATTGATAATTATCTGAATTAATTCCATTATTTTCGGGTAATATATTTTTTTTCTTATTTGATTGTAGGTTTCCAATATTCCCGAATGCATGCTTTCCCTCACATGCATGCTTTCCCTCACATGTCACCAAGACACATCTCTGGTGTCTTGGTGACATGTCCTTGCCTTTATATTTTGAATGTAGGAATTTAATTGGTTGATGGTCAGTCAGAATTTTAAATCTTCTGCCGTAAAGATACGGTCTAAAATAGTTAACACTCCACATTATGGCTAAAAATTCCTTGTCCGTTGCAGAATAATTTCTTTCATGATTGTTAAGAGTTCTTGAGGCGTAACAAACTGGATGTCCCTCCTGTGACAATACTGCGCCTATGGCATAGTTAGATGCATCCGTTGTCAGCGTAAATTTCCTCCCAAAGTCTGGATAACGTAAAATCGGATGAGTACTTATGAGTAGTCTTAATTTCTCGAACGCTTCTATGTAGGTTGGGTCCTTCGGGTTAATTTTTGCCCCCTTTTTCAAATATTTAGTTATTGGCTGTGCTACTTTCGCATAGTTCCTGACGAATTTCCGATAGTAACCCGTTAATCCTAAAAAACTTTTTATCTGTTTCTCAGTCCTTGGTAATTCCAATTTCTCAATAACCTTGATTTTATCAAGATTTGGCTTCATGCCATCCTTCGTCAGAATGTGTCCTAAAAATTCTGTTTCTCTTCTCATAAAATTACATTTATCTATCTGAATTTTCAAATTTTTACTTTCAAGAACTTTGAATATATCCCTTATAGCTTTTACATGTTCCTGTAGTGTGGTACTAAAAATTAGTATATCGTCCAGATATACAACACAAGTTCTATTTATAAAATCTCTCAAAACTTTCGTTCATAAGGCGTTGAAATGTTGCGGGTGCATTTTTCAACCCAAATGGCATTCTTATAAACTCGTATAGACCGTGAGGCGTAACGAAAGCAGTTTTTTCCCTATCTTCCTTCTTTACTAAAATTTGGTGGTAACCTTTCGCCAAGTCTAACGTTGTAAAATATTGAGCCCTTCCTAGCTTATCTAAAATTGAATCGATGTTCGGGAGGGGGTATTTATCATCAATTGTCACGTCGTTTAATTTTCTATAGTCTATTACTAATCTGAATTTTTTCTCTCCTGAATTATCTATCTTTTTCGGTACTACTATCAGAGGACTTGAATATCTGGAAAAACTTTTCTGTATAATGCCCTGTTCTTCCATTTCCCTAATTTGTCTCCTTACTTCCATCTCGTGTTGAGGTGGATACCTGTACAATTTGGAATTAATCTGTTGTTGAGTTGTAGTCTTTATCTCATGTTGAATTTCTGCGGTATTTGTTAATTTATTACCTTCCTTAAATAGCAAATTTTTAAATCGTTTTAGCAACGTTAAAACTTCCCTATATTCCTCTTCATTCAAATGATCTAGTACTAATCTGTCTAAATTCGAATCAGTAGCTACTAGAGTACAAATTTGGTTAACATTGGGATTATTTAATAATTTACTTTCTTTCTGGTTCAAAATTATTTTTCCATCTTCGATATTTATTCGTGCATTTAAAAACTTTAAAATGTCCATGCCTATTATAAAATCATATTTTCTTCCTTTAAGTGGTGCTGTCTTCCATCTCACTCTTGCGTTATTGGGTAAATTGAATTCTTCTGGTGCCACTGTGCACACTTCATAATTAATTGCATCCTCATTGGTGATTGTACTGAATAATATTGGGTTCTTTAATTTTACTTTCGGAAAATCCCTAATTTCGCTGTTAACTAAACTAAAACTTGCTCCTGTATCTATGAGCGCAGTGTAATTCTTATTATCAATTACTGTTCTTATTCTGGGTAACCATTCCGAGGCGGTATCATAAAAAAATGCAGTTATTTACTTCATCCCCCCTTATATTACTTGCTTGAGGTCCTTCCTGGCTTTGCCTATCCGAAATTAAGCGATTTTGGCTAATCTGAGGATCAGGGTGTCCTGCCAATTGAAGATTACTCATTCTTGCTTCGAGATTATCGACTTCCATGGGTTCCACCTGACCTTGCCTAAATGGATTCTGGCGATATTGTCCTGAATTCTGTCTAGGGTTTCCTGTCTGTGGTCTCTGGAAATTACACGAATTTGTAAAACGGTTAAAATTATTGTTATTATGCTGCCTATAATCGTTATTGTTCTCCCTATAATTGTTATTATTTTCCCTATAATTGTTGTTATTTTGCCTATAGTTGTTATTATTATTCTCCCTATAATTATTGTTATTCTCTCTATAATTGTTATACTGCCTATATTGGCCGGAATTATTTCTCCTTTCGTTTTGGTATGAATTCCTATACCCATAGTTTTCAGGTGCATTATTGAATTGGTTTGTTCTATCTTGATTCCTACTGTCCCATGCTGGTCTGTTCTCCTTTGTCTTAATTTTCCTATATTCTGTCCTGATACAACCGTCCTCAAATCTTCTACTTGTCATTATCCTTAAAATGTTATTCAAATTTCCCTCATTATAAATTTTATTTAATAAAACTCCCTGGGTCATTTCCTTTATCGTATTTACTAATATACTGTCCATGTTACTTAAGTCAATGTAATGGTCGCCTGTATAATATACTGTCAATTCGTCCTATTTATACTTAATATTTTGTTTTTCTACCATAAGTTCACTTACAGAATTTACTTTCAGATTCGCCACCTTCCTGTAAAGCTGGTGTGGTTCAACATCCGGTCGGTATCGCAGCTTTAATGTTTCCTTTATTAGCAGCCAGTTGTCTGGTTCCGGGATGTTGATTATGACGTTTTTTGCCGGTCCCTGGATGGTTCTGTAGAAAATTGTTCTCACTACCTCCTTCCTTACTTCATTGTTGTTGATTGTAGATAGAAGATACTCTATACTGCTGAAGAACGAGTTTATGGTGATGTCACCGGTTCCAGTAAATATTGGTAATCTGTTGACCGTCTTCATTAAGTTATCCCTTTGGTTGGTATCCACACTATTTCGAAGCTCAAGGTATGCCTGTCGCATTGCTTCTAATTGTTGCTCCCTCCTGGCGAGCTCCTCGACTAATTCCCCGGGTTGAGCCTGTCCTTCCGCCATCCTTCTTTGATCAAACGCTTCTTGTCTGTGCCTAAAAACTTTTTTCAGCTTCTCGTGGTGATTCACTTGATATACTTTTTATTAAAGTTCACTGCACAGAAGGTATTTTTATCCTTATTCTGTGGCGTCAGTTATCTTCTAAATGTTCACTTCACGAATTTGTTCTTGTAGTGTCCGTTTTTAATTATAAATGTTCACTTCACTTTGGTGGTGTTGGCAAATAATAGCTTTCACTTCAATCTTAGTGGTCTTCACTTTAATTAATTTTTTTTTTTTTAACGTTCACTGTACAAAAAAAAATTCTTTTCTCTTTTAACAATACACTTTTCCGAACGAGGTTCGTATCACTGAATCCTTTCCTTTTTTTTAAAGGATCCTACCGATTGCGCCAATTTTATATGTGACCGTTGTCCGAGTGTTTTTAAAAAAGAAGAAGACAAACAACCAAAACGTTATGATCGTGTCAGTATCCAGAACAGACTGATTTTTATTTGCATTTTAATTGAATAAAAAGACATTGATTTTGACAATTATGCTTACTTGGCTAAGTGTGTTTTTAGGTGTAAATTATGCTTACTTGGCTAAGTGTGTTTTTAAGTGTGTTGCTAAATGAAATTATTTGGAAATATTATTGCATGTCTGATGTACCGGAAAATGCAATCAGGTTACCGTCTGGCCTTATTAATTTGGTTTTTGAATTCTTCGAATTTATCGGGTTCACTTGCATTTGCATATGTAACTCACGCAATGACATGTTCTTGGCCACCACTTTCTATGTTAAGACGCCTCCTAATCCATTGTCACTAGCGTCGGTTCGGAGTGTGAAGGTCGGATAAATTCGGGTAAGACCACTACTTGTGTGTTGTGTCCAGCGCGCCTTTAATACGTATAATGCAGTCTGCAGTTCTTCGGTCCCCTTCCAATGATTCCCTTTTTTAATAGCGATTCTGTGAGTGCGGCGAACTCGGAAACAAATATACGGCACCATCATGCCATTCCTTAATATCTGCCTAACTCACTCACATTTTGGAGGAAGGGTCATTAAAAACGTGGCCCAAATATTACGTTTCTATTTTCACAAATTCGCGTTTTCAACGTTTAATCTTAAATTAGCCATTCGCAGTTAGTGGAGTACCTCTGTCAGGTGCTTCAAGTGCTCAGTTAATGTTTTTCCGACCACAATGATACAATAGAGATATGCAAAGACGCAAGGTTATATTTTCACGAAGTTTATTAAGGATGTCGTTTGTTCGCGGTTAAGGAAAACCATCAGGCACGCTGCGGCTATTTAAATGTCGAAAAGTCCACGCCTTGTTCCATTTATCATTTTAGATAGTGTGACTCGTGAGCTGGATAGACTATGTGACGGTTCGATTAATCCATTGAATATCAACCGTTTACGTCTGCATTGGTAAAAGCTTGCATGACAGGATTCCGGGGCACATCGCCGCCCCTTCATGTCATCTGTCATAACGATTTTATGAGAAACAACATTCCTGGACTACTTCCAGGAGTTTTTTTTTTTATTATTTTTGTCGTTGATCTAATTAGGTTGGTTTGAAAGTGATCATGATGGCCCAATGTCGGGTCGTGGTATCTTACTGTTAAGCCAGCAGCACTTTTTTTTTGAAAAGTTAAGAGGAAAGCAAAGAATACATTTCTTCTCTTGTTTCCTAGATGGACAGGACAGGATACGGTCCACTCCATTTCTCGTTGCATCTCAGCTACAACATAGGTGGAAAGCATCACAAACATGAATACTCAGAAACGACAACCGTGACCATACAAGGTTGTTAGTGGTTGCCATGACAACGTCTGCCAATCTCCTCAAATTCTTCTTTCAACTCGACGAGTTCCTTTAGATTACTGAAATTACGGGGTATATAAAGTTGGTATTGTGGGTCAGCATTACAAAAGATACCGTCCAATTTCTGATTATCATAATGGTCGAAATGCCGCATGATGTTATACAATTTTAGAATGTAGTCCTTAAATGATTCCTTCTTCCGCTAGATTTTTGGTTTTATATCATCGTCAGGAGTGGCGGTAAAGACATTGGGGATGTTTAAAATTTTGTAGATCCTTTCGGGGATGTTATCATTACGTGCATACCCGTTCCAGGTGTTATTGTGATGTGGTCGTCTGTTAGTTGGAGTTTGCATCTCCAAAAGCCTTTGTGTTATTTGCGATCATCTTCATCGCCGATAAGTGCCACAAACTTTTTTCGACACTGCGAATTGAGAGATTCGCTTATGAGGTCTTCCTTCCGAAGGGAATATACTCGTATCCATAAAACTTTGGCCGTGCTAGCCATAGTGTGATCGCTGCTCCAGTTGGCTGTGTTACCGCAACTTCCTTATTATGACTTGTACTGCTTAGAAGACAATGGAACGATGTCTTTGCAAGGATTTACTCTGCGGTGTCCACGGTAAATCACATATATCTATAGGAAAGCATGGGTAAAGGAAAACGCAGCAGGTGTTTACTTGCTTTTTTTTCTCTCTTAATATCACACGTTATTCTGCACTGTTATGCTCAGGAGTAGAGGAAGTAAGTGCTCGTTTGCGGTTGTAACCTGGAGACGAAGCGGTGCTCGGGACAGTGCCGTCCTTCTTGAGTACCGTCCATGAAAAGCCGTACTGTTTACGGTATGAAAGACAACATTTGAAACGTTAACCCTACGTCTACGATGGTTCTTAGCACGAAGACACATAGCCAGTGCGGCTTCAGCTAAGACAAACGGGAAATATCTAAAAATTAAGACCCTCTCAGAAATCTACTTCAGCGGGAAATATCTATAATTGACAGAAAGGACAGCTTCGAGTACGACATACGGGGAGATATACGAATAAAAAGCCCCACTGACAGGGTGGCTTTAAGGTACTACAACAAAAAATATTTATAAATGAAGACCCCTACAGATAGGGCGGCCTTGAGCTACGACAAACAGAGTGTTGAATCCATAATTTAACAATAGTTTTATTGCTTAATCCCTCAAATTAAATTTCTTTATTAGTTAATTTTTTATTACTTTCATTCATTCCTAAGTATAAGTCTATAAAGTTTATATTTGTGTTCCCTTCGCGAATGAAGTTTTAAAATCGCTTCCGAAGAATTTAAAATATTTATTTATTTGTGAACTTAACTTAAACATCGACATCAAGCGAGTTGGACGCTTTTCCTAAATCCATATAGTCGATGTTCTTGACTAGGGGTTCCTTGTAAATAAGGAAAATACAAAAATGACAAAATATGGAAAATATCAACCATTAAAAGACAAAAATTAATCTAAACCAAAGGAGCCTAATCCAAAAATACATAAAGGACGGATACGACGATCGAAAATCGATATGATTTACTAAGTACCGACGAAAATACTGAAGAAGAAAACAGTGCCATACGAGTAGTAAAATCTCCCTCAATATATTTGCGAGAGCAAACATCAAACACGCTTGAAAAAAATTATCAAAGTTTTTGGGTGAAGACAACTTTGACGCTGTTTTATTAAAGAGAGGTAACGTTCTCGAAACTAAAATACAGATATACCCCGTACTCCTGTATAGAAAATTAGTAGACCAGTTCGATAAGGAGAATAGGAACTACCTCACATATCAACTAAAAAGTTCAAAAGGCCTAGTAGTTGTACTAAAGAGTATTGATAGTTCCGTATCACATGAAAAAATTAAAGAAGAGCTTTCGAATAAGGTTACGAAATAAAGTCAGTAATAAATATACTGAACAGGAACAAAATACCTTAACCCATATTCAGGGTGGAGCTGAACTTTGATTCTTTAAGAATAAAGTAGAAAGGTGCCACACATCCAATATACGACTTAAAATATGCAATAGAATAATCAAGGTAGAGAAGCCACTGAAGCTTAACGATGCACCCCAATGCACAAATTGCCAAGAATTTGGTAATTCAAAGGCCTATTGTAAGTTGCCCTCTATATGCGTCAGTTGTGGCGATGTGCATAAATCTGTGAATTGCCCTCACCCAAAAAGTAACGTAAACGTCAAGGAATGCAGCAAATTGCGGTGCAAACATTACGGTAAACTATAGAGGCTTTAGTGTATATACTCATATTAATAAATTCAAGACACCAGTCGGTGCACAATATCAGCATTTAGCATATCCCAACTTATCCAACGTGACCGCGATGGCAGATTCTAGCTATAAAAAAATATCTTAAAAGGCACACTCATGCAAGGCATGTCATATGCCCACATGCTCTGAACCTGTGAACCCGCCTTTTTAAAATCTTCTCTTGAAAACTCAATAGAAAACCTAATCCAAACCATGCTTTCCTTTATTCATTATCCTAAAAATATGCAAAGCATGAAACAGGAAATGATGAGAAACTGAAGGATGTTAATGCAGATTGTATTGAACCAAAAATAGGCTCGTTAATAATTTCTTATTGGAATGCAAATGGCTTAAGCCAACATAAGCACGAAGTGGAAGTTTTTCTTTAAAATGAAAAAATCGATATACTTTTAGTCTCTGAAACACTGGCTGCTTTACCAACGACAAAAACCTTCAAGCGGCAGGGCCTGTGGTGGCACAGGAATCAATATACGTACCACTATACTACTTAACACTACTGCCCGAATATTGGACGAACCACATACAAGCGACATCAGTTAATATCACTGCCATCAAAACAGTTAAATCATCAATCTGTTGTCCTCCAAGATAAAATATTGACCAATATCGATTACTATGCTAAACGCACGTTCTGGGGATCACGCCTCACTACAACAAGAGGTAGACAACTACTTAATGCCGTAATATCCCCTAAACAAGACGCGGTTTCTAGCGGAAAACCTACTTATTGACCTTCAGACTCCCGATTTAATTGACTTTGCCTCAATATACTAAGCGTCAAAACATTTCTGTATGTCTATCATTAGATCTTTTATCAGATCAGTGTCAAACAATTCTCAACTTGATTAACATTATACAAGTGAATGAGCTTATAACTTCTTCTACTAAGCGCACGAACTAAACACTCCAGACACACATGCCTGAAAAAATCCCTTAGAATCGCCAGATGCAATAGAGTCAGCCGTAACCCTTTTTACTGATGTATTAAACAATGCAATAGTAGCTGCTTCAGCAAAAGCCTCAAGGGCACAATTATATTATACAGCCACAGAACATCGACTTACTCACTAGAGAGAAAAATAAGCTCAGAAAAGACTGCTTACCAACTTATAGAAGAAGACTTTAAAATTGTCAGAAGTAGTTAAATGCTGCCTTGAAGTAATTGTGGAAACCGATCTCAAGAGTTGCCTATGGAACCTGGAACCATCAAAAGGAACAGATAGTTTCCTGGAAAGCCATAGAAAACTGGCTAAGACTGATAGCTCATGATTCACCTCTTCGTCTATAAAACCATGGTTGGGCAATAACTGCCGAAGAGAAAATAAAATCATTTGCAAACATTTTTGAAACTGTATTTACACCAAACACTTATTTAGCTATCATCGATACTACAAGTTTGAACACTACAGGAATCCCAAATCGCTAATCAATCAGTTTACCTATGATAGACGAATCCACCTCGTTACAGACTAAAAGATATCGAACACTCGATAAATGATCTTAAACTACAAAATCTCGAGGAGGGGTTGGGGTTAATGCGAAAACGCAATGCATGTATAGGGACATCCCCTGAGTTGTTATTAAAAATCAATTGTCTTTCCCTTCTATACTAGATGGAATAGTCAAACTTCTGCAGTAGGTGCTCAGATGGCTAACCTACCTGTAGGGGACTCTATCCAATTCAACTATTTAAGGGACTGATGATCCGTAATTACGGTAAAATGATATTTCTTGAATTAGAGTTTTACGGATTCCCTAGATTACCGCCAAACTCTCCTTTTCGCTAGAAGTCTAATTTTCCTCTACCTCACAAAGGTTTCGACAGGCGCACGCAATGACATGTTCTTGGCCATCACTTTCTATGTTAAGACGCCTCCTAATCCATTGTCACTTGCATCGGTTCGGAGTGTGAAGGTCGGATAAATTCGGGTAAGACCACTACTTGTGTGTTGTGTCCAGCGCGCCTTTAATACGTCAAATGCAGTCTGCAGTTCTTCGGTCCCCTTCCAATGATTCACTTTTTTAATAGCGATTCTGTGATTGCGGCGAACTCGGAAACAAATATACGGCACCATCATGCCATTCCTTAATATCTGCCTAACTCACTCACATTTTGGAGGAAGTGTCATTAAAAACGTGGCCCAAATATTACGTTTCTATTTTCACAAATTCGCGTTTTCAACGTTTAATCTTAAATTAGCCATTCGCAGTTAGTGGAGTACCTCTGTCAGGTGCTTCAAGTGCTCAGTTAATGTTTTTCTGACCACAATGATACAATAGAGATATGCAAAGACGCAAGGTTATATTTTCACGAAGTTTATTAAGGATGTCGTTTGTTCGCGGTTAAGGAAAACCATCAGGCACGATGCGGCTATTTAAATGTCGAAAAGTCCACGCCTTGTTCCATTTATCATTTTAGATAGTGTGACTCGTGAGCTGAATAGACTATGTGACGGTTCGATTAATCCATTGAATATCAACCGTTTACGTCTGCATTGATAAAAGCTTGCATGACGGGATTCCGGGGCACATCGCCGCCCCTTCATGTCATCTGTCATAACGATTTTATGAGAAACAACATTCCTGGGCCCTTGTACGTCGTCAAACTTTTACAATTCTATTTCCAGGAGTTTTTTTTATTATTTATGTAGGAACGGGTTTGCCCATGACAGTGTGCATCAATACGGGCAGTAGCGTGTAGCGAAACAGACGGACGACAAAGAAGACAAACAGAGAGAGTTACACTATTCATTCTCCCCCTCACTGATGTTCGCCTAAACAGCAGCGAGGAGAAGTATGGTGTGTAGGGATGACGAAGGAAAACAGACAGACAGTTTTATTGGAGTTTGTAAACGACAGCAGACAAGTGACAACGGAACGGATGAGACAACAGACGTGATCGTTTCCTTAAATGAATTAATTAAAATAAGAAGTCAATGTAAAATAGTTTAAGACAGTGAATTCGATATTAAATGGATTATTTGAAACGTATGTGACCACCGTGTTTTATTGAAGTGGATATGGTTTATCCTACAAATTTGGGGGCTCAACCGATTTAATGAACATAGTGCTGAAATTTGTTTTTTCATTGGAATTTGATGTGAATGTGAATGGTGGAAAAAAAACACAAGTAAAACCCAATTCAAAGCAACATAAACCCAAAATTTAAATAGTGTGTGCAAAATAACTTCGCATTAAAGCGAAGAAAACGGAAAAAATCACTAAAAAAAAAATACTGTTACCCACAAAAAAAAGGAAAAAATGCGAGCGGTTTATTTCCAATAAACAAACAAAGTGTATTGAAATTGCAACAACAGAACGAATATAAAAATCAAACAAACGAAAAACAGTTGGATGAACGCGTTAGAAAAAACACCAACAACAGTCTAACACAGAAAATTTAAAGAGATAATCTGAGATAAAGTGAATAAGAGAAAGTAAGAGAATCGAAATCGACACAAAAAATAAGAGTATCGAGATCATTAGAAAAGAGTGTTGCACACACATACACACGCTACTTCAAAACAAAACAAAATAATAACAAGAAAGAGAAAAGTGTTAAAAAGTGGTGCATTTAAAAAGAAAAAAAAGAACAAAACAATAGAAAAAAGAGTAACGAAGAAACGTATTAACACCAAAATAACGATGGTGGTTATCAAACGTTGAGAAATAATAAACGAAAATTTAACTTAAAATTTTTAAATTGAGCTGTCTGAAAAATACAATTTAATACTTAATGAAAAATATAAACTATTCAAAACAATTATGTTGTTCGTTCGTCAAATTAAATTTCTTAATTAGTTAATTTTTTATTACTTTCATTCATTCCTAAGTATAAGTCTATAAAGTTTATATTTGTGTTCCCTTCGCGAATGAAGTTTTAAAATCGCTTCCGAAGAATTTAAAATATTTATTTATTTGTGAACTTAACTTAAACATCGACATCAAGCGAGTTGGACGCTTTTCCTAAATCCATATAGTCGATATTCTTGACTAGGGGTTCCTTGTAAATGAGGAAAATACAAAAATGAAAAAATATGGAAAATATCAACCATTAAAAGACAAAAATTAATCTAAACCAAAGGAGCCTAATCCAAAAATACATAAGGGACGGATACGACGATCGAAAATCGATATGATTTACTAAGTACCGACGAAAATACTGAAGAAGAAAACAGTGCCATACGAGTAGTAAAATCTCCCTCAATATATTTGCGAGAGCAAACATCAAACACGCTTGAAAAAAATTATCAAAGTTTTTGGGTGAAGACAATTTTGACGCTGTTTCATTAAAGAGAGGTAACGTTCTCGAAACTAAAATACAGATATACCCCGTACTCCTGTATAGAAAATTAGTAGACCAGTTCGATAAGGAGAATAGGAACTACCTCACATATCAACTAAAAAGTTCAAAAGGCCTAGTAGTTGTACTAAAGAGTATTGATAGTTCCGTATCACATGAAAAAATTAAAGAAGAGCTTTCGAATAAGGTTACGAAATAAAGTCAGTAATAAATATACTGAACAGGAACAAAATACCTTAACCCATATTCAGGGTGGAGCTGAACTTTGATTCTTTAAGAATAAAGTAGAAAGGTGCCACACATCCAATATACGACTTAAAATATGCAATAGAATAATCAAGGTAGAGAAGCCACTGAAGCTTAACGATGCACCCCAATGCACAAATTGCCAAGAATTTGGTAATACAAAGGCCTATTGTAAGTTGCCCTCTATATGCGTCAGTTGTGGCGATGTGCATAAATCTGTGAATTGCCCTCACCCAAAAAGTAACGTAAACGTCAAGGAATGCAGCAAATTGCGGTGCAAACATTACGGTAAACTATAGAGGCTTTAGTGTATATACTCATATTAATAAATTCAAGACACCAGTCGGTGCACAATATCAGCATTTAGCATATCCCAACTTATCCAACGTGACCGCGATGGCAGATTCTAGCTATAAAAAAATATCTTAAAAGGCACACTCATGCAAGGCATGTCATATGCCCACATGCTCTGAACCTGTGAACCCGCCTTTTCAAAATCTTCTCTTGAAAACTCAATAGAAAACCTAATCCAAACCATGCTTTCCTTTATGAAAAATATGCAAAGCATGAAACAGGAAATGATGAGAAACTGAAGGATGTTAATGCAGATTGTATTGAACCAAAAATAGGCTCGTTAATAATTTCTTATTGGAATGCAAATGGCTTAAGCCAACATAAGCACGAAGTGGAAGTTTTTCTTTAAAATGAAAAAATCGATATACTTTTAGTCTCTGAAACACTGGCTGCTTTACCAACGACAAAAACCTTCAAGCGGCAGGGCCTGTGGTGACACAGGAATCAATATACGTACCACTATACTACTTAACACTACTGCCCGAATATTGGACGAACCACATACAAGCGACATCAGTTAATATCACTGCCATCAAAACAGTTAAATCATCAATCTATTGTCCTCCAAGATAAAATATTGACCAATATCGATTACTATGCTAAACGCACGTTCTGGAGATCACGCCTCACTACAACAAGAGGTAGACAACTACTTAATGCCGTAATATCCCCTAAACAAGACGCGGTTTCTAGCGGAAAACCTACTTATTGACCTTCAGACTCCCGATTTAATTGACTTTGCCTCAATATACTAAGCGTCAAAACATTTCTGTATGTCTATCATTAGATCTTTTATCAGATCAGTGTCAAACAATTCTCAACTTGATTAACATTATACAAGTGAATGAGCTTATAACTTCTTCTACTAAGCGCACGAACTAAACACTCCAGACACACATGCCTGAAAAAATCCCTTAGAATCGCCAGATGCAATAGAGTCAGCCGTAACCCGTTTTACTGATGTATTAAACAATGCAATAGTAGCTGCTTCAGCAAAAGCCTCAAGGGCACAGTTATATTATACAGCCACAGAACATCGACTTACTCACTAGAGAGAAAAATAAGCTCAGAAAAGACTGCTTACCAACTTATAGAAGAAGACTTTAAAATTGTCAGAAGTAGTTAAATGCTGCCTTGAAGTAATTGTGGAATCCGATCTCAAGAGTTGCCTATGGAACCTGGAACCATCAAAAGGAACAGATAGTTTCCTGGAAAGCCATAGAAAACTGGCTAAGACTGATAGCTCATGATTCACCTCTTCGTCTATAAAACCATGGTTGGGCAATAACTGCCGAAGAGAAAATAAAATCATTTGCAAACATTTTTGAAACTGTATTTACACCAAACACTTATTTAGCTATCATCGATACTACAAGTTTGAACAGTACAGGAATCCCAAATCGCTAATCAATCAGTTTACCTATGATAGACGAATCCACCTCGTTACAGACTAAAAGATATCGAACACTCGATAAATGATCTTAAACTACAAAATCTCGAGGAGGGGTTGGGGTTAATGCGAAAACGCAATGCATGTATAGGGACATCCCCTGAGTTGTTATTAAAAATCAATTGTCTTTCCCTTCTATACTAGATGGAATAGTCAAACTTCTGCAGTAGGTGCTCAGATGGCTAACCTACCTGTAGGGGACTCTATCCAATTCAACTATTTAAGGGACTGATGATCCGTAATTACGGTAAAATGATATTTCTTGAATTAGAGTTTTACGGATTCCCTAGATTACCGCCAAACTCTCCTTTTCGCTAGAAGTCTAATTTTCCTCTACCTCACAAAGGTTTCGACAGGCGCACGCAATGACATGTTCTTGGCCATCACTTTCTATGTTAAGACGCCTCCTAATCCATTGTCACTTGCATCGGTTCGGAGTGTGAAGGTCGGATAAATTCGGGTAAGACCACTACTTGTGTGTTGTGTCCAGCGCGCCTTTAATACGTCAAATGCAGTCTGCAGTTCTTCGGTCCCCTTCCAATGATTCACTTTTTTAATAGCGATTCTGTGATTGCGGCGAACTCGGAAACAAATATACGGCACCATCATGCCATTCCTTAATATCTGCCTAACTCACTCACATTTTGGAGGAAGTGTCATTAAAAACGTGGCCCAAATATTACGTTTCTATTTTCACAAATTCGCGTTTTCAACGTTTAATCTTAAATTAGCCATTCGCAGTTAGTGGAGTACCTCTGTCAGGTGCTTCAAGTGCTCAGTTAATGTTTTTCTGACCACAATGATACAATAGAGATATGCAAAGACGCAAGGTTATATTTTCACGAAGTTTATTAAGGATGTCGTTTGTTCGCGGTTAAGGAAAACCATCAGGCACGATGCGGCTATTTAAATGTCGAAAAGTCCACGCCTTGTTCCATTTATCATTTTAGATAGTGTGACTCGTGAGCTGAATAGACTATGTGACGGTTCGATTAATCCATTGAATATCAACCGTTTACGTCTGCATTGATAAAAGCTTGCATGACGGGATTCCGGGGCACATCGCCGCCCCTTCATGTCATCTGTCATAACGATTTTATGAGAAACAACATTCCTGGGCCCTTGTACGTCGTCAAACTTTTACAATTCTATTTCCAGGAGTTTTTTTTTATTATTTATGTAGTTTGCCCATGCAAACGGATGACAGTGTGCATCAATACGGGCAGTAGCGTGTAGCGAAACAGACGGACGACAAAGAAGACAAACAGAGAGAGTTACACTATTCATTCTCCCCCTCACTGATGTTCGCCTAAACAGCAGCGAGGAGAAGTATGGTGTGTAGGGATGACGAAGGAAAACAGACAGACAGTTTTATTGGAGTTTGTAAACGACAGCAGACAAGTGACAACGGAACGGATGAGACAACAGACGTGATCGTTTCCTTAAATGAATTAATTAAAATAAGAAGTCAATGTAAAATAGTTTAAGACAGTGAATTCGATATTAAATGGATTATTTGAAACGTATGTGACCACCGTGTTTTATTGAAGTGGATATGGTTTATCCTACAAATTTGGGGGCTCAACCGATTTAATGAACATAGTGCTGAAATTTGTTTTTTCATTGGAATTTGATGTGAATGTGAATGGTGGAAAAAAAAACACAAGTAAAACCCAATTCAAAGCAACATAAACCCAAAATTTAAATAGTGTGTGCAAAATAACTTCGCATTAAAGCGAAGAAAACGGAAAAAATCACTAAAAAAAAAATACTGTTACCCACAAAAAAAAGGAAAAAATGCGAGCGGTTTATTTCCAATAAACAAACAAAGTGTATTGAAATTGCAACAACAGAACGAATATAAAAATCAAACAAACGAAAAACAGTTGGATGAACGCGTTAGAAAAAACACCAACAACAGTCTAACACAGAACATTTAAAGAGATAATCTGAGATAAAGTGAATAAGAGAAAGTAAGAGAATCGAAATCGACACAAAAAATAAGAGTATCGAGATCATTAGAAAAGAGTGTTGCACACACATACACACGCTACTTCAAAACAAAACAAAATAATAACAAGAAAGAGAAAAGTGTTAAAAAGTGGTGCATTTAAAAAGAAAAAAAAGAACAAAACAATAGAAAAAAGAGTAACGAAGAAACGTATTAACACCAAAATAACGATGGTGGTTATCAAACGTTGAGAAATAATAAACGAAAATTTAACTTAAAATTTTTAAATTGAGCTGTCTGAAAAATACAATTTAATACTTAATGAAAAATATAAACTATTCAAAACAATTATGTTGTTCGTTCGTCAAATTAAATTTCTTAATTAGTTAATTTTTTATTACTTTCATTCATTCCTAAGTATAAGTCTATAAAGTTTATATTTGTGTTCCCTTCGCGAATGAAGTTTTAAAATCGCTTCCGAAGAATTTAAAATATTTATTTATTTGTGAACTTAACTTAAACATCGACATCAAGCGAGTTGGACGCTTTTCCTAAATCCATATAGTCGATATTCTTGACTAGGGGTTCCTTGTAAATGAGGAAAATACAAAAATGAAAAAATATGGAAAATATCAACCATTAAAAGACAAAAATTAATCTAAACCAAAGGAGCCTAATCCAAAAATACATAAAGGACGGATACGACGATCGAAAATCGATATGATTTACTAAGTACCGACGAAAATACTGAAGAAGAAAACAGTGCCATACGAGTAGTAAAATCTCCCTCAATATATTTGCGAGAGCAAACATCAAACACGCTTGAAAAAAATTATCAAAGTTTTTGGGTGAAGACAACTTTGACGCTGTTTCATTAAAGAGAGGTAACGTTCTCGAAACTAAAATACAGATATACCCCGTACTCCTGTATAGAAAATTAGTAGACCAGTTCGATAAGGAGAATAGGAACTACCTCACATATCAACTAAAAAGTTCAAAAGGCCTAGTAGTTGTACTAAAGAGTATTGATAGTTCCGTATCACATGAAAAAATTAAAGAAGAGCTTTCGAATAAGGTTACGAAATAAAGTCAGTAATAAATATACTGAACAGGAACAAAATACCTTAACCCATATTCAGGGTGGAGCTGAACTTTGATTCTTTAAGAATAAAGTAGAAAGGTGCCACACATCCAATATACGACTTAAAATATGCAATAGAATAATCAAGGTAGAGAAGCCACTGAAGCTTAACGATGCACCCCAATGCACAAATTGCCAAGAATTTGGTAATACAAAGGCCTATTGTAAGTTGCCCTCTATATGCGTCAGTTGTGGCGATGTGCATAAATCTGTGAATTGCCCTCACCCAAAAAGTAACGTAAACGTCAAGGAATGCAGCAAATTGCGGTGCAAACATTACGGTAAACTATAGAGGCTTTAGTGTATATACTCATATTAATAAATTCAAGACACCAGTCGGTGCACAATATCAGCATTTAGCATATCCCAACTTATCCAACGTGACCGCGATGGCAGATTCTAGCTATAAAAAAATATCTTAAAAGGCACACTCATGCAAGGCATGTCATATGCCCACATGCTCTGAACCTGTGAACCCGCCTTTTCAAAATCTTCTCTTGAAAACTCAATAGAAAACCTAATCCAAACCATGCTTTCCTTTATGAAAAATATGCAAAGCATGAAACAGGAAATGATGAGAAACTGAAGGATGTTAATGCAGATTGTATTGAACCAAAAATAGGCTCGTTAATAATTTCTTATTGGAATGCAAATGGCTTAAGCCAACATAAGCACGAAGTGGAAGTTTTTCTTTAAAATGAAAAAATCGATATACTTTTAGTCTCTGAAACACTGGCTGCTTTACCAACGACAAAAACCTTCAAGCGGCAGGGCCTGTGGTGACACAGGAATCAATATACGTACCACTATACTACTTAACACTACTGCCCG
The DNA here is from genome assembly GCA_963513945.1 of Hydrotaea diabolus. Lineage (NCBI taxonomy): Eukaryota > Metazoa > Arthropoda > Insecta > Diptera > Muscidae > Hydrotaea > Hydrotaea diabolus. The sequence goes on along the minus strand of OY740716.1, from coordinate 109,946,531 downwards.
AATATTGGACGAACCACATACAAGCGACATCAGTTAATATCACTGCCATCAAAACAGTTAAATCATCAATCTATTGTCCTCCAAGATAAAATATTGACCAATATCGATTACTATGCTAAACGCACGTTCTGGGGATCACGCCTCACTACAACAAGAGGTAGACAACTACTTAATGCCGTAATATCCCCTAAACAAGACGCGGTTTCTAGCGGAAAACCTACTTATTGACCTTCAGACTCCCGATTTAATTGACTTTGCCTCAATATACTAAGCGTCAAAACATTTCTGTATGTCTATCATTAGATCTTTTATCAGATCAGTGTCAAACAATTCTCAACTTGATTAACATTATACAAGTGAATGAGCTTATAACTTCTTCTACTAAGCGCACGAACTAAACACTCCAGACACACATGCCTGAAAAAATCCCTTAGAATCGCCAGATGCAATAGAGTCAGCCGTAACCCTTTTTACTGATGTATTAAACAATGCAATAGTAGCTGCTTCAGCAAAAGCCTCAAGGGCACAGTTATATTATACAGCCACAGAACATCGACTTACTCACTAGAGAGAAAAATAAGCTCAGAAAAGACTGCTTACCAACTTATAGAAGAAGACTTTAAAATTGTCAGAAGTAGTTAAATGCTGCCTTGAAGTAATTGTGGAATCCGATCTCAAGAGTTGCCTATGGAACCTGGAACCATCAAAAGGAACAGATAGTTTCCTGGAAAGCCATAGAAAACTGGCTAAGACTGATAGCTCATGATTCACCTCTTCGTCTATAAAACCATGGTTGGGCAATAACTGCCGAAGAGAAAATAAAATCATTTGCAAACATTTTTGAAACTGTATTTACACCAAACACTTATTTAGCTATCATCGATACTACAAGTTTGAACAGTACAGGAATCCCAAATCGCTAATCAATCAGTTTACCTATGATAGACGAATCCACCTCGTTACAGACTAAAAGATATCGAACACTCGATAAATGATCTTAAACTACAAAATCTCGAGGAGGGGTTGGGGTTAATGGTAAAATAACTTCCTCATTCAGCTATCAGAACAATATTATTTATCTTCATCAACATTTTACGCCTCAGTTATTACCCTCAGTCATGGAAGCAATATGTAATAGTTATGATTCCGAAGCCTGGTAAAGACCCAACTCAAATCAAGTCGTATCAACCAATAAACTTGTTATCAATTATTTCAAAAAATTTTTAGAGCATTTTTCTAAAAAAAGATAAAACCTTATGTTTCCACAAATTGCGTAATCCAGGACCAACAGTTTGGTCCTCGAGAGAACCACAGTACAATAGAAGAAGTACATCGTATAACAACTAAGAGAAGCCTACCAGAACAAACAGTACTGCTCAGCTCTCTTCATAGATATTTCCCAAGCCTTTTACAAAGTATCGCATGAAGGAATTTTGTTCAAAATATGTCGATTGTTACCAGTCAATACTCATAAACTGTTCGCAAGCTATTTATCAAATCTTCAAAGTGAAATCAAGAGGTAAATTTTCAAATCCCAAAAAAATTTCTGCTGGTGTCCCCCAAGGAAGCATATTGGGGCCTATTCTATACATTATATTTACTGCTGATAAGCCTACCTCTTCTTTAACACATACGTCCACTTTTGCCGATGAAACAGCTTTTGTCAGTATCCATCAGGACCCTACAGCTGCATTTAACCAACTACAAATGCACATCCGAGAACTTGAGAAATTGTTGCAAAAATTAAAATAAATAATAATCGCACCTCACGTTCACCCTCAGAAAGGAGCCGTGTACTCCTATAAAAATATTCAATTCTATGGTGCCCAAAAAGATAACGTAAGGTAACAAGGAATACACTTGGGTCGTCGTCTAACCTCGTCAAAACATAAATATGAAGGTATCACAAATAAATCTGAAATCCAACCTGCTACAATGGCTAATGGGTCCTAGCGGTCCAATTTGGACAGCATGCGTGACCAATATCAATAAGATACAGAGAAGACATTGCAGCATCCTAAGAATGATCGTCAGAGCTTCATGGTACATAAGGAATTCATATGGATCTAAATATTAGAACCTTCACAGAAGAAATTAGAGATTATTGCCAAAGTTACGTAAAAAATTAAGTTCCAATCTAAACGCACTGGCCAGAGGTATACTTTATTGTTGTTGTTAACTCTGGTTAGACCCTTTAGATTAACTAGGTTTAAAAATTGAATACTTTTTGTTATTTCATTCCGTAAAAGATTCAATAAATAAATAAATTTTAATTTTTTTAGTAAAATTTAAAATAAAGGCCGAATACAAAAATTAAAAATGACTGCGTAAATAAATAAAATGTAAACAAAGTTTGTGAATTGAATTTGCCGCAAAAGGCATATAGTATTCTCATGTACCTTAAATTCTCCCCTCTCTCTAAATCATTATAACATTGCCATGTAAGGCCACTTTCGCTTAAGTCACCTCACTACTTTATTGTTGTTGTTTACTCTGGTAAGACCCTTTAGTAAACAAGGTTTAAAATTTGAATACTTTTTGTTATTTTCATTCCGTAAAAGATTCAATAAGTAAATAAATTTTAAATTTTTTAGTAAAATTTAAAATAAGGGTCGAATACAAAAATTAAAAATTACTGCGTAAATAAATAAAATGTAAAAAAAAGTTTGTGAATTGAATTCGCCGCAAAGGGCATTTAGTTCGAGTATTCGTATGTACCTTGAATTCTCCCCTCTCTCTAAATCATTGTAATATTGCCATGTAAGGCCACTTTTGCTTAAGTCACCTCCCTGTTCAATAAAGACTGTCGAACCGCTTAATCTAAGAAGTCATTTCGTTTGGTCGCTTTATTTTGTTGAAACGGTCATCTAGAATATCCTTTTATATGAGCGCAGAATCCAGAGTAGAGTTAATCGCATAGTTTTTCGATGAAACATCCTAAAGAGTTTAGGATTAGATGGGTTCCAGTATCTTTTTTAAATCGACAAGTTTTCAAAAAAAAGTGCTTTCTTACCTAGAAAGCAGAGATGATTAGAAAATGTGCCTTCATGGGAAAAGAAAGCACACACGCATATATTCCTTTCATTATACAAAATCAACAGCGTGGAGTTGACGACATCAAGCAGCGGGCACCCTATTAGCAAAGGAGTATCAATAGCAAAAATTCGATAACTTCAAAAAGATCACAAGCGTAGATGTCATGCATATCCATTGGCATTGAGCAGTTCACGTCATCAAGAATTAGGCATCCTACCGGCAGAAGAATTAAAGTAGTAAAAGAATACGACAACATCAACAAAAATCCACCATCATTGCTCCAAGGCTAGAATATCCAATTCCAAAAAGAGTGAGATGAGGAGAGCAGGTATGTGCCATAGTAATTGGTTTTCTTTATGTATGATAATTTCAAAAAACCAATTAAAAACAACAATAAGTTTGAGTTTAAAATCGGAAAAAGACATATCAAAGCTAAATGTAAAACTCGAAATAGAAGAAAAGAGAAAGAATTTGAACATAAACCAAATATATAAAAATTCCGTTGTAAAGCCCAATAACATAATAATTCATGATAGAAGTACCCAAAAACTAAAAAAATATAATTTAACACTGTAAAAATAATTTTTTTGTACCCACTCTTATAAACAGTACGAAAAAGAAGAAAGGAAAGAGAGGTAAGGAGAAATAGGAAGCAATTCACACACGCGGGACATTTGGCAACGAAACGAAGAAAAAAGTCGAAACTGATCAAACGTCAAAGCGGGCGGACATCTAAAAACTTACGTAAAGAAAACAAAACAGAAAACATTATTAACAAAAAACATTAATCAATAAAGAACAGTCTAAGAAAAAAACACAATAGTACAACATCAAGCGATGTTTGTTAAGATGCAAATGCAACAACAACAAAAAGGGTCAGTCAAAGAAATATTTGCATTGTAATTTTTATTAAATTCAAATTTGTATAAAATAAAAAATTTATTTAAAAAAAAAAATAATAACAACACAGTGCGGCTCAACAAAAAAAAACATTTAACATCAAAGCGCTGGAAAGTATAGTTTCAAGGCCAATGAAAAAAAGTGACTACAAAGGGAACTAAAAAGATTTAAAGAAGGTATGTAAATCGTAAATTGCAACACAAATATCGCAACACAAACATTATTTTTTTATTTTAAAGAGCAAGGAAATATTCCTTAGTGGAGCAGTTTACTCGGAGTTTTCAACAATTAACTGTTGTGGAATTTAGAGTGTTGACAAAAAAAGCGATATCGAGTTGTAATTTCCTTGATTACTGAGTGTTTTAATTTATTTGGTCTTTTTTTTTAATATTGAACATTGCTTACCTTAATTATACCTAAATATTTTACACACTACAAATTAAGTGAACTAATGTAACGTCAGCAATAAATTTGGTGATGATACGCTATAGCGTAAAGATATTTGTTGTTGCTAAATAGTTGTGGCTAAATTGTCGTATTTTCTACATCCAAACCAAATCAGAAATTTATCAGACTTGAAACATATAATATTGGCTGACCCAAATTTCTTTAAACCAACCGTCAACTGATATGTGTGATTATTTGCCACTTATTAATTTGGATGGCGTCATTCCTTACCAGGAAAACGGACTGGAAGCCAGAGAATCACAATTCGGATGGCATTACCGACAACGACAATCAATACATTTTCAACATTAGTCGGAGAATCAGCTGATGCTGCTATTAATTCTCAACATAAGAAATTTTGGAAAATGGAAGAAGTTGAACAACCGATAAGCGCCGCTGAGAACGATGTACATATATTTCTAGGAACTCTACCAAACAGACAACTTATCGACAAGCAGATGGACAATATGTTGTGCGGCTACCCTCCCGTAAAGAAATTTCTGAGACAGTGTTCCAGGGACTATCCAGAAATATAGCATTAGCTCAATATCATCGAATGGAGAAAACTTTTAGAAAAACTCCAGAGTTGATGCAGCGATACGAATGATTTTTACAGGAGCATATTAATTTCGGAATAAATATTATTTGTATTGATTTCGGAAATGAAATATTTGAAACTCCAGAAGAGAAACAGCGCTGGCGGTATTAGCAGTTCGTGTTCACAGGGGATATCGAAAAAAAAATACCACCATTTGTGCTATTTGTTTATAAACCTCAGCCTAAATCACCCAAGTTGTGACTGCGAAGAATCGAAATTCATGTCAATAAAGTTCTATCGGGAGGACAGAGTTTGGATGAAGCGAAAGATAAACAAGCCATACTTATGCAAAATTTAGCTTCAGCGTCCTTTCCTTTCAAAAAGATCACGGCAAAACATAAGTACCTGCTGGAATATGTAGCCCGATTCTCCGATTGTTACGAAACAACAAATACTCTGGGTCATTGCCCATTATATGACCCGTTATATTGGCTCGGTCCAATCGTTGAATGGAGTTCATTTAAAGATAACTTAGCATACATAAATCTCTAAAAATACTGAGATAATGCTAGTACGGCTCCAAAAGTCTACCCAAACCTTCAAGAACTCAGGACTAGTTACTAGGAAACATGTAAAGACAGAGAACAATCCAGCTGATTTGGGCACTCGTGGACACTTAACGTATGACTTGATCAAAAATAGTCTTTGGTGGAATGGCCACCTTGAATTCAAAAATCAGTTGAATCATGGTAAGAACCTCGAAGTTTTAATCCTACAGACTTGGATGTAAAAATATCCTTTAGTTTTTACACAACCGCAAATGAATGTGTTATTACATGATTTTCATTGTACATAGCTCATAACACGTAGGATGCGTGTTAATCGAACCAAAAATCGTTTACTCAGTATTTCCCAACAAACACACTACCCACCCGAATACGATTGCCTAATGAGGAACAAATTGATTAACAACAAAAGTAATATTAGTGCACTAGTTACTTTTCTGAACAAAAACCTTGTAATGCGAGACCACGGTCAAATTGAGAATTCAGATATTAGCTTCGACGAATGACATCCGATTCTCATCCCAGAACGATCCCACTAGCTAATCTCCTCATAAAATATAGTCAGCATATTCATAAAATACAAAATAATTAAGGTCTTGTAGCTTGATGGAACTACTTTACTACTGTCATCTTAAATGTATTATCAAATTTACTGAATGTCGAAAGATCGATTGTAAATAAAGAAATATAATAAAAAAAAATCATCACCCTACTGATCCGCATTGAAGAAATTTTGAATTCGAGGCCATTGCCACCCATGTCAGACAACGTATCAGAACTGTAACCATTCACCGCCAGTGATTTTTTAAGTGGCGCTCCTTTGACAGCTCTTCCCGAGGTCCTGGAAGATCTTCTAAGAGATAATTTATAGTATTTGACCAAATAGAGAAGACTGAAGGCAATAAAACATATATTCAGCCAGAGATGGAAATCAGAATATATTACGGAACTTCAAAGGATATATAAGTGGAAGTCTACGCACGACTTTGCCATCGTGAAAGACGAGCATGTACCTCCAACTGAGTGGCGCTTGGACCGTATAACGAAAGTGGTCTACGGTAAAGATAATGTTCCTATTGCCGAAATCAAAACCAAAAAATTCGTCCGATCGTAAAGCTCTGCGTACTCCCGTCTCAACAGCCTGACACAAATCAAAGTAAAACTAAATTTGAATCTTGTCAATGATCATATATTCGAATTTCAATTATTTATTGCAATTTTTTCTTTTTTTCCTTTTTTGTTGTTCTCCGCAGAACCAACGACCACCGTGGAAGTTGCCAGCTTTGTGGCAAGAATCAGTTGCTAAAGCGACGCCCGGAATTTCTCACACACGAGCGTCCTAAAGCCGTCAAAAAACTTCAAGTCTGCCTCAAATGTCAGTCGGAGACAATGTTTGCTTTCACCGTGATTCACCAGGAGGAAATTAACCAGCTTTTCCACCCTAGAAAAATCCTTTCCGACGCTCCTGCCGATCTCAAAGATTATCCCATCAAGGCACTGGAAAAGGGTCTGAGTAAGGTCCCAATAAATTTTTGCGATATAGCTCAGGCTAGCCTTAAGAGAGCCTAGGAGGATCAACCAACCTCCGCTGCATTTTGCAATGGAGAACGAATATGACATTCGGAGTGTTTCAACTTGTTACTAAAACCAATAAAGTTTGACTTTAAGACTTTGTGATTGTTGACAAATTACAGGTCAACATGACGGCCGCAGTACGTCAGCTGTTAGACATTTCTATCCAGGTGAGTGGAAAGTCAGGCAGCCAAGAGGAAAGAGGGAGTAATGTGGGAAATTCATTGGCCTGAAGTCATTTCCACATACCAATGAAAAAAGAATTCGATCTGTAGTGTATAGTACGTTCAACCTCCCACTTGATAACAACCGGGTGTGAGTTTCTGAAAGGTCACGTATTCCCCACTTCCGGAATAAGTCTACGAATGTCTGATGAGCCAACACTATTAAAGTAACAATAGAATATTGACAAACAGCCCACATTTCGACGATGACCGAGAGAGACAATAGATTTTTATACACTACTGTCACCTATTAGCGCCATCGTTCTCCTTTTAACGCGGTCAAGTAGTACAATGATGATCCACGAGCATTTTCCCATATCTAAGATTTGTATGCAATATTCGGCCTTGTGTAAGTTGCAGATATATTAAAAAGGTCAGAGAGTGTGAAATGTTTATTGTACTGCTGTAGAAAACCTATACACTTGAGAACTTCTTTAGACACTTCGCATACATGTTTCGCACAACAAGCGTCACGTTGCATTTTTATGTCCAGAACATCAAGAGCGTGTGATTGTTCAATATCCATACCATCTTAGTTATGTCTCGATATAACCCAGGCCAATAATATCACCGACAGATCCGTTGGATAGACTTACATACGCATAGACGACCTGCAGTGAGCTGTAAATAATTCTCGGACAGAACTCGGTTATGTATATGTGGTGAAAAATAAAGTTTCCATGGCGTACTGTTCTTGCCTGCCTAGGGAAATGGCGGTACGCGAGGTCTCCTATGATGACATAATCTTTGAATTTTTCTGGACAACTCCTGATGGCATCCTTTTCCCCTTTGATCCAGTTACACTCGCTGGATTCTTCTGTCGTTCCATGTAGTCTTTCCACTGGTTGTTTGGAGAGGGCTTCTGCGACCTGTCCTCAGGCGTTTTAATGTTGTCGGTGTAAAACTATCGTTCATCGTTGAAAAAATAAAGTACACACACTACATAAAAAAACATAACAGACGTCGTCCTTTAACAGAAAAAGAAATACACACACGCTAATTAAAAACATACAAAATAAATAAGGAAGAATAACCAAACCATAGCATGAAAAGAAGCACAAATTTCGAATCCATAAATTTAACACTCCAACTATAACAACAAATAACATAAAAAATATTTACAACACTTAACCCCAGCACAAACAGTATGTGTGGGCGCCAGTCATATGTAGAATTTAGAGACAGGAAGCCGAAGCCCCGTAGAGTTAAACAAGGAGTTCTTCAGGGTGGAGTGATCCCCAGCTCTGCCCTCTAAATTTACTGCACCACCAGACGGCGTTGAAATTGTGTCGTACGCTAATGATTGCACAATTATGGCATCAGGACCTATGACCTATGATATCCCCAGCTCTGCCCTCTAAATTTACTGCACCACCAGACTGCGTTGAAATTGTGTCGTACGCTAATGATTGCACAATTATGGCATCAGGAACTATGGTGGATGACATCTGCGAGAAAATAAACTATTCACCGACTTAGCACGTTTTTTCACTGCAAGGAATATGCAAATATCCGCCTCTAAATCTTCAGCCACATTTTTTACTGCATGGACCACAGAGGTGCGGTTGTCACTCAATGCGAAAGTCGATGACGTCAATTTCCTGTTGTCTAAGCAACACCTGCTAGGGTGTTTTCGAAGTAGTAATCCTAACCACCATCTCTCGGACAGGTTGTCTCCGCTCAGGCATATCAGGTACGATCTTCATGATCTACAGAGAGATGTCCAGCGGTACAAGATAAAACCTTTAGATCATCGAAACTATCAGGCAGGTCTAAACAACATTCACGCTGATAAAGTCGCACAGCAGTATCCAGCTACAGTGTAAATGTAGTGCTACGGGAAGCATCCCTCGAAGATTTCACCTGAGAAGAAGGTACTACCTCGGCAGACTCACGTGGTTCTGGCTCAGCTAAGATCTGAATGGTGCAGCCACCTCATTCTTATTGTGCACACTTGGTTACGCTCCGGACATATGCCCCACCTGCCATCAGGGACCACATGATGTGCTGCACCTCTTCAATTGTCTGGCAAAGCCCACTTAGCTGACCAGGCCGCTGTGGACGCATCCAGTTCAAATGGCGCGTTTCTTCCACCTGGATATTGAAGTAGATACCCCATAGACGAACAGGACTTCAAAATAAAATATATATAACAATAACAAACAAAACTCTTTTGTGTTCGATTTAAGGGATATCACTAAGCATTGAAGGAGACCAACAGCGACAAAGGGTTGAGATAGTTAGTTTCTGGTTGGCGTAATAGTAAAGAAATTTAGTTCCATTTCGACAACACATAAGGGTTGCGAGCGAATTTTTTCGGGCGTATTCGCACATTCACTGCCATATGCCTAATGTTCTGGCATTATAAGTATATGAGCCCCAGTTCCGTAAGTATTGTGATTCAAAGGATTTTTAAATGCCTGGGTACCACACCCTATCACTTTTTATTTCTTAGAGAGTTCTTGGGGTATATGTATGTACGTAACAATATAGTGTTTCAGAGCGAGCACCACTTGTGGGCACAAGATTCAGCATTTAACTCCCTTTAGTATAATTTCAGGATTAAAACACACGTTCTACATTTATATATAGAAGTACAAATCCGTTAATGAAGGCTTCCCTTAATGGCTCTGACACCCTTTCCGATTCAATAACAAAAGTATGGATAGTTATCCGGACAGTAAAATTGCCATTTCTGGGGATTTCGTGTTCCGCTGTTCGTGTTGCTTTGATTCCAGCCCCAAAGAGTACAGATTTTATCTTCGAGAATGACCTTTGGGCTGAGCTCAGCCACCGTTTTCAGCATTTATATTAAAAACATTGCTTTCTTGATAACGACATAACTGCTGCAAATGATCGAAATTATAATTTGACTTCTAATGAAGAAATTTATTCCAAATATAGCTGAACCAAATCAGTTGGTTTGACCAGGCCTGTAGTGATGCTATCAGATCTAAAGCGGAGGAGTTAAAAAATTAAAGTTTGAGCAAAAACGCTAATAAGAAACTGCTGAGTAAACGGGCAAGTAATTGACCTGTTATTTACAAACTTTTTGTTTTATTTTTCTTCAAGCTTAAGGTCAGTTTTTTATTTTCATTTATTTGTTTCGATATTTCGCTATCCTTCGGATGTCGCCAACTGGAAATCTTAAATTATAAAAAAATTTAACAACACGTATATTACATTATTGTTATTTCACAAAACAAAAAGGAACATAAAAAACTTACAGGTGTAATAATAAACAAATGTCACAACAAATCAACATCTAATATTGTACTAAATCCGTTTCTCTGTTTGTTTATAATATGTCTAAACATGGTGTATTTATTTATTTTTTTCTTTATTAAAGTATTTATATATTATAATAATAAGTGACTAACTAGTAGTTCATGTAGGATTTAAAAAATAGACTTAAAACAATAAATAGAGTTAACTTAAAACAAATAAATTAATTAAATTACTATCAGCAAGAGAAAACAAATTAAGATCAGTTAAAGCGTGTTACCAGGTCGTGTGGTTTAAATCGATTGAGTCTTCTGGTCAAACCAGATGTTCGCAATAGATTTTTGGCTTCTATGTTTGTATGCTGTTGAAGTCGTATGTGATATCTTTGTGCGTTAATTGATTCTTCTTGTTTAATAGTAATCGTAGAGATCATTATTTCTAATGTACCAAGGAGCAGTTACTATGCTTCTAACTGCCTTATTTTGAAACACTGGATTTTTTCGATTGACTTGTTTTTTTCGCACCCCCATATCTGAATGTCATATAGCCATTCTGGTTTCAGAACTTGGGTGTATATCATCAGCTTATTATCTATAGATAGTACTGAGTTTCTTTTAATTAGCCAATGTAAATTTCGGTATTTAATGTCTAGTTCTTCGCGCTTTTTATCTATGTGTTCATTCCAGTTTAGTTTTGAATCTAATACTATTCCAAGGTATTTAGCTCCACTCGCGGTAGGTATTAGGTTATTATTAATGCACAAAGGAGTGTAGTTTGTTGCTATATTTACAAAGTTAACATGTGTTGATTTGCTGCTATTTAGTTTTAGACCCCAGGACCCATAGCCGATTGCTGTACTCCATTTAGTGCAATTTGCCAATTATTTTTAGATTCGGTGGTATTCTGACCAGTCGAAATTAGTACTGTATTAGCAAATGTACCAACAAAGGAGTTATTAGTCAGATGCATATTGTATGTGTATATATAAGGTACAGCACCGGTTCTAGAATGCTTCCCTGAGAAACTCCTGAAGTTATAGGGTATAATTCGAAGAATTCATTATCGTACCGGACTCAGTTGAATCTATCCTTGATGCATGACGTAAGGATGTCGCAATAATTTGTCGGGAGTAAAGTTGTACGTTTTTGAATAAGTTCACTGTGCCAGACTCTGTAAAATGCTTGGGAAATGTCTAAGTTTCTTAACCTCATTGAATATTAGCACATTGTTAGGATCTTGATAAAGTTGGTTGTACGAGACTTCAGAATCCTCATTAGGAATGATGTTTTGGTTAGTATTTGAGAATAATGTGCTTAGGTGCTTTTCGCCCATGTTCCGTTGCTTGTTAGAATGGACGATTTCTGGATTGTAGGTCTTTTTTGACTTTGAGTGGCCTTCCATAGGGAATAACTAGTCCTTTTTTCATAGGTAAGATTAGACAGGTACTGACGTAGGTTTTGTTCATTGTATTTTTTTAATTTTTCTATTTAGATTTTTTGTAGCATTATTAAAGATTATTTTGTCTTCTGGGAAGCGAGAGTGCTGCCATTTTTTTCGTAGCTTTCTTTTATTTTTTATTAGTTTTATGATGTGGTTTGGATAGGTTGATGTACTTGGTGATTTTTTTGGCAGAGGTTTACTTATCCATGCTGCATGTTGAATTATGTTTGTTAATTTTATTGTTTCGTTTTCAATATCTTCTGTGGTGTCTATTGTTGTATGTTTGATGAAAGTATTTATTAAAAATTTGAAGTAATTCCAGTCTGTTTTTTTTTTGTTTACTAATGACTAATGACGTCTGGTATATACCATCCTCTATAATTATATTATTGGATGGGATTTTTCTTATTATAAAGAAATCGATTAGATCTGGAATCTTCGATACGTCAGAAGGCCAATACGTTGGTTTTCCGGTAGAAACTGCCTGACATCCTGATATTTTTAAAGCGCGGTATAGTTCGTTGCCTTTTGGGTTAGTTAATCTTGAGCCCCAGTGAATGTTTTTTGCATTGAATTCCATAATAAATCTATATTTGTGTGAATTAATAAGTTCTCTGCGCTGTTCAGATTTTATGTTGTGTCGTAAAGGACTGTATACCGACGTGATAGACATGGGGGATTTGTTATCCATTATAGATATCGTTGTAGCTTGAAACTCTTCAGAACTCTTCATTTCCCAACCAGTGTTTTAATGTTATTACTAGGGTGAATAGTGTGGTATATTTCGTAAGTTTTGTATATTAAAAAAAAACTGCTTTACAAAATGTATTTCAATGGTGTATTAATGATGTGTTACATTCCTAATGTAAATGTTTTGTTGTAATGCTCTTCCAGTAGTATACTCGTATCAATGTGTTCGAATTTTGGCGTGTGTCTGTTTTCTGCACTGTGGGTCGCAAATGCAGTCTTTTGTGATGTAGTTTCATTTCTACATCTAATGTCCGATATTCGAGTTTTGAACATGTTTTTGGTCGTACCCACATACACTTTACCACACATTATATATTCGAAAATAACTGCTTTAGTGTGTTATGTGTCGTCGATGCAATTTTATAGTTTTCCGTGTCATATATTTCCGAGTTTCTCTGTGATTTTGTCACATATGTCATAGATTTATAAATATATATATATATATATATATATATATATATATATATATATATATATATATATATATATATATAATATATATATATATATATATATATATATATATATATATATATATATATATATATATATATATATATATATATATATATATATATATATATATATATATATATAATATATATATATATATATATATATATATATATATATATATATATATATATAAAGGGTGTCCCAAGAAGAACGCAATTTTTAAATCTGGCAACATTCGAAGTGTCATTGTTTGACATTTAAACAATTGTTATTGTTTGTTAGTAGAAGGTGCGAGGTTAGTAAAAATGGACTCAGGAACTGAAGCCAGCTGACCATGGACAGCGAAGGGAGTTCGTTAATTGGGTATTGGAGAGACAACATGAAAATGCTGATTTTGCCGATAAAATCATCTTCAGTGACGAGGCCCATTTTCATCTTGATGGCTTCGTCAATAGGCAGAATTGTCGCATTTGGGGTGCGGAAAATCCTCGAGTGATTCACGAGAAGCAAATGCATCCTCAACGTGTCACTGTGTTGTGTGGTTTTTGGGCTGGAGGAATCATTGGACTTTTTTCATGAAAATGAGGCAGGTCAAGCGCAAACAGTCAATGGTGTTTGGTATCGTGAAATGATAACCAGTTTTTTCTTGCCTAGAATTGAAGAAATGAATGTGGAGGGCATGTGGTTCCAACAAGACGGCGCCACATGTCATACAGCCAGAGAAACAATTCAATTGCTGCATCAGTCATATCCCGGTCGTGTTATTTCGCGTTTTGGAGATCAGAATTGGACGTCTAGATCGTGCGATTTAACACCATTAGATTTTTTTCTTTGGGGTTTTTTGAAGTCGATGGTTTACGCGAATAAGCCGACGACGACTCAAGCCTTAAAAGACGAAATTGGACGCTGCATTAATGAAATACCGCAGCATTCATGTATATATATATATATATATATATATATATATATATATATATATATATATATATATATATATATATATATATATATATATATATATATATATATATATATATATATATATATATATATATATATATATATATATATATATATATATATATATATATATATATATATATATATATATATATATATATATATATATATATATATATATATATATATATATATATATATATATATATATATATATATATATATATATATATATATATATATATATATATATATATATATATATATATATATTAAAAATTTGAAGTAATTCCAGTCTGTTTTTTTTTGTTTACTAATGACTAATGACGTCTGGTATATACCATCCTCTATAATTATATTATTGGATGGGATTTTTCTTATTATAAAGAAATCGATTAGATCTGGAATCTTCGATACGTCAGAAGGCCAATACGTTGGTTTTCTGCCAGACATCCTGATATTTTTAAAGCGCGGTATAGTTCGTTGCCTTTTGGGTTAGTTAATCTTGAGCCCCAGTGAATGTTTTTTGCATTGAATTCCATAATAAATCTAGTGGAGTTGATTTCAAAGGTATGCAGCAGGAAAAGAGGAAATCACAGATCTTAGAAGCAGGAGGAAAACGACAAAGAAAATCTTTTCACAGCATGACAGTGACTAACACAGAAGGTATTTCAGTATTGCCTATTTATTAATTTACATGAAAAAAGTTTAATTGTGACTTAATTTTACTATCAATTATATAGTAGAAGTGATGTCCTATTGCAGTGCAAGTGGAGATGAAGTGGAAGAATCTTCAGAAAGTAAAGCCGAAGTACAGAATGGAGCATCATGTTCAAATACCACCCAACAACGAGGAGTAAAACATGTTTTTAACGAAAGAGTAGTGTCAGCATTGGACAAATGCAAAATAAGTGATCGTTCAGCTATGCACATAATAACTGCTGTTGCAGAATCCTTAGGACATATGGCAAGTGAGCTTATAATCAATCGTACATCATTGCAACGACAACGGCGGTTAAATCGAATTAAAAGATCACAAGAAATTAAAGAGAATTTTAAGGTAAGTTCATTACAGACTACTGAATAACAATTGAAATGTGTTATATGATAAGTTGTATTACAACAGATAGACTGCGGTGTTTTGCATTGGGGTGGAAAATTACTGCCAGAAATAACTGGTCACGATAAGGTAGAACGACTTCCGGTTATTATTACTCACAGTAACGGTGAACAATTAATTGGAGTTCCGAAGTTGTCAACTGCAACTGGATCAGAAATGGCTGATGCAATATATGAACTTTTATTTGAATGGAATGTGGAAGACAATATTGTCGCTTGTTGTTTTGATACAACTGCGTCTAATACAGGTGTAATCAAAGGGGCTGCAACTTTGTTGGAAAAAAAACTTGAAAGGAAATTATTATATTTTCTTTGTCGCCATCATATCTATGAACTTGTACTTAGAGGAGTGTTTGAATGCTACTTTCCAGTAACTACTAATAAAGACGTTCAATTATTTCGGCGATTTCAAGATAAATGGAAAGACATAAACCCAAATAATTTTAAAAATCTTTTAGAAAACGACATGTTGAAACAAATTTTAAACGACGTTAAAGATAATGTAACAGATTTTTGCAAAAACGAATTAAAAAAGCAAATAGTTAGAGATGACTACAGATAACTGTTGGAATTGACCACTATATGCTTAGGGACAAGCAATAATGTTAAATTTCGTACTCCTGGCCCTACTCATCATGCACGGTGGATGCCAAAAGCATTATATTGCTTAAAAATTTATTTGTTTCGATCAGAATTCAACCTAACACAATATGAGGAGAGGTCATTGGCAGATATATGTGCGTTTATTTTAAAGTTTTACGTTAAGCTCTGGTTTAGTTGTGTTATTCCATCAAAAGCACCATATCAAGATTTATCTATTATTAAAGAAATTAACGAATTCAGATCTATAAATAAAAAAATATCTGATATTTGTATAAAAAAAATTGTCAACCATTTATGGTATTTATCTGATGAAAATGTTGCAATGGCATTATTCGATAATAACATATCTATTGATACGAAAAAAAAATTGCCGCAAAAATTAAAAATATTGATAGCTACGATGACGATGTAGAAAGTCTAAAACGTGTACTGGTAAAACCCAGCGAAATCAATCAGTTTATAGAAAAAGAACTTTATGAATTTGTTACAGTAAATACAATTAATTTTTTCTCCCGTTTTGGAATTTCCTTGCAATTTCTAAATGAAGATCCTCTGTACTGGAATGATATTGAAACCTTTAAAAATGGAATGGATATTGTTTCAAAGATAAAAGTGGTAAATGATACAGCAGAACGCGGCGTTAAATTGATTGAAGAATATAACAACATATTAACAAAGAACGAACAAGAAAAACAATACTTACTTCAAGTCGTAAGTGATTACAGAAAACGATTTAAATCGCACACTAAATCATCCTTAACTACACCTAAATAAATAGAATTAAGTTTTATTTCATGTTCCAAACAGTTTCTTCTAATAAAATCATCAACAAAAACATTTATAATTAAAATAATTCGTTTTTTTCACATACTCGTTAAAAAGGCGAGTTTGGCAGTTATTTTTATTCATAACTTTGTTTCTGGTGGGCCGATTTTTATGATTTTGGACATCTTAGATAGGTATTAAGTCATAGAATTTATTTTATTTATTTTTTTTTTTTTTTTAAAAACCAACACTCATGGGATGCCCCCTTTACATGCGGTGCATTGCGTTGGCGAGTGGAAATTAATGGATCGGAGGGGGGAAAGAGGGAGTAATGTTTGTTGATGCTTGCCTTGAACTTCTGGATGTCGCAATTAGTGGGAAATACATTTGCCGGAAGTCGATTCCACATACGGACTGTACGAGCGAAAAACGAATTTGATCTGTAGTGTATAGTGCGGTCAACTGGCCAATATATTTCGTAAGTTTTGTATATTAAAAAAAAACTGCTTTACAAAATGTATTTCAATGGTGTTGCCATTGGGTTAGTTAATCTTGAGCCCCAGTGAATGTTTTTTGCATTGAATTCCATAATAAATCTATATTTGTGTGAATTAATAAGTTCTCTGCGCTGTTCAGATTTTATGTTGTGTCGTAAAGGACTGTATACCGACGTGATAGACATGGGGATTTGTTATCCATTATAGATATCGTTGTAGCTTGAAACTCTTCAGAACTATTCATTTCCCAACCAGTGTTTTAACGTTATTACTAGGGTGAATAGTGTGGTATATTTCGTATGTTTTGTATATTAAAAAAAACTGCTTTACAAAATGTATTTCAATGGTGTATTAATGATGTGTTACATTCCTAATATAAATGTTTTGTTGTAATGCTCTTCCAGTAGTATACTCGTATCAATGTGTTCGAATTTTGGCGTGTGTCTGTTTTCTGCACTGTGGGTCGCAAATGCAGTCTTTTGTGATGTAGTTTCATTTCTACATCTAATGTCCGATATTCGAGTTTTGAACATGTTTTTGGTCGTACCCACATAAACTTTACCACACATTATGTATTCGAAAATAACTGCTTTAGTGTGTTATGTGTCGTCGATGCAATTTTATAGTTTTCCGTGTCATATATTTCCGAGTTTCTCTGTAATTTTGTCACATATGTCATAGATTTATAAATATATATATATATATATATATATATATATATATATATATATATATATATATATATATATATATATATATATATATATTATATTTGTCGATGAATCTATTTGGTGTATTAATGATGTGTTACATTCCTAATGTAAATGTTTTGTTGTAATGCTCTTCCAGTAGTATACTCGTATCAATGTGTTCGAATTTTGGCGTGTGTCTGTTTTCTGCACTGTGGGTCGCAAATGCAGTCTTTTGTGATGTAGTTTCATTTCTACATCTAATGTCCGATATTCGAGTTTTGAACATGTTTTTGGTCGTACCCACATAAACTTTACCACACATTATGTATTCGAAAATAACTGCTTTAGTGTGTTACGTGTCGTCGATGCAATTTTATAGTTTTCCGTGTCATATATTTCCGAGTTTCTCTGTGATTTTGTCACATATGTCATAGATTTATAAATATATATATATATATATATATATATATATATATATATATATATATATATATATATATATATATATATATATATATATATATATATATATATATATATATATATATATATATATATATATATATATATATATATATATATATATATATATATATATATATATATATATATATATATTAGAGGTGTTCTTATTACAGTTCTGTATAGTCTTCTCGATGTTGAGATTTAGTCAGTTGATCAAAACAAAACTTTACACAATTTTCACGTTCAGATGGACTTACAAACAGTTGTATCTTCATTGCCACTTCTGAATAATTCTTTCTTAAAACCTGACCATGATTTATGATATATATATATATATATATATATATATATATATATATATATATATATATATATATATATATATATATATATATATATATATATATATATATATATATATATATATATATATATATATATATATATATATATATATATATATATATATATATATATATATATATATATATATATATATATATATTAGAGGTGTTCTTATTACAGTTCTGTATAGTCTTCTCGATGTTGAGATTTAGTCAGTTGATCAAAACAAAACTTTACACAATTTTCACGTTCAGATGGACTTACAAACAGTTGTATCTTCATTGCCACTTCTGAATAATTCTTTCTTAAAACCTGACCATGATTTTGCAAATCTTTCAAATATTGAAACTTCTGGAGCAGAGGTTGAATATAATTTGGTTTCGAAAACGCTGAGCAATATAATCTCATACACATGGTGGCGGCAAGGTAGGTTGATTACACTACGTCCAATTTTTTTTCCAAGAGAACAGCAGCGCCTGTGTTGATACCAGTATTTGTAGACGTTGTATCGTATGAGAAGCCGCTTACTTGATCAACAATATTCCATTTAACTAGAACTTCATAAACTGCGTCTGCAATATTTTTGCCAGTTGAAGATTCCACTTTCGGTGCACCAAGAAACTTTGATGTGCCGTCGTAGCTAACCAAAATTGCAATCCGCTCAACTTTTGTGGATCCAATCAAATCTTTCATAAACTTTCCGTTGAAATGAGCTACCAGTAATTCTGCTAAAAATCCTTTTTTTGAAACATTTTTAAAAATCAACTTACATTGTCTTTAAATCCAGTTGTAATTTCATTAGATTCTTTTATACGATTTTCTTGGCGTAAACGATGAATAGTTGAACGATTAATGACAAGGTCCTCTACATGATGTCCTAATGCCTCTGCTGCTGCTATAAGGATGTGAACTGCCATTCCATCAGACACTTTGGCATTGTCTAGCGCTGCTACTAACCGAGCTGTAATAAAACTTTTGCGACCCCGTTTTTGGCCTAACACAGAGTTTGAGCTTAGGTTTTCCTTGTCAATAGATGTGTCGTTGACCGGTAAGTTGACAACACTATCTTCATCAGACCACTCCATAAGTTGAGAAACGTCTATAGAAAACTAGACGGTCAAATCTAAAATGTATTAATATACAAAACATACCTGCTTGACTCGATTTTTCTTCTTCGTATTTCCTTTTTTGCGCAGCTTTTTTATCTTTTCGTTCCTGTGCTTTTCTTTCTCGGTCCCATAAAGCCATATCCACGCCAGCCATGCAACCAGGGCGTCCTTTTTGTCTTTGCATTTCTAGAAACTGCCTATCTTCCACAATAACAATTTGGACTAGTGCATCGGCGGCGGCAATATCAAATAACTCATCCAGATGTATGTTTCAACGTCTTGTTTTTGGGCATTTGATCTTTTCCCAGAGATTGTTTTTTGAAAATTTTTCCACTTTTCATATAATTTTAGTAATTTTTCAATACACTTATGCCCTTCTCGAATCGGTATACGTGCTTGATGCCAAAATATTTGAACTGCATCGATTGCCAATTTTGCACTTTGCTTTGCTGAAAGATTTACAAAATGCATATTGTAGAATAGGACTTGCAAGACCTGACGATTTGACGGAAGCTTTGCGCCAGTAATTTGGTGAGAAACATTCCCTATTAAGTCGATTTTCTGTAAATTTTCAATGGATTTACGTGTTGTAACGATTGAAGTGCTTGGTGCTTCTTCAGTAGTAGATTTCGATGATATTTTGGACATATTAATTGTTATATATGTATACTGAAAACACCACTTGAATTACAAATTAATTAATTTCACTGTTTAGAACTCAATACACTCCGATCAACACACACATTACAAATGAAAAAATCAACTGAACTACGGATTTTTCAACAATGACATTTGCCGTTTTCCTGATAATGTTAGGAAATGTCCCGTTATCACCAGCAGGGGCTGATCTATTTTTTTTGATGGGGAGGGGGTCGCAAGATTGAAAAAAAAATCTAAAATAAAAAACTAACCAAATAATCAAAGCAAACTGGGCTGTTTTTTGCGGGGGGAGGGTTATGAACCCCTGACCCCTCTGGATCCGCGCCTGATCATCAGCGTCTCTCGTTGAGAAATAGATAATTTCCAGGAAAAGTCTACGCAAACAGTAGTGTTCTAAACAATACATTCTTTTTCGAATCGCATATACTTTTAAAGCTTCAATAATAACTACTATAGTTGGTAGAGTGATAAAGTGGATTGCGGTTTAGGTTAGCCAAAAAAATAGCCACCTATATTTTTTAACTTAAAAAAGGTCTATTTTATGGAGTGGACTTTTTGCATAACAGAAAACATTAATTTTGGCTTATAATTGATATTTCACATACCTCATTTGGGGTAACGTACCACATTTTATATTTGAAAAATTCCAATATTTGATGTCGTTTCCGGGTCCACTAAAACATATCGGATTTACTCCAGATTTGTTTTATTCACCATTTTAATATAAAAGGAACAAGAATCTGCCCGGCGGTTTATAAAAATCCGATATTTCAAAATAAGAACACCCCTAATATATATATATATATATATATATATATATATATATATATATATATATATATATATATATATATATATATATATATATATATATATATATATATATATATATATATATATATATATATATATATATATATATATATATATATATATATATATATATATATATATATATATATATATATATATATATATATATATATTATATTTGTCGATGAATCTATTTGTTTGGTCTAATGTTTCTTTAACTTTCCTTTACTATCCCAAACAGCTCGCCAACGTATTTGTTAAGCATTCTAGGCAAACTTTCTAAGTTAGACATTTTTCAACACTTATTCTATAACAATATCAATTGCAATAGGCGAAGATGGCGAGCCCATTGGAAGTACTTTGCATTGTACATATGCGATTATCGTATTTAAAATATCGATTTTATTTCATACAAAATTTTAAACTTTAAAAATAGTTATTTTTCCATGATAGCATGCTTTTCGATGTTTTCCCTCTTATCTTTAAACATGTCAATTGCATAGTCCTCTGGTATATGTACTAGGAAATAAAAATATTACGTCAAATAACACAAGCTTTTCGTCATGGCATATTGCTAATTCTATCTTTAAATTGCACTGCGTCCCCTTACATTGATTTCTGAATCAATTGCGAGCTTTTTCAAAATGTTTGGAGGCGACTTTACCAAAGAACAGAGTGGGCGTAGTGGAAATTCTTTTTTATGAATCTAAGTCCGTTAATTCTTGGAGCAAAAGCACAGTCAGTTTTGAGTTTTTTTCTTCTCTATCGCAGGATTTATATTGCATCTATGAAGTTCATCTCTTAATTCGTTGTTCTTCCTTTGTAATGATGAGGTAGGATCTTTATTGAGTCTTCTATAAGTCATCGCAATATACGATTTATTGCAGAAGGTTTCTCATCCAAAGAGCATAGTTCGACCGCAGGTGTACCACAGTGTTCTGTTCTCCTCTCTCTTTATATTTTTATTGACTCCCTCTCTTTTTTAAATTTTTATTGGCGATCATTTGGGTCAGACTATTGCCGTTTATATTAGTTCGACGGTAAGCTCCGCCTTCAAAATATTGAAGACAAAAGGCGAATAATGGATGAGATACTTATATATATTCATTCGACACCTCTCGAAAATACTCAGTATATATATATATGTATATATATATATATATATATATATATATATATATATATATATATATATATATATATATATATATATATATATATATATATATATATATATATATATATATATATATATATATACTGAGTATTTTCGAGAGGTGTCGAATGAATGGAAGAGACTTCAATGTGCATAACATATAGTTCACCTTGTTGCCTTACAAGCGATTCACTGACCCAACGGTGTTGTCGTCAATTTCTGTCAGTGGTATGGATATTGAAAAATCATATGCTCTTGATATTCTGGCATGAAAATACAATATGACGCTCGTTGGGTGGGACATGTATTTGATGATTAACTCCATGCCAGAGATGAAATACAACTCTTATATGGACAGGTTCGCTATAATGACTTAACCGTGTTTAAAGGAGTGTAATATTCTAGGTATTCACACCCACTTGTTATAGAGGCCAGTTGACCGCACAATGCCCTACAATTAAATCAATTGTGATTTTCGCTCGTACAGTCCGTATGTGGTATCGACTGCCGGCAAATGTATTTTCCACTAATTATGACTTCCAGAAGTTAAGATAAGTCTCAATAAACATTACTCAGTCTTTCCTCCCTCCGATATTTTACTATCCACTCGGCAACGCAATACATGTATAGGGGACATCCCCTGAGTGTTGGTTATTAAAAATCAATTGTCTCTCCCTTCTATACTGGATGGAATAGTTAAACTGCTGCAGTGGGTGCTCAGTGGATGCTATACTACCAGTAATGGGCTCTTTCCAATTAAACTTTTTAAGGAACAGATGGTCCGTAATTACGGTAATATGATATTCCGTTAATTAGCATCAATTAACGGATTCTCCAGATTACGGCCAATATCTCCTTTTCGGTAGAAGTGTACTAATTCTCCTCTACCTCACAAAGGTGTCGACAGGCGCATGCAATGACATGTTCTCGGCCATCATTTTCTCGTGTTAATACGACTCCTAGTCCAAAGTCACTAGCGTCGGTTTGGAGTGTTCAGTTCGGACAAATTCGGGTAAGACCTGGTGTGTTGGGTCAAGTGCATCTTTAAAACGTCAAATGCAGTCTGCTATTATTCGGCACCTTCCACTGCTTCCATTTCTTTAAAAAACGTTTCTATGGGGGCCGGCAAACTCGGAAACGAATCTACGGCACCATCATACGATTCCTTAATATCTGCCTAACGTGGCCCAAATATTTGGTTTCTTTTTTCACAAATCAACGTTTTTCAACGTTCATTCTTAAATTTGTTGGCAGTTGGTGGAGTACTGCTGTCAGGTGCTTTAAACACGCAGTCTGTGTCTTTCCATACCATAGAGATATGCAAAAGCTCAAGGTTCCAATTCCTTATCTATTCTATACTTGATACAAATATTGCCTGCCGAGGGTCTATCAAGGATGGCGTTAGGTCGAGGTTGCGTAAAAGCATCCGGCACGCTACGTCTAGTTAAGTGTCGGTAATCCATACACAGACATCTTGTTCCATTTATCTTTTTGGATAGTGTGACTTGTGAGCTGTATAGACCATGTGACGGTTCAATAAATCCATTGGAAACCAAACGTTTTACCCTGATTCCGAGAGCATATCGGCCGTCCCTACAGGCCATCTGTCATAACGATTTTATGAGAAGCAACATTCGTTGACACTTATACGGCATCAACCTTTTATAATTCCATTTCCAAGAGTTTTTTTTTATAATTATGTTTGTCGTTGATCAAATAAGTTTGGTTTGAATGTGATCATGATGGTCGGGCCGTGGTAACTTACTGTTAACCCGGCAATACTTTATTTTGATTAGAAAAGTAAAGGAAGTTATGCCCTAATATAATCGCTGCAGTTGCGATTTTGAATAAGATTGAGCCTTTTTTCTCTTGTTTCCTAGTTGGACAGGGCAGGATGCGTTCCACTCCATTCATCGTTGCGTCTCAGCTACCGTTCCGTCCTTCGTAGTTCCTTTAGCACTAATGCTGTATGCATTTCTACTTTTACCCAATTGTCAACACTCTGGAATATAAATTCCACATTGTGTTGAGAACCCGGGATGTAAATAAGTGAAGCGCTGAATATATGACAGTTAAATACAGCATGTTCTGCGGTTTCTTCTTCCTCCGCACAGTTCGGACATAAAAGCGAGCTGCCTTGTCATATAATTCACTTACGCACTTGGTGTATAGTGCACTTTCCATCTGTCTGAAAACTCTCTATCGTCAATACATTTTTGGAAAGCTCTGACGAGACATCCGGTCTTGAGCGTATTGCTTCCTTTAGTACTTTATTGGATATTCCATCGGGGCCTGGGGCTTTGATGTCACCTATTCTCGAGTATGCTTCTGTGATTTCTGTACCGTTATAACGGGAACCAGTTCTTATGTTCCGTGAGCCCATGTATCAGTCATCGGCAATGGGCGTTGTGGAGACAATGTTTCTATTATTCTACAAAGCATATCTGGACACGTTATCTGTGGCGATTTTTGACCTCCTAGTTTCTTTATAACCACATTGTAAGCTGTGCCCCATGGGTTGGTGTTTGCCCCCTCACACATTTCTCTGAAACACCTCGTTTTACTCCTTAGGGTTTTGAATCCTTTTAGCATCTCCTGAAATTTAGGCTAACCACTGGAACAGGGTGCACCTCATTTGCATATGCTCCTTATAGGCATTGATGCGTCACAAGCGTTGGTGATAATGGTGTCTAGATTCCGCGAAAGTCCCTCTGCTGTGCCCTTTTCAAGCTGATGTGAGCAAATCATTTCTCTAAAGGTTTCGCAGTCGAAAGCGGTCGTCTTCCAATTCGGTCCGGTTTGCTTTGGGCGCACGTTTTCGCTACCTCTCCGATCAGTTACATATAACATTATTGCCAAGTGGTCACCATTCTAGTGCCCATGCGTTAAATCCCCTGCAATGACCATAGGAGATCTTAGCCTTGCATCGGCAATCAGGTCATCTAGCATCCTGTAAAATTCCCAGTGCGACTAACTTGGAGGAGCGTAGCAACTGTAAAATTTCACACATTTAATTTTCGCTCTGACAAATCCTTCGTCTCCTGGCGCGTCCCTTCATGCATATCGCCAATCTATTTACCGTTATGTGGTATTCGGAATGGTTCGCTAATTACACAGTGTAAAAAAACGAATGAAGTCAAAATACCTGGGAAGTGAAATTATTTTTCTTGTAGATCTTGCTGAGTACAACAAGAAACCGATTTTGAAATATCCCAAACACCTCCAAAATCTGGAGTTACGGGCAAAAAACCGGGTTTTCGGATTTTACGCACTTACTCGTATATGCCAGTAATTTGGTGGAATATCAACCGATTTAAAGTTTTTAGGCTGATCTGGAAAGAGGAAGCTGCGAATGGTGTATACACTTTTAAACTCACACTGAAAAAAGCGGTGAATTTTTCTTGTACACACATTTTTTTAAATTTTTTTGTAATTTTTTGCTTTGGATGCATTTTTACACAGAATTTTTTTAAAAGGAAGTGAACAATTTTGATCTGAATAATAAAGGGAGTGTTCTTACAAACACAATTCGGTGACATTTAAAAAAAAAATCCATTAGAACCTGATTGAGTTATTCAACTTTTATTACAACAACATTTTTTGAAAATATACAATTATTGCAATACTACTTAGAAATGTGTGTTTGATCGTTTCCTTTTTAATTGAACATCATCAGTATCCCGTTTAAGTGACCAGCAATATTCGGAAATTAATTTTATTTTATCTTTTTCTTCAAAACCCTTTCCATTGTAATTATTTCTTGATGAAAGTGATCGCATTGTTCATCACTGAACCCGCCCAGGTTTTCTGGGTCGAAGTCTAGATGTGAATGGAAAAAATGAATTTTAATTGACATGTTGCAGCCCATTTCACCATACGTACTCAACAATTCATCAAGAATCGCGACATAATTGTTGCTTCTGTGATTACCCAGAAAGTTATCACATAGTGCAATAAAACTCTTCCATGCGCGGTTTTCAACCAAACTGAGCTTGTCGATAAAATTCTCATCTTTCATAACTTTACGAATTTGAGGTCCAATGTATATACCTGAAGTTCATCAGAACTAATAAATCGATATATTAGATCTGTGACGAAATTAATACTTTCTTTAACTTTGGCTTCGCTTAATTTTAAATTTTAAAATCTATTAAAAATCCATATGTTTGTTGAATACGTACTTTTAGACGAACCGTCAATGAAAAGTCGCCATTCGTTTGCCTTATAATTGTGACTTAATGCCGAAAAAAAGTTTGGATACATCAGCGCAATATATAAGATTACTGTCATTTTCACCAGTCTCAAAACTTTAAAAATGTCCGGTCACTTCTTCTACAGAAAGTTACACAAAAATCTTCTTCCCCCAAATTCCAGTAATCGGGACCCAATGATTTTAGCTGTCGTTTTGATAAACTTCGAAATCGCAGAAATCTGTATTTGAAACAAAATTTCGTTTCGTTGTAGATTTGGATGGAAGGTTCTTTTCTTCCACAAAATATTTTTCAGCTTCAAAACCACATATGCTCGTTGTCGGAACTTTATCATTAGCAGATATGGGTTTTGTAACATTTACACCATTTGCGTACTTTACATTTTTGCGGGTTTTAAAAGTGTGCCCTGAAACATTTGTTTCACAAAAGTGGCAATCATCTGGTTTATACCAGAGCTGCTGATGCCAAGTCATGGGCATACAAAAGCGCAAAGAAATTGAAGTTTGAACTTTGTATTTTTTTAATTTTGCACACCAATTTTCACAATCAAATTCTGGCTCATACCAGCGACTGAATTTGTAAGAACGATTGAAGTGATAATTAAACAAAACAAATGAACAAAAACTGAAACAATATGTTTACATGACGAACGGGATACGGAGATATTCAATAAAAAACGGTCAAACAAATATTTCTGAGTAGTTTGGCCAAAAATTGTATTATTTCAAAAAATTTTGCTTTAATAAAAGTGGAATAACTTTATTAAATTAAAAAATGACACCGAATTGTATTTGTAAGAACACTTTCTTTATTATTCATTTCAAAAATTGTTCTGTTCCTTTTAAAAACGCATACAATGTTAAAAAATTACAAAAATTTTAAAAAAAATGAGTTTACAGGAAAAATACACAGATTTTTTTCAGTGTTATTTTGAAAGTGTATACACCATTCAAAAGGCATTCTATCCAAATAAGCCGAAAAACTTAAAATCCGTTGATACTCAACCAAGTTAATGGCATATAAGTTCGTAAGATCGGATAAACCGGGTTTTTACCCGTAACTCCAGATTTTGGAGGTGTATGGAAAATTTCTAAAAAGGTTTCTTGTTGTACTCAGCAAGATCTACAAGAAAAATTACATCATGTTTTTTTTTCTCTGTCACACTGTGTTGTTGCTACTTCTATATCGTTTTCTCTCGTAGTTTCATTGAGATGATCCTGAGCCCCTCGCACTGATTTGGATTTATTTGCACCACTCTCATTTTCTCTGCTTTTTCGCCGTTTCTCTTAAGCTGTAAAAGCGGGTCGCCCTTCTGGGTTCCTCGTATTTTCGTGACGTTGTCACTAAGTTCCCCTGGAAAGAAGAAACTGCGAATGGTGTACACACTTTTAAACTCACACTGAAAAAAGCGGTGTATTTTTCCTGTACACACATTTTTTTTTAAATTTTTTGTAATTTTTTGCTTTGGATGCATTTTTACACAGAATTTTTTAAAAGGAAGTGAACAATTTTGAACTTAATAATAAAGGGAGTGTTCTTACAAACACAATTCAGTGACATTTAAAAAAAAATCCATTAGAAACTGATTGAGTTATTCAACTTTTATTACAACAACATTTTTTGAAAATATACAATTATTGCAATACTACTTAGAAATGTTTAAGTGACCAGCAATATTCGGAAATTATTTTTATTTTATCTTTTTCTTCAAAACCCTTTCCATTGTAATTATTTCTTGATGAAAATGATCGCCTTGTTCATCACTGAACTGGCCCAGATTTTCTGGGTCGAAGTCTAGATGTGAATGGAAAAAATTAATTTTAATTGATATGTTGCAGCCCATTTCACCATACGTACTCAAAAATTCATCAAGAATCGCGACATAATTGTTGCTTCTGTGATTACCAAGAAAGTTATAACATAGTGCAACAAAACTCTTCCATGCGCGGTTTTCAACCAAACTGAGCTTGTCGATAAAATTCTCATCTTTCATAACATTACGAATTTGAGGTCCAATGTATATACCTGAAGTTCATCAGAACTGATAAATGCGATAACATATATTAGATCTGTGACGAAATTAATACTTTCATTAATTTTGGGAACACCGCTTTAAGATAGCAAAAAGCTTCACCGTTTACATCAAGATTTTTTTTACAAATTGTTTCATGAAGAACAACCTTATCAGCTGTAACTAATGGGGCGTTTAAAACGTTTTTCCTGTCTATTAGATATGTGTCACGAAATGGCCATACCTTGCGATCGTAGCGATTTGGTGCAAGACTATCCCATTCACAAAGATAACATTGGTATTTTGTGTAACCACATATCATACCAAATAAAATTGTCAAAACCTTTAAATCAGCGACAACTTTATGCAAGTCATAGTTGACGAATCGCAGTATTTGGTTCATAACTTCATACGTTTCTTTTGTACTAGTCGCATATGCGATTGGAACAGGTGGTAACAGATTTTTGTTAG
This sequence comes from Hydrotaea diabolus, assembly GCA_963513945.1. NCBI lineage: Eukaryota > Metazoa > Arthropoda > Insecta > Diptera > Muscidae > Hydrotaea > Hydrotaea diabolus. The sequence continues at coordinate 109,917,500 of OY740716.1, read as the reverse complement.
ACAGTAAAACAGCTTTCAAGCCTAGAAATAGCAGTACAAATTTTATATAAAAAAATTAAAATCTATTAAAAATCCATATGTTTGTTGAATAAGTACTTTTAGACGAACCGTCAATGAAAAGTCGCCATTCGTCTGCCTTATAATTGTGACTTAATGCCGAAAAAAAGTTTGGGTACATAAGCGCAATATATGAGATTGCAGTAAAACAGCTTTCAAGCCTAGAAATAGCAGTACAAATTTGATATAAAAAATTAAAATCTATTAAAAATCCATATGTTTGTTGAATAAGTACTTTTAGACGAACCGTCAATGAAAAGTCGCCATTCGTCTGCCTTATAATTGTGACTTAATGCCGAAAAAAAGTTTGGGTACATAAGCGCAATATATGAGATTGCTGTCATTTTTACCAGTCTCAAAACTTTAAAAATGTCCGGTCACTTCTTCTAAAGAAAGTTACACAAAAATCTTCTTCCCCCAAATTCCACTAATCGCAACCCAAGGAGTTTAGCCTGTCGTTTTGATAAACTTCGAAATCGCAGAAATCTGCTTTTGAAACAAAATATCGCTCCGTTTTAGATTTGAATGGAAGGTACTCTTCTTCCACCAAATATTTTTCAGCTTCAAAACCACATATGCATGCTTGTTGTCGGAACTTTATCATTAGCAGATATCGGTTTTGTAACATTTACACCATTTGCGTACTTTACATTTTTGCGAGTTTTAAAAGTAAGCCCTGAAATATTTGTTTCACAAAAGTGGCAATCATCTGGTTTATGCCAGAGCTGCTGATGCCAAGTCATGGGCATACAAAAGCGCAAAGAAATTGAAGTTTGAACTTTGTATTTTTTTAATTTTGCACACCAATTTTCACAAACAAATTCTGGCTCATACCAGCGACTGAATTTGTAAGAACGATTAAAGTGATAATTAAACAAAACAAATGAACAAAAACTGAAACAATATGTTTACATGACAAACGGGATACGGAGATATTCAATAAAGAACGGTCAAACAAATATTTCTGAGTAGTTTGGCCAAAAATTATATTATTTCAAAAAATTTTGCTTTAATAAAAGTGGAATAACTTAATCAGTTTATAACGGACTAAAAAATGACACCGAATTGTATTCGTAAGAACACTCTCTTTATTATTCATTTCAAAAATTGTTCTGTTCCTTTTAAAAAAAATCTGTCTAAAAACGCATCCAATGTTAAAAATTACAAAATTTTTTAAAAAAAAATGAGTTTACAGGAAAAATACACAGATTTTTTTCAGTGTTATTTTGAAAGTGTATACACCATTCAAAAGGCATTCTATCCAAATCAGCCGAAAAACTTAAAATCGGTTGATACTCAACCAAGTTCCTGGCATATAAGTTCGTAAGATCCGAAAACTCGGGTTTTTACCCGTAACTCCAGATTTTGAAGGTGTATGGAAAATTTCAAAACCGGTTTCTTGTTGTACTCAGCAAGATCTACAAGAAAAATAACATGTTTTTTTCTCTGTCACACTGTGTTGTTGCTACTTCTATATCGTTTTCTCTCGTAGTTTGATTGAGAAGATTTGCACCACTCTCATTTTCTCTGCTTTTTCGCCGTTTCTCTTAAGCTGTAGAAGCGGGTCGATCTTCTGGGTTCCTAGTATTTTCGTGACGTTGTCACTAAGTTCCCCTGGAAAGAAGAAACTGCGAATGGTGTACATACTTTTAAACTCACACTGAAAAAAGCGGTGTATTTTTCCTGTACACACATTTTTTTTAAATTTTTTTGTAATTTTTTGCTTTGGATTCATTTTTACACAGAATTTTTTAAAAGGTAGTGAACAATTTTGAACTGAATAATAAAGGGAGTGTTCTTACAAACACAATTCGGTGACATTTAAAAAAAAATCCATTAGAAACTGATTGAGTTATTCAACTTTTATTACAACAACATTTTTTGAAAATATACAATTATTGCAATACTACTTAGAAATGTTTATTTGATCGTTTCTTTTTTTTATTGATCGTCATCAGTATACCGTTTAAGTGACCAGCAATATTCGGAAATTATTTTTATTTTATCTTTTTCTTCAAAACCCTTTCCATTGTAATTATTTCTTGATGAAAATGATCGCCTTGTTCATCACTGAACTGGCCCAGATTTTCTGGGTCGAAGTCTAGATGTGAATGGAAAAAATTAATTTTAATTGATATGTTGCAGCCCATTTCACCATACGTACTCAAAAATTCATCAAGAATCGCGACATAATTGTTGCTTCTGTGATTATCAAGAAAGTTATCACATAGTGCAACAAAACTCTTCCATGCGCGGTTTTCAACCAAACTGAGCTTGTCGATAAAATTCTCATCTTTCATAACTTTACGAATTGTATATACCTGAAGTTCATCAGAACTGATAAATGCGATAACATATATTAGATCTGTGACGAAATTAATACTTTCATTAATTTTGGGAACACCGCTTTAAGATAGCAAAAAGCTTCACCGTTTACATCAAGTTTTTTTTTTACAAATTGTTTCATGAAGAACAACCTTATCAGCTGTAACTAATGGGGCGTTTAAAACGTTTTTCCTGTCTATTAGATATGTGTCACGAAATGGCCATACCTTGCGATCGTAGCGATTTGGTGCAAGACTATCCCATTCACAAAGATAACATTGGTATTTTGTGTAACCACATATCATACCAAATAAAATTGTCAAAACCTTTAAATCAGCGACAACTTTATGCAAGTCATAGTTGACGAATCGCAGTATTTGGTTCATAACTTCATACGTTTCTTTTGTACTAGTCGCATATGCGATTGGAACAGATGGTAACAGATTTTTGTTAGACAGTAAAACAGCTTTCAAGCCTAGAAATAGCAGTACAAATTTTATATAAAAAAATTAAAATCTATTAAAAATCCATATGTTTGTTGAATAAGTACTTTTAGACGAACCGTCAATGAAAAGTCGCCATTCGTCTGCCTTATAATTGTGACTTAATGCCGAAAAAAGTTTGGGTACATAAGCGCAATATATGAGATTGCAGTAAAACAGCTTTCAAGCCTAGAAATAGCAGTACAAATTTGATATAAAAAAATTAAAATCTATTAAAAATCCATATGTTTGTTGAATAAGTACTTTTAGACGAACCGTCAATGAAAAATCGCCATTCGTCTGCCTTATAATTGTGACTTAATGCCGAAAAAAAGTTTGGGTACATAAGCGCAATATATGAGATTGCTGTCATTTTTACCAGTCTCAAAACTTTAAAAATGTCCGGTCACTTCTTCTAAAGAAAGTTACACAAAAATCTTCTTCCCCCAAATTCCACTAATCGCAACCCAAGGAGTTTAGCCTGTCGTTTTGATAAACTTCGAAATCGCAGAAATCTGCTTTTGAAACAAAATATCGCTCCGTTTTAGATTTGAATGGAAGGTACTCTTCTTCCACCAAATATTTTTCAGCTTCAAAACCACATATGCATGCTTGTTGTCGGAACTTTATCATTAGCAGATATCGGTTTTGTAACATTTACACCATTTGCGTACTTTACATTTTTGCGAGTTTTAAAAGTAAGCCCTGAAATATTTGTTTCACAAAAGTGGCAATCATCTGGTTTATGCCAGAGCTGCTGATGCCAAGTCATGGGCATACAAAAGCGCAAAGAAATTGAAGTTTGAACTTTGTATTTTTTTAATTTTGCACACCAATTTTCACAAACAAATTCTGGCTCATACCAGCGACTGAATTTGTAAGAACGATTGAAGTGATAATTAAACAAAACAAATGAACAAAAACTGAAACAATATGTTTACATGACGAACGGGATACGGAGATATTCAATAAAAAACGGTCAAACAAATATTTCTGAGTAGTTTGGCCAAAAATTGTATTATTTCAAAAAATTTTGCTTTAATAAAAGTGGAATAACTTTATTAAATTAAAAAATGACACTGAATTGTATTTGTAAGAACACTTTCTTTATTATTCATTTCAAAAATTGTTCTGTTCCTTTTAAAAACGCATACAATGTTAAAAAATTACAAAAATTTTAAAAAAAATGAGTTTACAGGAAAAATACACAGATTTTTTTCAGTGTTATTTTGAAAGTGTATACACCATTCAAAAGGCATTCTATCCAAATAAGCCGAAAAACTTAAAATCCGTTGATACTCAACCAAGTTAATGGCATATAAGTTCGTAAGATCGGATAAACCGGGTTTTTACCCGTAACTCCAGATTTTGGAGGTGTATGGAAAATTTCATAAAAGGTTTTTTGTTGTACTCAGCAAGATCTACAAGAAATATTACATCATGTTTTTTTTTTTCTCTGTCACACTGTGTTGTTGCTACTTCTATATCGTTTTCTCTCGTAGTTTGATTGAGATGATCCTGAGCCCCTCGCACTGATTTGGATTTATTTGCACCACTCTCATTTTCTCTGCTTTTTCGCCGTTTCTCTTAAGCTGTAAAAGCGGGTCGCCCTTCTGGGTTCATCGTATTTTCGTGACGTTGTCACTAAGTTCCCCTGGAAAGAAGAAACTGCGAATGGTGTACACACTTTTAAACTCACACTGAAAAAAGCGGTGTATTTTTCCTGTACACACATTTTTTTTTAAATTTTTTGTAATTTTTTGCTTTGGATGCATTTTTACACAGAATTTTTTAAAAGGAAGTGAACAATTTTGAACTGAATAATAAAGGGAGTGTTCTTACAAACACAATTCAGTGACATTTAAAAAAAATCCATTAGAAACTGATGGAGTTATTCAACTTTTATTACAACAACATTTTTTGAAAATATACAATTATTGCAATACTACTTAGACTTACTATGTTTGTTTGATCGTTTCTTTTTTTTATTGATCGTCATCAGTATACCGTTTAAGTAAAATTATTTTTATTTTATCTTTTTCTTCAAAACTCTTTCCATTGTAATTATTTCTTGATGAAAGTGATCGCCTTGTTTATCACTGAACTGGCCCAGATTTTCTGGGTCGAAGTCTAGATGTGAATGGAAAAAATTAATTTTAATTGACATGTTGCAGCCCATTTCATCATACGTACTCAAAAATTCATCAAGAATCGCGACATAATTGTTGTTTCTGTGATTACCAAGAAAGTTATCACATAGTGCAACAAAACTCTTCCATGCGCGGTTTTCAACCAAACTGAGCTTGTCGATAAAATTCTCATCTTTCATAACTTTACGAATTTGAGGTCCAATGTATATACCTGAAGTTCATCAGAACTGATAAATGCGATAACATATATTAGATCTGTGACGAAATTAATACTTTCATTAATTTTGGGAACACCGCTTTAAGATAGCAAAAAGCTTCACCGTTTACATCAAGTTTTTTTTTACAAATTGTTTCATGAAGAACAACCTTATCAGCTGTAACTAATGGGGCGTTTAAAACGTTTTTCCTGCCTATTAGATATGTGTCACGAAACGGCCATACCTTGCGATCGTAGCGATTTGGTGCACGACTATCCCATTCACAAAGATAAAATTGGTATTTTGTGTAACCACATTTCATACCAAATAAAATTGTCAAAACCTTTAAATCAGCGACAACTTTATGCAAGTCATAGGCAGTAAAACAGCTTTCAAGCCTAGAAATAGCAGTACAAATTTTATATAAAAAAATTAAAATCTATTAAAAATTTAGACGAACCGCCATTCGTCTGCCTTATAATTGTGACTTAATGCCGAAAAAAAGTTTGGGTACATAAGCGCAATATATGAGATTGCTGTCATTTTTACCAGTCTCAAAACTTTAAAAATGTCCGGTCACTTCTACAGTAAGTTTCACAAAAATCTTCTTCCCCCAAATTCCACTAATCGCGACCCAAGGAGTTTAGCCTGTCGTTTTGATAAACTTTGAAATCGCAGAAATCTGCATTTGAAACAAAATATCGCTCCGTTTTAGATTTGGATGGAAGGTACTCTTCTTCCACCAAATATTTTTTAGATTCAAAACCACATATGCTCGTTGTCGGAACTTTATCATTAGCAGATATCGGTTTTGTAACATTTACACCATTTGCGTACTTTACATTTTTGCGGGTTTTAAAAGTGTGCCCTGAAATATTTGTTTCACAAAAGTGGCAATCATCTGGTTTATGCCAGAGCTGCTGATGCCGAGTCATGGGCATACAAAAGCGCAAAGAAATTGAAGTTTGAACTTTGTATTTTTTTAATTTTGCACACCAATTTTCACAAACAAATTCTGGCTCATACCAGCGACTGAATTTGTAAGAACGATTGAAGTGATAATTAAACAAAACAAATGAACAAAAACTAAAACAATTTGTATACATGACAAACGGGATACGGAGATATTCAATAAAAAACGGTCAAACAAATATTTCTGAGTAGTTTGGCCAAAAATTGTATTATTTCAAAAAATTTTGCTTTAATAAAAGTGGGATAACTTAATCAGTTTATTACGGACTAAAAAATGACACCGAATTGTATTCGTAAGAACACTCTCTTTATTATTCATTTCAAAAATTGTTCTGTTCCTTTTAAAAAAAATCTGTCTAAAAACGCATCCAATGTTAAAAATTACAAAAATTTAAAAAAAAAATGAGTTTACAGGAAAAATACACAGATTTTTTTCAGTGTTATTTTGAAAGTGTATACACCATTCAAAAGGCATTCTATCCAAATCAGCCGCAAAACTTAAAATCGGTTGATACTCAACCAAGTTCCTGGCATATAAGTTCGTAAGATCCGAAAACCCGGGTTTTTACCCGTAACTCCAGATTTTGGAGGTGTATGGAAAATTTCAAAACCGGTTTTTTGTTGTACTCAGCAAGATCTACAAGAAAAATAACATGTTTTTTTCTCTGTCACACTGTGTTGTTGCTACTTCTATATCGTTTTCTCTCGTAGTTTGATTGAGAAGATCCTGAGCCCCTCGCACTGATTTGGGTTTATTTGCACCACTCTCATTTTCTCTGCTTTTTCGCCGTTTCTCCTAAGCTGTAGAAGCGGGTCGCCCTTCTGGGTTCCTAGTATTTTCGTGACGTTGTCACTAAGTTCCCCTGGAAAGAAGAAACTGCGAATGGTGTACATACTTTTAAACTCACACTGAAAAAAGCGGCGTATTTTTCCTGTACACACATTTTTTTTTAAATTTTTTGCTTTGGATGCATTTTTACACAGAATTTTTTAAAAGGTAGTGAACAATTTCGAACTGAATAATAAAGGGAGTGTTCTTACAAACACAATTCGGTGACATTTAAAAAAAAATCCATTAGAAACTGATTGAGTTATTCAACTTTTATTACAACAACATTTTTTGAAAATATACAATTATTGCAATACTACTTAGACTTACTATGTTTGTTTGATCGTTTCTTTTTTTTATTGATCGTCATTAGTATACCGTTTAAGTAAAATTATTTTTATTTTATCTTTTTCTTCAAAACTCTTTCCATTGTAATTATTTCTTGATGAAAGTGATCGCCTTGTTTATCACTGAACTGGCCCAGATTTTCTGGGTCGAAGTCTAGATGTGAATGGAAAAAATTAATTTTAATTGACATGTTGCAGCCCATTTCATCATACGTACTCAAAAATTCATCAAGAATCGCGACATAATTGTTGCTTCTGTGATTACCAAGAAAGTTATCACATAGTGCAACAAAACTCTTCCATGCGCGGTTTTCAACCAAACTGAGCTTGTCGATAAAATTCTCATCTTTCATAACTTTACGAATTTGAGGTCCAATGTATATACCTGAAGTTCATCAGAACTGATAAATGCGATAACATATATTAGATCTGTGACGAAATTAATACTTTCATTAATTTTGGGAACACCGCTTTAAGATAGCAAAAAGCTTCACCGTTTACATCAAGTTTTTTTTTTACAAATTGTTTCATGAAGAACAACCTTATCAGCTGTAACTAATGGGGCGTTTAAAACGTTTTTCCTGTCTATTAGATATGTGTCACGAAAAAATGGCCATACCTTGCGATCGTAGCGATTTGGTGCAAGACTATCCCATTCACAAAGATAACATTGGTATTTTGTGTAACCACATATCATACCAAATAAAATTGTCAAAACCTTTAAATCAGCGACAACTTTATGCAAGTCATAGTTGACGAATCGCAGTATTTGGTTCATAACTTCATACGTTTCTTTTGTACTAGTCGCATATGCGATTGGAACAGGTGGTAACAGATTTTTGTTAGACAGTAAAACAGCTTTCAAGCCTAGAAATAGCAGTACAAATTTTATATAAAAAAATTAAAATCTATTAAAAATTTAGACGAACCGCCATTCGTCTGCCTTATAATTGTGACTTAATGCCGAAAAAAAGTTTGGGTACATAAGCGCAATATATAAGATTGCTGTCATTTTTACCAGTCTCAAAACTTTAAAAATGTCCGGTCACTTCTTCTACAGAAAGTTTCACAAAAATCTTCTTCCCCCAAATTCCACTAATCGCGACCCAAGGAGTTTAGCCTGTCGTTTTGATAAACTTTGAAATCGCAGAAATCTGCATTTGAAACAAAAATCTCGCTCCGTTTTAGATTTGGATGGAAGGTACTCTTCTTCCACCAAATATTTTTTAGCTTCAAAACCACATATGCTCGTTGTCGGAACTTTATCATTAGCAGATATCGGTTTTGTAACATTTACACCATTTGCGTACTTTACATTTTTGCGGGTTTTAAAAGTGTGCCCTGAAATATTTGTTTCACAAAAGTGGCAATCATCTGGTTTATGCCAGAGCTGCTGATGCCAAGTCATGGGCATACAAAAGCGCAAAGAAATTGAAGTTTGAACTTTGTATTTTTTTAATTTTGCACACCAATTTTCACAAACAAATTCTGGCTCATACCAGCGACTGAATTTGTAAGAACGATTGAAGTGATAATTAAACAAAACAAATGAACAAAAACTAAAACAATTTGTATACATGACAAACGGGATACGGAGATATTCAATAAAAAACGGTCAAACAAATATTTCTGAGTAGTTTGGCCAAAAATTGTATTATTTCAAAAAATTTTGCTTTAATAAAAGTGGGATAACTTAATCAGTTTATTACGGACTAAAAAATGACACCGAATTGTATTCGTAAGAACACTCTCTTTATTATTCATTTCAAAAATTGTTCTGTTCCTTTTAAAAAAAATCTGTCTAAAAACGCATCCAATGTTAAAAATTACAAAAATTTTTAAAAAAAAAATGAGTTTACAGGAAAAATACACAGATTTTTTTCAGTGTTATTTTGAAAGTGTATACACCATTCAAAAGGCATTCTATCTAAATCAGCCGAAAAACTTAAAATCAATTGATACTCAACCAAGTTCCTGGCATATAAGTTCGTAAGATCCGAAAACCCGGGTTTTTACCCGTAACTCCAGATTTTGGAGGTGTATGGAAAATTTCAAAACCGGTTTCTTGTTGTACTCAGCAAGATCTACAAGAAAAATAACATGTTTTTTTCTCTGTCACACTGTGTTGTTGCTACTTCTATATCGTTTTCTCTCGTAGTTTGATTGAGAAGATCCTGAGCCCCTCGCACTGATTTGGGTTTATTTGCACCACTCTCATTTTCTCTGCTTTTTCGCCGTTTCTCTTAAGCTGTAGAAGCGGGTCGCCCTTCTGGGTTCCTAGTATTTTCGTGACGTTGTCACTAAGTTCCCCTGGAAAGAAGAAACTGCGAATGGTGTACATACTTTTAAACTCACACTGAAAAAAGCGGTGTATTTTTCCTGTACACACATTTTTTTTAAATTTTTTGTAATTTTTTGCTTTGGATTCATTTTTACACAGAATTTTTTAAAAGGTAGTGAACAATTTTGAACTGAATAATAAAGGGAGTGTTCTTACAAACACAATTCGGTGACATTTAAAAAAAAATCCATTAGAAACTGATTGAGTTATTCAACTTTTATTACAACAACATTTTTTGAAAATATACAATTATTGCAATACTACTTAGAAATGTTTATTTGATCGTTTCTTTTTTTATTGATCGTCATCAGTATACCGTTTAAGTGACCAGCAATATTCGGAAATTATTTTTATTTTATCTTTTTCTTCAAAACCCTTTCCATTGTAATTATTTCTTGATGAAAATGATCGCCTTGTTCATCACTGAACTGGCCCAGATTTTCTGGGTCGAAGTCTAGATGTGAATGGAAAAAATTAATTTTAATTGATATGTTGCAGCCCATTTCACCATACGTACTCATAAATTCATCAAGAATCGCGACATAATTGTTGCTTCTGTGATTATCAAGAAAGTTATCACATAGTGCAACAAAACTCTTCCATGCGCGGTTTTCAACCAAACTGAGCTTGTCGATAAAATTCTCATCTTTCATAACTTTACGAATTGTATATACCTGAAGTTCATCAGAACTGATAAATGCGATAACATATATTAGATCTGTGACGAAATTAATACTTTCATTAATTTTGGGAACACCGCTTTAAGATAGCAAAAAGCTTCACCGTTTACATCAAGTTTTTTTTTTACAAATTGTTTCATGAAGAACAACCTTATCAGCTGTAACTAATGGGGCGTTTAAAACGTTTTTCCTGTCTATTAGATATGTGTCACGAAATGGCCATACCTTGCGATCGTAGCGATTTGGTGCAAGACTATCCCATTCACAAAGATAACATTGGTATTTTGTGTAACCACATTTCATACCAAATAAAATTGTCAAAACCTTTAAATCAGCGACAACTTTATGCAAGTCATAGTTGACGAATCGCAGTATTTGGTTCATAACTTCATACGTTTCTTTTGTACTAGTCGCATATGCGATTGGAACAGATGGTAACAGATTTTTGTTAGACAGTAAAACAGCTTTCAAGCCTAGAAATAGCAGTACAAATTTTATATAAAAAAATTAAAATCTATTAAAAATCCATATGTTTGTTGAATAAGTACTTTTAGACGAACCGTCAATGAAAAGTCGCCATTCGTCTGCCTTATAATTGTGACTTAATGCCGAAAAAAAGTTTGGGTACATAAGCGCAATATATGAGATTGCAGTAAAACAGCTTTCAAGCCTAGAAATAGCAGTACAAATTTGATATAAAAAAATTAAAATCTATTAAAAATCCATATGTTTGTTGAATAAGTACTTTTAGACGAACCGTCAATGAAAAGTCGCCATTCGTCTGCCTTATAATTGTGACTTAATGCCGAAAAAAAGTTTGGGTACATAAGCGCAATATATGAGATTGCTGTCATTTTTACCAGTCTCAAAACTTTAAAAATGTCCGGTCACTTCTTCTAAAGAAAGTTACACAAAAATCTTCTTCCCCCAAATTCCACTAATCGCAACCCAAGGAGTTTAGCCTGTCGTTTTGATAAACTTCGAAATCGCAGAAATCTGCTTTTGAAACAAAATATCGCTCCGTTTTAGATTTGAATGGAAGGTACTCTTCTTCCACCAAATATTTTTCAGCTTCAAAACCACATATGCTTGTTGTCGGAACTTTATCATTAGCAGATATCGGTTTTGTAACATTTACACCATTTGCGTACTTTACATTTTTGCGAGTTTTAAAAGTGTGCCCTGAAATATTTGTTTCACAAAAGTGGCAATCATCTGGTTTATGCCAGAGCTGCTGATGCCAAGTCATGGGCATACAAAAGCGCAAAGAAATTGAAGTTTGAACTTTGTATTTTTTTAATTTTGCACACCAATTTTCACAAACAAATTCTGGCTCATACCAGCGACTGAATTTGTAAGAACGATTAAAGTGATAATTAAACAAAACAAATGAACAAAAACTGAAACAATATGTTTACATGACAAACGGGATACGGAGATATTCAATAAAGAACGGTCAAACAAATATTTCTGAGTAGTTTGGCCAAAAATTATATTATTTCAAAAAATTTTGCTTTAATAAAAGTGGAATAACTTAATCAGTTTATAACGGACTAAAAAATGACACCGAATTGTATTCGTAAGAACACTCTCTTTATTATTCATTTCAAAAATTGTTCTGTTCCTTTTAAAAAAAATCTGTCTAAAAACGCATCCAATGTTAAAAATTACAAAATTTTTTAAAAAAAAATGAGTTTACAGGAAAAATACACAGATTTTTTTCAGTGTTATTTTGAAAGTGTATACACCATTCAAAAGGCATTCTATCCAAATCAGCCGAAAAACTTAAAATCGGTTGATACTCAACCAAGTTCCTGGCATATAAGTTCGTAAGATCCGAAAACCCGGGTTTTTACCCGTAACTCCAGATTTTGAAGGTGTATGGAAAATTTCAAAACCGGTTTCTTGTTGTACTCAGCAAGATCTACAAGAAAAATAACATGTTTTTTTCTCTGTCACACTGTGTTGTTGCTACATCTATATCGTTTTCTCTCGTAGTTTGATTGAGAAGACCCTGAGCTGCCTCGCACTGATTTGGGTTTATTTGCACCACTCTCATTTTCTTCTTTGCACCTTCCGCAACACTTGGATCGATCGTGCTCGTTTCTGGATTCTTTCGCTCAGTTTCCAAATTCTAGGCATCTGAAGCAGTTTATGATGTACGTCCTCGCAACCACGCGACATTTAACCCATCCTATATTATTTTTAGCAGATTTAAGTAATGAGTTTGCATACTCTGAGGATAAGGTTATTACACCAGTCTGCGTCTCGCCATACGATCTTCTTAGATTTATGATGTCCGTCATTTCAACTATATCTTTCACTTCTATTATGGTTTTCTTCCTGAGGCTTCTAACGGTTGCTTGGTCTTCGAAAAAGTCTCCTATTGCTCCTCTGAAAACATCTGCTTTTCCGCCGTTTCTCTTAAGCTGTAGAAGCGGGTCGCCCTTCTGGGTTCCTCGTATTTTCGTGACGTTGTCACTAAGTTCACCTATTTTGGGTCCGGCGACTGAATTTGTAAGAACGATTGAAGTGATAAATTAAACAAAACAAATGAACAAAAACTCAAACAATATGTTTCCATGACAAAAGGGATATGGAGAGTTTGGCCAAAAATTGTATTATTTCAAAAAATTTTGCTTTAATAAAAGTGGAATAACTTAATCAGTTTCTAACGGATTAAAAATGACACCGAATTGTATTCGTAAGAACACTCTCTTTATTATTCATTTCAAAAATTGTTCTGTTCCTTTTAAAAAAAATCTGTCTAAAAACGCATCCAATGTTAAAAATTACAAAATTTTTTAAAAAAAAAAATGAGTTTACAGGAAAAATACACAGATTTTTTCAGTGTTATTTTGAAAGTGTATACACCATTCAAAAGGCATTCTATCCAAATCAGCCGAAAAACTTAAAATCGGTTGATACTCAACCAAGTTCCTGGCATATAAGTTCGTAAGATCCGAAAACCCGGGTTTTTACCCGTAACTCCAGATTTTGAAGGTGTATGGAAAATTTCAAAACCGGTTTCTTGTTGTACTCAGCAAGATCTACAAGAAAAATAACATGTTTTTTTTCTCTGTCACACTGTGTTGTTGCTACTTCTATATCGTTTTCTCTCGTAGTTTGATTGAGAAGATCCTGAGCCCCTCGCACTGATTTGGGTTTATTTGCACCACTCTCATTTTCTCTGCTTTTTCGCCGTTTCTCTTAAGCTGTAGAAGCGGGTCGCCCTTCTGGGTTCCTAGTATTTTCGTGACGTTGTCACTAAGTTCCCCTGGAAAGAAGAAACTGCGAATGGTGTACATACTTTTAAACTCACACTGAAAAAAGCGGTGTATTTTTCCTGTACACACATTTTTTTTAAATTTTTTGTAATTTTTTGCTTTGGATTCATTTTTACACAGAATTTTTTAAAAGGTAGTGAACAATTTTGAACTGAATAATAAAGGGAGTGTTCTTACAAACACAATTCGGTGACATTTAAAAAAAAATCCATTAGAAACTGATTGAGTTATTCAACTTTTATTACAACAACATTTTTTGAAAATATACAATTATTGCAATACTACTTAGAAATGTTTATTTGATCGTTTCTTTTTTTTATTGATCGTCATCAGTATACCGTTTAAGTGACCAGCAATATTCGGAAATTATTTTTATTTTATCTTTTTCTTCAAAACCCTTTCCATTGTAATTATTTCTTGATGAAATTGATCGCCTGGTTCATCACTGAACTGGCCCAGATTTTCTGGGTCGAAATCTAGATGTGAATGGAAAAAATTAATTTTAATTGACATGTTGCAGCCCATTTTACTATACGTACTCAAAAATTCATCAAGAATCGCGACATAATTGTTGCTTCTGTGATTACCAAGAAAGTTATCACATAGTGCAACAAAACTCTTCCATGTGCGGTTTTCAACCAAACTGAGCTTGTCGATAAAATTCTCATCTTTCATAACTTTACGAATTTGAGGTCCAATGTATATACCTGAAGTTCATCAGAACTGATAAATGCGATAACATATATTAGATCACCGTTTACATCAAGTTTTTTTTACAAATTGTTTCATGAAGAACAACCTTATCAGCTGTAACTAATGGGGCGTTTAAAACGTTTTTCCTGCCTATTATATATGTGTCACGAAATGGTCATACCTTGCGATCGTTGCGATTTGGTGCTCGACTATCCCATTCACAAAGATAACATTGGTATTTTGTGTTACCACATATCATACCAAATAAAATTGTAAAAACCTTTAAATCAGCGACAACTTTATGCAAGTCATAGTTGACGAATCGCAGTATTTGGTTCATAACTTCATACGTTTCTTTTGTACTAGTCGAATATGCGATTGGAACAGATGGTAACAGATTTTTGTTAGGCAGTAAAACAGCTTTCAAGCCTAGAAATAGCAGTACAAATTTTATATAAAAAAATTAAAATCTATTAAAAATCCATATGTTTGTTAAATACGTACTTTTAGACGAACCGTCAATGAAAAGTCGCCATTCGTCTGCCTTATAATTGTGACTTAATGCCGAAAAAAAGTTTGGGTACATAAGCGCAATATATGAGATTGCTGTCATTTTTACCAGTCTCAAAACTTTAAAAATGTCCGGTCACTTCTTCTAAAGAAAGTTACACAAAAATCTTCTTCCCCCAAATTTCACTAATCGCGACCCAAGGAGTTTAGCCTGTCGTTTTAATAAACTTCGAAATCGCAGAAATCTGCATTTGAAACAAAATATCGCACCGTTTTAGATTTGGATGGAAGGTACTCTTCTTCCACCAAATATTTTTCAGCTTCAAAACCACATATGCTCGTTGTCGGAACTTTATCATTAGCAGATATCGGTTTTGTAATATTAACACCATTTGCGTACTTTACATTTTTGCGGGTTTTAAAAGTGTGCCCTGAAATAAATGACACCGAATTGTATTCGTAAGAACACTCTCTTTATTATTCATTTCAAAAATTGTTCTGTTCCTTTTAAAAAAATCTGTCTAAAAACGCATCAATTGATAAAAATTACAAATATTTTAAAAAAAATGAGTTTACAGGAAAAATACACAGATTTTTTCAGTGTTATTTTGAAAGTGTATACACCATTCAAAAGACATTCTATCCAAATTAGCCGAAAAACTTTAAATCGGTTGATACTCAAACAAGTTCCTGGCATATAAGTTCGTAAGATCTGAAAACCCGGTTTTTTACCCGTAACTCCAGATTTTGGAGGTGTAGGGAAAATTTCAAAACCGGTTTCTTGTTGTACTCAGCAAGATCTACAAGAAAAATAACATGTTTTTTTCTCTGTCACACTGTGTTGTTGCTACTTCTATATCGTTTTCTCTCGTAGTTTGATTGAGAAGACCCTGAGCTGCCTCGCACTGATTTGGGTTTATTTGCACCACTCTCATTTTCTTCTTTGCACCTTCCACAACACTTGGATCGATCGTGCTCATTCCTGCATTCTTTAGCTCAGTTTCCAAATTCTAGGCATCCGAAGCTGTTTATGATGTACGTCCTCGCAACCACGCGACAGTTAACCCAGCCTATATTATTTTTAGCAGATTTAAGTAATGAGTTTACAATGAGTATTTTCGTGACGTTGTCACTAAGTTCACCTATTTTGGGTCCGATTTGACTTTCCGCAGGATTACGACGTAGGACATCCCTTCATTTACTGCGATGACAATTGCACGGTCTTGTTTTAGGCTTTTTACTCTTTGGTCTTACTTTCGTCCAGGGCGCATCGTTCTTTTTTCGATTGAAATTCTTAGGCATATCTTCGTCGTTGCAGTTTGCTTTCTGTAGGTTTATCTGCGGGTTATGGCAGAACCATTCACATCTTCCCCGCCTTTTTTATGCGCTATGCCCTGAAGGTTTCGGCTTCTTCGGGATGTTTTGGATATATAGTTGACACTATTTGTTAACAACTTGGATGCCGGGCCTCTTTTCCGATGCTTAGTCCGGTACGTAAATTGTTGATGGTTGTTGCGGGGAAGACATTAATGATACTAGTTTTGTAGATCCTTTCGGGAATGTTACCATTAAACTAGTCATCATAATCGTTTCAGATGTTATTGTAGAGGGAATCGAATCTGCAGACCTACCAAGGTTTATGTAGTCGGCTGTTCACATCGAGTTTGCCACTCTAATAGTCTTTGTTTTATTTCCAATCTATCTTCATCGCAGATAGGTGCCACAAACGACATATATGATGGATCTTAGCACAAAGACTCGGTCTCGAGCTCTCGAGCTTAGACAACGGGAAATATCAATGAATGAAGACCCCTGAAGTTTGGGCAGCCTTCAGCAACGACAAACAGGGACAAGCTATCTATGTTGTCGCGGTGGATTGACTAATTCCTACAAACGGGGTACACTGATGTGTGCTCTTCGCGCTGGCGTCAGCTATTAGACTATACATATATTTTACGGGTTGACCATGTGGTTGGTACCTTGGATTACACTTCCTACGGCGATGAAACACCTGGTTTTATGACATATCTCAAAATTACAGAACTGTTACTATTCCAAAGTCAAATAAACATTATTATTATAATTCAATCAACATTACTTATTCTTATTAACACTATAAAATAAGACTAACACTTCAAAAATAATTCAGATGGTTTTTTTTATTGACATCAACACATATTTCGGCACTCAATTCTGATAATTGTTTGTGAAAGAAGAACTTCTGCTTCATTCGTTTGGTCAAGGTACATCAAAAAATAATTTAATAATTAATTTAAAGCTAGTAAGCACCGTATAGGGGAATTTGTCACATTTTAGGCTCTTTTGTTTGTCATAACTCGAGAACTACTAGTCGGAATAAGCTGAAACAAATTAAAAAAAATACAATTCCTTTAATCTGTGCATACAACGTTTCGCTACGTAAGAAAAAGTTTCTCAGTTATAGATAAATGTATGAAGAAAAAAATATTTTTTGTCTAACAAATTAGTTTTTTTTTTAATTCATAAAACATACAACACGGTAAAAAGTGTCAAGTCCTATTACTTTCACGTAAAATCACATAACCTATGAACAAAATGAGACATAGTTCATGAAAATCGATTAGCGCGTTTTGCTCTTAAGCACAATTGAAGGTATGAATTTCAAAAATTTGCTCGAGATATGTACAAAATTCTTTGGAAAAACGTTGATGATTTTTTTCTCCATCTTTCCAAAACTCAGTGAAGCTAAAATTAGAAAAGGTACTTATCGTTGTCAGTATTTTAATATTGTCATATCTAAATTTGTTCACTTCGATATATTCGCATTACCAATAATTTTTTTGTTCATGTTTTTTATATTTCAAACAGGAATTCTCACTGGACCGGATATACGAAAATTAATGAAAAGCGAATCTTTCACAAATATGCGTTCGAACCATTATAGCCCCCTACGCATTGAAACAAGTCATCGAAGGCCTTTTAGGGACCGTGTACAGCGAGATGACGAGTGGACAACCTGCTGTATTATTTTGAAAAAATCAATGCATCCATGACGTTAAAATTACATTTCATGCATTTCCACCTTGATATCTTTTTGGCACAATTACCTCAGGAATCGGACGAACAAGGAGAGAGGTTCCACTAGGTGACCATGCCAATGAAAAAACGATTCAAAGGCAAAAAACTGTATGCATTGCTTGCGGAGTTTTGTTGGTGGAGTTCTAAAATTATGCAGTTTGAAGATGAAAGCACCGAAGATGAAGATGACACTGATATTTGTGGACATACTGAACAAAACATGCCCTTGAATATTATGTCTATCTCAGATGTTGATGCAGACTCAGAACATGAATATGAACAGCCTACGAAGAAATAAGGTCATCAGAACCACAAGCGACAACTTCAACAAATTTGTTTTCATGCATAGATAACATATAAAAATCTCATATTTTCTGTGTAAAAAAAGCTGTAATATGAATCGGAATGTTTATTTTCATGCAAAATAAAGAATCAATTAAAAAGTCATCAACGTTTTTTCCAAAAATAATTGTGTATATATCAAAAAAAAAGAAATTGGAAATTTAATCAATTAAATTTGTTTGAGCTTATTGGGACTAGTGGTTCTCGAGTTATGACAAACAACAAAGCCTAAAACGTGACAAATACCCCTATACGATACTTACTAACTTCAAATTAATTAGTAAATTATTATTTGATGTACCTTGACCGAACGAATGATGCAGAAGTTCTTCTTTTTTGGGCTACTTTAATAAACAATTATCAGAATTGAGTCCCGAATCAATCACCTGAAAAATGTTGTAGTGTGTTATATACGAGTATATGCAAAGCATTGCGCTGCTGATTGGAACGTCAGGGAGCAGAGAGGGGAAGAGTGAGTAATATTTATTAGAATTTGTCTTGAATTTCGGGATGCAGTAATTATTGGAATATACATTTGCCGTAAGTCGGTTTTTCAAAGGGGCAGTAGGGGCGAAATACGAATTAAAACTGTAGTATATAGTGCGGCCAATCTATAAAAAGCTGGTGTATTTTTTTTGGAAATTCGCGTATTGCTGTCGAACATCCTCACTCCAGGAATTGGTCGACGGATATCTGATGAACCCATACCATGAAAGTAACAAGAGAATAGCAACACACACCCCACATTCTCGAGAGAGACAATTGAGTTTGATAATAATGCGCCACCTAAAAGCATCATCGCTCCCTTTTTACCACGGTCAATGAGTGCAGGAATATTCTTGGATCATCTGCCCATGTATAGGAGTTGTATTCCATCTTCGGCCTGATGTAATTTGCATTGATATTGAAAATATTTGAGGGGGTAATATTTCTTGCACAGCTATATAAAGCCTATACCCTTGAGTGCTTCTCTTGTATCACATTGTATTTTCATGCCCAACACATCATGAGCATCCGATTATACGACATCCGTACCATCGATAGATAATGACTGTAGGGTTGGGTCAGTGAATCACTTCTAACACAACAAGGAACAGTGTGTTTTACGCGCATTAAAATCTACTCCATTCACTCGATCCCATTCGGAAATCGGCCGAAATCCCGGCCAAGTATTTCATGCATTCTTGTCTTCAATGTGTTGAAGACTTGCATTATGGTTGAATGAGTATGAATAACAGAAGTTGTCATCTACGATGGAGTAGATTGGATTGACGGTCTGACCCAAAATATCCTTAATGAAAATTAAAAATAAAGAGGGTGGAGGAACAGAAATTCAAAATACACCTGCGGTCAGCCTATGCTTGTTGGATGATAACCCTTCTACAACAACTCGAATAGTGCGATCTCTAAGAATGCTCGATATAAATCAGAGCCACCACCTTACTCCAATCTGGTTGATATTATTTTTTATTGTTATTTGTAATTATTCAATACACATCTCCCTATTGTTCAAGTAGTCCGATTTTTGGTTTTCTAGAACCTATATGGTCATAATCACAAATTAGTCCAAATCATAAATATAGGTACATATTTGGATTTGCAAGAAGATTTCACCGTTTCTAGATACACTTATGTCCCCGAATATTAAGGGACGGTTTTTGAAATCCTTGTTAAATTTATTTCATATATAGATTCTTCAGAATATTCCACTGTTTCTGAGTACCCATAAGTCCATGTTAGAAAGTTCGCTAGGGACCTTTCTCCCATTGGTCAAGGCCTCAAATTTCATCTAATCATAAAATTAATGTAATTCAACAACTCGAAGAGTGCGATCTCCATGAAAGCTCGATATAAATCGGGCGAAGGTATAACCGAAAATAAAGGCGATTAGCGTTGATATGGATGCACCTTACAAGATCGTGTTACCAATGCTCTTCATTACCTTGAAAAACGCTTACAATTCGCAAGGTTATTGGCTTTACTTCTTTTGGGGATCGGCAGGACGTTCGCAATATTCCAACACGGTGGGATTGTATAATGGACGGGCAAGCGTCAAAGAGCACCTACATAGGACAAGAGTCGAAATATCATCCGAGCCCGGTGACATACTAACATCAAGATTCGCAAGAACAATTTTATTTCAGCCGCAGCATTAATGTCGTTGTAAAAAAAGAAAGCATAGATTCCAATTCAAATGCTGGAAAAAATCGTTGAGAAGGGCCAAAAGTGTCATTCTATTTAAAAAAATTGTACGCTTTGGGCTGGTATAGAAGCGACATGAAGAGACGAATACAAAAATGATGATGAAACAAAGTAATAATCGAAAGTACCAAGTGGTGCTTGACATTTACTTCGTACTTTTCAGGGTAAGAAGTTAAGAAAATGTCAAGACTATAGTGTTGCTTCATTCACTGGATGTGTCTCTTCATTTAATAATTTCGTCATGTCGTTTTGCAAGGCGAAAAGCTGGGCGTTTTGTCCCACCTTAATTGTTTGGCTTAAATGGAAAAGCCAGGCAGAGTTATGGACATTGATCTCTAGCAACTACAATTTTACTGTCCGGGTAACTCTCCAAAACTTTCGTTATATAATCAGAAAGGGCGCCGAAGCCGATAAGGAAAGCCTCCATATATAAATTCTTGAAAAAAGTCTAGCGCAGCGCACGTGTGTATAGAATTGGATTTGAAATTTCTTCACTATTACTCCAACTACTTAGAAGGGCGGTGATAAAAAGCAAAAGAGTCAACTTTATTACACGTAATTGATAAGGAATGTTGTTGAGAGTTCGGGCAATGCACCAAGAAAGCGATTTATTTATCTCTCAAGTTATTTATTTTCTCTTTAAGATTGTGTGTTGTTGATTTCATTTCTTTTATTTGTGTTGTTTTTATTGTTGTTGTTATTGTTTGTATGGAGTATTCCGTGTAGTTTCAGGTTTGATATTGGATATACTTTATAAGTAGTTATTCTCTTTCGCTTTTTTTTTCTTACAGTTAATATATCTTTTTTCGGTTCACTATATGTGCGTATGTATTTTGAGCCGGATGACGGTCAAACCAATACTCCCATACCAAGCTACAGCTTTTGAAGGTGAGGTGGAAACAGGGGTATTTGACTTCTATCTTCATAGAATTGAAAAGCAAGGGAGCAAGCTTAGTAGTTAGGAAAATGGAAAGAAAGCGAGCGTCAGTCCGATCATTAAACAACATGATTTTATGGTGATTAACTATATACCAATAAAAGTAAACATATTTCTGATCTGAGACCCCATTCAGAAATGGCATGTAAATCCCGGCCATGTATATCATGCATAATTCGCCTTTCGTTGAAAACATGCATTATGGTCTAAGATTATGAATGCCAGATGTTGCCACCCACGGAGAAGTAGATGGGATTGGAATATGTGTCGGATTATTCACTAATTGCGTTAGGTCATGTTGCGCGGCGAAGACGACGTATTCTGCTTCCTGAGTTATTTTGCCCAAATGGAAAAGCCTGGCAGAATTGTGGAATTTAAAATCTCCAGCAACGCAAATTTTACTGTCCGGCTAACTCTCCAAAACTGTCGTTAAAGAATCAAAAAAGGCGTCGAAGCTGTTGAGGGAAGACTCCATTTCTAAATTCGCACGCAGCCCACGTATATTAGCAAAATGTATTTAAAAATTCTGTACCATTGCTCCAATCAGAAATTAAAAACAAATGCGGTATGCAAATGCTGTAGAAAATCGTACCCCTTTGCCGCTGTAAAATGTCAATGCTTAGTTTTATGCCTTAATAGTTGGACGGGCTGCGATAAAAAAGCAACAGAGTCAACTTCATAACACGAAATGGATGAATAAAGTTGTGGGGGTTGGGGCAATGCACCACGAAGAGCGATTTTCCTATTCTCTTATGTGTGGTTTGTGATTGTGTGTTGTTGTTTTTTTCTGACCTTTAACTTATCTTTTTATGGTGCACTATATGTGCTTGTAAATTTCCGATTAAATTCGAACGAAAGTGCCCCTGAAGGGGCCTCCAAAAATATTTCATATTAAAGGCAGACATTTAGTACATTCCATATATCTCCGATCTGGAATCGGTCTTGGACATATGAGAAATTAAGTCGTAACTTACTCCCTGATACATATCTAGGGACATCTCGGTGGTCGACTAAGTTCGACCAGAAGTTCCACTGAAGGGGCTTAAAAAATAGCGTACATATTTAAGACAGGCACTAAGTGTATGACATATATCTCAGATTACAAATTGTTTTAGTATACTTATATATGGTAAATAAGGTAAAATGGTAAGTGAGGTCGTAATCTACGATAAATGGTAAATAAGGTCATAACTTACTCCCTGATACCTATCTAGGGACATTTCTATGGCCGATTAATTTCGACCGAAAGCGCCCCTAAAAGAGCCTTCAAAATGGCCATATAAAAGGCAGATATTTAGTAAACGCCATATATCACCGATCTAAAATCGGTCT
The DNA here is from genome assembly GCA_963513945.1 of Hydrotaea diabolus. NCBI lineage: Eukaryota > Metazoa > Arthropoda > Insecta > Diptera > Muscidae > Hydrotaea > Hydrotaea diabolus. The sequence goes on along the minus strand of OY740716.1, from coordinate 109,894,760 downwards.
AGGATAAATGGTAAATAAGGTCGTAATTTTCTCCCTGATACCTATCTAGGAACACCTCGGTGGTCGATTAAGTTCGACCGAAAGCGCCCCAAAAGGGTCCTCTAAACATGGCTTCCATATTAAAGGAAGTCATTTAGTGCATGCAATATACTTTTTTTTTAAAAAAAGATGGACGACAAATTTAACGCAGACAACAGAACCATTTGTGCCGGACGACGGGCAAAACAATACTCTTATACCAGGCTACAGCTTTTGAAGATAAGGTGGAAACAAGGGTAGCTAACTTCCATCTACATAGATTTGAAAAACAAGGGAGTAAGCTTTAAAGTTAGGGAAATGGAAAGAATGGAATAAATGTCTGTCCGATCGCTAAACAACATGATTTATTTGTGTTTCTCATTTGTGCCACAACCTAATTCACCATGAAAATTTATACAAAAAACAATATTTAAGTATGAATTCCAACTGATTCGCGATAATCAGAAATAGAATCTTGGAATAAAGATATCTTCAAATACTCATAGAAGACTGATCAACTTATTTTCTTTTGCCATGTATCGAGAACCAAAACATGTTTTCGTTTTGGTCCTTAATTTTCCTTTCCATTTAGAAGTATGTAGATTTTCTCTCTCATCGAACGATCAAAGCTAAAGGGAATAAAAAAAAACGTTCACTTACATACATCATACACATGTTCCACGACGAAAGGACCTTCGAAGAAATTTTGCTGCGCTGTGAATGTTTCGCTGATATACCTTCTGTAAAATTTTGAGCTTGATGAGATTTGTTGCATGGCGAGGTTTTGCAACTTTGAATTAGATCTGAAACACACATATTCTTTTATCGGTGTGTTATTAAAACCAGATCCTTTTACAGTCCCAAGTAGCAAATAGCATAATCCATTGCTTAACAAACATGTGGCATGTGTAGGCATGTGTGGTATTGGTTGCACATTTATTATATGTCGTTGAGAAAAGTTGGCAAGTTGAACTGTTGTATTGTCGACGTAATACGTAAGAACACGTGTGACATCGTTTACAAAAGACAAGAAATAAGTTGCTTAATTTGAAGAAGCAAAAAAGGGATAAAATGTACAAACAAACAAGCGCTTGAATTGAAATATAAACAAAAATACTTTAATATTTTTTTCTAATTTAATCTTTTAAAATTCAAAATGTATTGAGTCTACAAAATTATAATCAAAGCAATTTGCAAATATTGTCGTGATTTTCTTTACGTAAACATTTTGTAATAAAACCGACAACGTTTCTTAATCTTTATTAAATTAATTTATTAGTCTTAAATATAAGATATTAGATATACACACATATTTAGAAATTTGGTTTAGAGATACAACAATACAATTTTTTTCGGACGGAATATAGGCAAGAGAGATTTCGTTAGCATTGTATTTATCCTAAATGTGGTGGAAAAAACTGTCGATATACTTACTCCATATTAATGTTAAGTGTCTTTTCGTAAGATACTGAGCTCTTTGGTTATCGCAGTATTAAGTAGTTGGCAGCCTGAATAAATTATCAATTACCAATTCTGTTAATAAGCTACGATCAAAACTAAGTTATTTTACAGTTTAGCTCATGACAATAAACACCGCTTTTTATGAACTTAATTTGACGACTTGTTTCTTCGATTCCCTTGCAATATTTTCTTCCACCTGCGAAATAAAAACGTTACCACAGTAAGATGTACGATCAATAGCATTTGATTCCCAGTTAGCAACGGAGTAGCACGATAAACCATTTTCGCTGTCAAAAAAATAAAGAAAATTCGAGTGATTTTAAATAACGTAAACCATGCTTTGCAGCTCCAAACTGTGTACGATGAGGATGCGAATTTAACTGAGACAACTTGCAAATTGTATGTGCTATATCAGGTCTTGAGATTCCTATTAATGAATGATATCTCTTCACGTTTTCTATTTTTATTTTTTGCAATTTTCAACTTCACATTTGATATATAATTTATTGATGAAACTTCTTCGGTGCATCTCAATTATTCCCCTGATATCACATCTTTCTATTTCCATACCTAGATAATAGTCGATAGGTCCTCGATGAGAGGAGACTAATAAAAGGCGATCGACATACTGGGCAATAATATTAATATTATTTTTGTTTCTTCTAATAAGGACGCAGCTTTCCATCTTACATTGGACACACCTCATATTCATTAAGATATCTGTAATTTTATGATTCCATTGCCTTGTTGCGTGTTTGAGACCATACTAAGACTCTTTTAATTTGCATACTTTGTTTTCTTGACTTTTGAGCACGAACCTTTCTGGATGTTTCATATATACGTCGATTTGTTTTACTAGTTATTTGAAATTGTTGAAATCAGTCGAATCGTTGGCTGTCGCATTACAGAAGCATACGTCTCGGAATTCTAAATTGTAACCCTGGAAACAGCCTTGAGCTACCAAACGGGCTTTGTACTTTTCGATTCTACCATCTACATGACGTTTTTTTGGGGAAAATCCAATGGCATTCGCATTTACTGGCTTTTTAACTAATTCTCATGTATCGTTTTATAAAGAGCTTTATACGCGCAGAAAAAACGTATGGTTGGGGAGACACTATCCGAAGAGCATCATACTATTGCTGGTTGTGGCACTACAATATTCTGATCCTTACAACAATAGTATGATACTCACAAACCCATACTATGATCCCCACAACCATATTATGTATCACACTCAACCAAACTATGATCCCCATGCATATTATAATCCTCACAACCATATTATAGATCACACTCAACCATACTATAATCCCATAAACATATTATGATCCTCACCACCATAGTATGTTTCACATACAACCAAAGTATGAATTGATATGCAATTTTAACTTGCTTGCGTTATTCACACGCAAGCAAGTTAAAATTGCATATCAATTAGTTCATAGCCAGATTTGAGGACATGTTTTTATTCAACATTTCATTCAAGAAACCAAAAATCTATTCAAACGGCAGTCGAAAACGTCGGTCTGAACGTCGGTCTATAAAACCTGTTATACTTAGTTCATTGTTACAACCATACGGTATGATTGCCCTAATCAAAAATACTTACAACAATGCTATTATCGCTCCAACCATATTTATATGTTTGCTACCACCATATTTTCATTTTTAAATTGGCAATAATACTTTTATGTTCTTGGTCAATCAACTCTTCCCGTTCTGATAATAGCTGGTTTACCTCGATTTCGCTTACCATGCTCATTTACTATTTCTTCATTTTCATTTTTACCTTCTGGCGTTGACGGTTCTTCTTCTTGCTCGTTGTCGCAAATGTTAGGTATCGGCTGGTCTTCATCAATTTCGTTGTTGGTAATATCAGGTTGATCATTCCCATTTCCTAAATTTCAGAATAGCCACTCTCGAGTTCTTCAATACTATGATGAGTACGGTTCACACTATAAAAATCAAAAATATTACGAAAATCTTCCTCTTCGTCGAAAATCTGTTCAAATTCATTTTCAAAAAACTTCACATCTCGTGAAACTACCAGTTTTTAATTTTACCTGTACCCTTTAGTATGAGTTTCATATCCAACAAATAAAAATATATCATATATAATTGAGCATCCAAGATTTTCACAAAATGGCAAAGTGACATTGATTTTTGTAGCTGCACACTGTTTTTATCGCGACTTTAAGTCCGTGACGACCATCTTAGGAAAGCTTCGCAGCAATTGTTGAATGGGAAACTGAACTCTTTCGGACTAGGTTCTCACCGAATGTATGAGAGAGAATTACTGTTGTCAATCTCACTTTTCATGTTTTCTTCACACAATTGCCTACGAAAATCCAATTTAATTTTACCAACTCAAGCCGCAACTGTTGCCCTTTCCAAACCTTATTACAAGAGAGTTTTTGCATTAAAAACGGGTCAAAAATCCAAATGTAAGCGCTTATTTCCCCAATCGCAAAGCTAGGATCAAAAATGTATAGCATTCCTAAAATAGATGGACATAAGTGTTGTAAATCAAACTGCTAAAGATTCCACTTTTTCGCCAATAATATGGCGAAAACAGAAAAGTCCAATTTTGCGATTTTTTATATATTTTTTGGTATCGTCATTAAGAAATGTAATTTTTTTTATTTATTTCATGTGTTTCTATTGTCAAAACCCAATAGAAACACGACGAAAAGCACGCTGCGTCAAAACAATTGAGTCTTGGGTTTTAAAAGATCGCTGTTCTTTTGCGAAGTCTTCCATTTCAAATTTCCCAAGCTTGCTTCACAAAATTCTGAAATAAAAATAAAAAATTTAAATAAATTAAAAACGTAAATTCATTATTAGACATTTTACGAGTATGTCGTAATGATTTATTTTCCTATATGGAAAATCCTTTTTTTCAAGCTGACAGGTATTTATGCAATTAGTGAGTGTGAATTACTTGGAGAACCCTTCTTTTGCTTTTCAGATTATAATTCTTACCTATTACACCATTGATACTAATATTTCCATCAAGCTACCTTTTTTCTATTGTGTTCATATAACTAAGCATGCAATTTGTTACTAAAATATTGTAAAACAAATTTAGGTAAAAAGACACTTTATTTATTATTTAAAATCGAATTAGATTTCTACAAATTGTCCGAAACACAGTTATACTTTACATATCTAGTAAGTGAAGCAAATCCTTGAATTCTTCAGGATTTTCAAATGTCAAAGTTCTGTAGCATATCCATAGTTTCCTCATTGTCGACAATACAGGATGGAAGAGAGGAGCAGATTATTAAAAAAATCTTCTTTTTGAGATTGTCTTGAACACGAAACTGTAGGACAATAACATTGCAATCCGGAACCTCGATTGGAGATGGTATAATACTAATCTCTTTTTTCCTGCAAGATGGCGCATGATGGTAAATGGCAAAATGCTTTTTCTGACAACGCCTTTCCTTAATTTATGTAGTTATCCCTGAGTGGAAAACAAAAAAAAATTGCAACAGATGTAAAAACAGAATCTGATCATGATAAAGGAATGCTGTTAACAATTCTTTAAAGGCGTTTCGCTGAAGCTATTGGTAGTACATTGGGGATTTTTATTTTATCCGAGGGCTGTTGTTTATTCTTTAACATTTCGTTAAGAGTCTCCGCAGCTTTTTCCTCAGACATATTTGCAAGTGTGTTCTCTAATTGTTTTTTCTTTGATTTTTGACTTAAATCTGCATATGGCTTGCTAGGCTTGCTTCGCACGTAGATGTATAAAGTAATCACTTCAATACTCGTAATGATTCAAGCAGATTACTTCGATTTGAATCTCAATACAAAATTTCTCAATTTTACTATTTCTGTTTTCGCCATTTTGATGTTATAAAAATTTTCAATAAATTACAGTAATAATTAACATTTTGATGCGTTTTTTCCAAAAAAAAATTACACAGAGTTAAACTGTTTGATGTTATCGTCATTTTGACTGATTTGCGAATGAAGAAAAATTTCGAAATGGCTTCAGTTTTTTTTCAGAATATTTTAAGAAATTACCTGTAATGTTATGCAAATCATAACGTCATAAAATGTTAAATAATGAATATACGATAACAATAAAATTATTATCGTATAACAATGAAATTTTGCAGTTCTTAGGTTTTGACAGTAGAAACACGCGAAATAAAAAAAAATAAAATATTTTTCCTAAAGACAATCCCACAATTCCCAAAAGTATACAAAAAACCCGAAATTGGTATTTTTCAGTTTTCAAAGGAACGTTATACCTTTTTTGATCCTACGTAGCTTTGCGATTGGAGAAATTACGGCTATCTTTGGATTTGTTTAATTTATAAACTAGAATATCTTAGAAACTACACAAGATAATGTATAGGTGTAACACACTTTGTTGTAGGTCTCTAGTAGATTTTACAGTTATTATTGGAATAAGTGAAATTACGCGAATACAAATCATCATCTCATCCTTTTTGCTCACAGAATCTTTTATTCTGTCTCTAAATTGTACTGAGTTTTTAATATCGTATTTTGAGTCTTTCGTTAATTCGTTTAAGATTTGTGTAATGTACTTGAAGAAGGTGCATTTATAGATAAGCATATTGGTCACAACGGATAGCCTTACTTGTGGACCTTGGGGAGTCCAAATACTTCTGGTACAACCACAGTTTCTGTTTTTAATCGCTGTTTTTCCTTAAGTTAATAATGGTTTCTGCGAACATCTGGTCAGCAAGCTCATTATTCTTTTTTATTAGTCCTAACATCTTAACTAAGACCCATGTGACCAATCCATGTTCTACCACTACCCGAAATCCTGAAGATATCATTCTAAATTTTTTAAAGTAAAGAATGGTAACCTTCTGTTGATTAAAACCCAAAAAAACGTTTGGTCAAAACACAACGTTAGAAAACACAACGTTGTCTAATAAAATGCAAATCACTTTTAAAGTCCTATTACTATGGGAGGATCAATCAACCAAATCAACCGAGTGTCCTGAAATTTTAAATGTGGATGGCTGATTGTCATAAGGTGATTCGAATTGTAAATGAGCGAAATCGGCCCAGAGGGACAAAAGTTTCCATTGAAGGGCCTGAAGATACCTCAGAAATAGTTTCCTGTTTTTGAGTAGTTGCTTTAAAATCATAATTTTTTGTGGACAAATGCAAAGTGAAATGAGGTAAAAAAATGGAAATAATACAGCTAACAGTCGGATTATGATGACATTAACGCTCTTATAGAATAGTGTGGATCTACAGAACCCCCATTTTGGGTACCTCAAGATTATACAATTTTAAAACGCATATAAATTTTGTATTAATAATCCGATTTGAATGCATTTTTTTTCTATAGAATCGACTAGACTGGAAAAAACATTCTCTTGTATAGTTTCTGAGATATACGTGTTTGGTAATTAATTTTGTTTTAAAAACAACAAAAAAAGCTATATAAAGGAAAAAAATTGCTAAGAAAAAAATTATTAAACTATTACTAAAAAATTATAAGTATTTAAAGTTAAAATTTTGAAAAATGTATATATATTGCCATTTTTGCGAAAAAAAAGTACTTGTCTTATTTTGGAGTTATTGCAAAAAGTTGTAAAGAAAACGTATAAATTATATACATTCACCTAAAAGGTAAGTTCTTGGAGAAGATATTTGAAACAAAGATCAAAATTGTTTTTGTTGTTGGTGCTATTGCCATCTGAAATACCGCATTTTTTTATGTAAAATCCAAAAGTTAGCGCTAATTTCTCCAATCGCAAAGCTGGGATTAAAAAATTTATTGCATTCCTCAGGTTCCACTTTTTCGCCAATAATGAGTCAAATATGGCACGAGTGAGGAAGTATCCAAATTTGGAATATCTACACTACATGTCCGCATTTGGAATAACTCCACTACATGACCGCATACGTTTTCTGGAATTTATTTTCCATATAGCATATGATTTGAAATATAAGAGCAAACCAGAAAATTTAAACCGAGTAGTGCATAACGAGTATCTGAAAAAATAAGAGATGTCGAAAAAAAGACTTTCCGAATTTGGAAATACACATTATGGCAATACTGCAAGAAGATTCTTTATTGATTATGAAACAACTTCGAAAATAAGGGGTTCAAAATGAAATTACTGAGAAAGATCAAAATAATTTTAATGGCAATAAATAGTAAACACAAAGTTAACGCTGAAAAATTGACAATTATTGTGCTGGAATTTGGAACAGCTTTCTAAATTACATACCTGGTAACAGCTTACCCTAACCGTACATATAGTGTTGGGGCAAGGATAAATAATGATTGAAAACAACATTTTCTTCTTAGGAGAATTAACAAAAGAACCGCAAGAAGCAAAAAATCGTAAAAGAAAAAGAAGGGTTTTGAAAAGTAATTGATACTAGATAATTGGCTTAATACCTGTCAGGTGGAATAAGTTGGATTTTCTGCAAACGAAAAGTCATAAAAGTTATAATAATGAATATATAACAATGAAATTGTTCACTTGCTTAGGTATTGACAGCAGAAACACACGAAATCAACAAAAAATTATAACTTCTTTAAGAAATTTCCACAATTTCCAAAAAATATTTAATGCCAAAATTGGGATTTTTTGATCAGAACTTTGCGATGGGAGAAATTAGGGCTTTGTATTTAACATAATTTCAGATGCCAATTACACCAACAGCAAAAACAATTTTGTACTTTTTTCGAACATCTTCTCCAAGAACTTTCTTTAAAGATGAATATATATAATTTATTCGTTTATTTACAATTTTTTGCAAAAACTCCAAAATAAGACAAGTATGTTTTACGTAAACATGGCAAAATATCTAATTATTTAAAATTGTTTTTCATTTATATAGCAATTTTTGTTGCTTTTAAAACAAAACTAATTTGATAAGACAAAACTAATATTTAAGGCTACGTTATTACCAAAATCAAGGTAGGCCAAAAAAAATAATTTAATTTTCAAACACGCATATCTCAGAAACTACACATTTCATTCAATCAGATTCAAATCGAATCACAAATACACAAGTTACATGCGTTTTAAAATTGTATAATCTCGAGGTAGCCAACTTGGGGCCCCTGTAGCTCCGCCGCTGCATATCGTGGGTGGCCCAAGCTTGAAATTTAATCTCAAAAACACCTGTTCTATAAGTGCGTGGAAATTCATCAAAATCCTACTTTTAGTCTAGTAACAGCTGTATTATTTCCATTTTTTTAGTCTCATCCCACTGTGTATTGTTACAATGTGAAGGTTACCAATGTTCACTTTAAAAAATTCACAAAGATATCCAGGTTTGCATAACGCTATAAAAAAGTTCTTTCATCACAATATCCGTTACTATGGGTAAAGCCTACGATCCCACACGTAATCTCCTCTTCAAAAAAACAAAACTAATTTGATAAGACAAAACTAATATTTAAGGCTAAGTTATTACTAAAATCAAGGTAGGACAAAAAAAACTATTTAATTTTTAAACACGCATATCTCAGAAACTACACATTTCATTCAACCGGATTCAAATCGGATCACAAATACAAAAGTTACATGCGTTTTAAAATTGTATAATCTCGAGGTAGCCAACTTGGGGCCCGTGTAGCTCCGCCCCTGCATATCGTGGGTGGCCCAAGCTTGAAATTTAACCTCAAAAACACCTATTCTATAAGGGGTGGAAATTCATCAAAATCCTACTTTTAGTTTAGAAACAGCTGTATTATTTCCATTTTTTAGTCTCATCCCACTGTGTATTGTTACAATGTAAAGGTTACCAATGTTCACTTTTGAAAATTCACAAAGATATCCAGGTTTGCATAACGCTATCCAAAAGTTCCTTCATCACAATATCCGTTACTATGGGTAAAGCCTACGATCCCACACGTTATCTGCTCTTCTGTTGGTATATTTGTTCCTTGTATTTAAAAGTTCTCCGTCATAGATGTTAGTTTTATATTTTAGTCCACTTGTATTGTATTATTTTTAAGGCGTAATCTAATCGGGCCTTAGGAAAAGGGTTGCCAGCACTTGAAGAGGGAAAAAACTTAAGTCAGTATAAAAGAAATCCCTTATTTTGATATAAATATATTATTGTTAGTTTAATTTTTCATGACATGACCTATATGACATCTTAACTATAATTTACCTTTAAAATATTATTAATAACTTTTAAAAAATAGTGTAAAAAATCGAGCTCGAGGCAAAGGTTCTTATTTTTGTTATATTTTTTGTCATTCAATATACCGTTCCTCACTGAAAAACATCATCAGGAGTCTTATAAATATTTACATTGAATATAAAATAACAAAAGAAAATATAACATTTGTACCCACACTTACAACCAAATTAAACAAAGTCACTTTCACTAAGTATTAGTTTCTGCATAAATAAAACAAATCATTACGTGATAATATGTTTAATAATGAATATTGTTTGTGTGCGAGAAAAACAAAAGTGTGAGAAATAAAAGAAACGTTTTAAGATTTATTCTTAAATAAGTGTGTGCTGCTTTATTGAGCGATTAGTTTACCTTTGTGCGAATAGGTAGTTTAGCGATATGATCGGATGGGCGATTCAGTAGTCATTGAGCACATAGACAGAGTCATGGTTGTCGCATGGGCTTTTCAGCAAACCCGGCCGCTCGTTGAAAACCACTCTCTTTATGCTTTGATGCGGATAATCCGCATAGAGTCAAAAGGAAAGCAAAAATGGAGAGTATAAGATGAACCCGAATGGGTTGCCAATGAATATGTGGCGCTTAGTGGGGAACATTTAGGCCTTTTTGCAACATCGGGCTGAGATGCAACTTATTTTAAACTTAAATTATAGAGCGATATTTCTATTTATAGTAATAAGCTAGAAGTAAGGAACGGAAGTCAGTTCCAGTCAGCGTTTCATATATATTATATTCTATTTTTTCAATTAAAGCTACATATACGCAGGGTATAACGTGACTAAGGAGCAGGTCCCAAGAAAACCCACTCTAACTTCGTAAACGGGATAACGGAAGCCCAGGCTGAGCGAAGACACGACCGACAATAACTTCCGCGTAAGCTTCCGGCCCAAATACCAGCGCCACTGCCCCGGAGCGGTAAAAAGAAGGATCCGCCAACTCAAAGCCTTTAAAGTTATCCTTCATTGTCTCAGAAGGGACACCACGGGAGTGGAACTCTGATCTAGCTTTGCCATCCGACCTGTTATAAAAAGCCGTTCTGAGTTATCGTGGCTATTTCATAGTGGCAGTACGGGCCACCCTCAACCGGCCGCCGTAACAGATGCACCATTGACTCCCACACAAAATTAATTCGACAGCACGGTCCAACAGGGTCCGAGCCATGATCATTTTCTCGGGTATACAAAGTCAAACAAGCAATATGGGGGCCAGGGTTATGAGCAGGTTTATGGCATCGTGGGCGTCACCGCAGACCGTTTCGAAGACACCGACGTACTGTACACTGACGACTGAAGGGGACAATAGGATGAACAAAGGCCTTCACTAGGGTTAGTAACTGTTGCCGAACCGTCGGAGGTAGCTGTATCCCCATGGCCTGCGGTCTTTTTTATAATGTTGGTAGGATTATATACTTTAGTTGTTGTAAGTGGTCACAGCTCTAGCGTTTAATATTAGGGGCGTTATGACATATTTATGAAACTACTATATTTTTTTCAAATTTAAACTTTAGTGGAATTAAACTTCTAGGAAACAAAAGGGAACAAGAAACGTGTACCACCCGGAGAAAGCTGAAAGTATCTTTTTTTACCCTATATATACATTAAAAAAACCAAATTACGATAATTTACAGAGCCCATTAAATACTTGCGTACAATGTTCTATTAAATATGTGCTTTAGGTATTTTATAGCTTATAATGAATAATTAAATATAATACCTGCGAAAGGGTTTTATGGGTTTGTTTTGATCAGCAAAAAAATAATTCATTAAAATTATCACAATAGGTTCTACAGTAGGTATATGTATGATCTTTTTCTAAATTTACATTTTATCAAATTTTAGGGTCAACCAAATTCATAAACAATTTTATAAGTATGTCAATAATCACGACACTAAACTACTAAAGATAAAAAAACAGCCCCATATTGGCGAGATACTAATAAGTTTTACCTGATATTAAGGTCTTGGTAACAAGGGCAGTTTTGTTCAATTTAAGTAAGGATCAATGTGTGAATATCATGTATCTAAAAATCTATACAATTACGGATTCGATAAGTGTTTACTCAGTAATAAGTTAATCCTTTAAGTGGACGGACGCATATTCGCAAGTGATAAAACATAACAGACGCAAATGAAAATATTCAGAAAAATGTGGAGAGCTTCAGTTCTAAAGAACTGGTCGAAGAGTATTTTAGAAACAAAAACCAGGAAGATGTTCTTACAAACAAATACAAGAACAAATATCTAATTTCGTCAAAGCACTAACAAAACGATACAAAGAATTAGCTACAGTAAACAAAAGTTTTATTTAAAAAGCGCAAACTGGTTAGAAGGCCAACTTACTGTCGCTGCATCAACAGCAAAGCAAGATAATGCTGGAAGACCACGCAAATCATTGGACAACTGCAGCGATAGATTTAAGAGGCGGAAACTTAAAGATGTTAACGATGAAATTGGTTGTACAAATATAAAAGAATCTTTCCTACAACAATTACGATCACAGAACCATTTTACAAAAGTGAATATCATTGAAAAAGTTTTTAAAGCTAGTCCAGTGAGAACAAAGCGGATTCTTAAAAGTATACCAACTCCAAGCGATGCAAAACAGTTCACAAATGAGGAGGCATTATTTCTGGATTTGAAATTAACAAAGCAGCAATATATTCAGCTCAGATTGCGTGCGATTGAAAAGAGCTCAAATTTGTATCCAGCATATCATCACACAACCGCTGCTAAAATTGACTGTTTGCCATCAAAGGACACTATTACAATCACACCAATTTCGGCAGAGGTACAACTACAATCACAACTTGATCACAAATGAGTTAAAGAAATATGGAAACACAAAGTTATTTCTTTTTTGTAAATGGGGATGTGATGGTTCTTAGGGACAAAAACAATACAAACAAGTTGTATGTGAAAATAATTCGGACTCAGATATGTTCATGGTATCATTTATACCATTGCGATTGAAAAAGATTTTGGAAGATTCGGAGCCTTCGACTAGTAGAGCGCAAACAATGGATATTTGGAAAAATGAGACACCATATTCTACGAAATACTGCAGGCCAATTAAATTTGAATTCAAAAAAGAAACTCATGATGCCATTAAGAAAGAAGTTAGTGATATGAAGGCCCAAATTGCAATACTACAGCCATTACAATTAAAGTTCGATGGGCAGCAAATTGAAGTAAGCTACCGATTAGTGCTGACAATGATAGATGAAAAAGTAGGTCAGGCTTTGACTAACACGAAGGCTGCATCCAGCTGCATTATATGCCAAGCAACATCAACCCAATTAAATCAAGTCCTGACAAAATCATTAGATAATACCGGATTATCACCACTACATGCAAGAAAACGACTTATGGAACACATATTAAAAATCAGTTATGATTTGGATTTCGGGTCTTCAGGATCAATAAGAAACAACGAAACCAACAAAGATTTAAGAAGTTCAAAAAATAAACATGTTCAAGATGAATACTGGAAATTTGGATTGATTATAGATCAGCCAAAACAAGGGTCAGGCAATATAAATGATGGCAACACGACAAGAAGATTCTTTTCAGATCCAGAAACAGCATCTGACTTAAGCCTAATTTTCAGATTTAAAATAATCCTAGAATTACTTGCGTGCAATGAAGAAATTGACTAGAAAATTTGGAGATTATGCAAAGGAAACTGCAAAAATATATACAACAACTACTCATGAAGAAATACGATAATGCTCCTTCACACACTGCATATTTAACTCAACAAACACTGGCCGAATTACGACTTGAAATTGATCCGCATCCTCCATATAGTCCAGATTTATCTCCTTCTGATTATTTCTTGTTTCCAAATTTAAAAAAATTTCTTGGTGGCAAAAATTTTTCGTCCAATAGCGAGGTTATTGCCGAAACTGAGGCATATTGAGTTGGAAGGAGATTATGTTGAAAAATAAATAATAATCATTCCAAAAAAAACGGTTCTTTTTATGTTAGGCCAGTTACTTTTGCGGTTGCCCTCGTATGTCTGCAAAAGTTCACAAAATCCTTTACCATGGAGAAGATGTCATTAAAAGTCATTTGATGCCACTTGGAGAACTATCAGAGGAGACTCAGGAAAAAAGGAACAAGGATTACAGATTACTAGATAAATTTCACGAAATTCCACAAATGAAGATCCATTTAACATATTATTCGCAACGTCAGATCCGTCCATCTCCAGTATTCGCAATCAATGGAAAGTGGAACATCAGGATTTAGATGAAGAAGCCAAAAAACTACTTTTTTTTTTTTTAATTAGCCAACACTCAGGGGTTTTCCCCTATACATGCAATGCATTGCGTTGGTCGTTGGAAAGCAAGGGATCGAAGGGGGGAAAGAGGGAGTAATGTTTATTGACATTCGCCTTGAATTTCTGGATGTCGTAATTGGTGGGAAATACATTTGCCGGAAGTCGATTCCACATACGGACAGTACGGGCGAAAAACGAATTCGATCTGTAGTGTACAGTGCGGTCAACCGGCCAATCGATAACAAATGGGTGTGAATTTCTGGAAAGTCGTGTATCCCTGCCGAACATCCTCACGTCAGGAATAAGGCCACGAATGTCTGAAGAACACACACCATGGAAGTAGCGATAGAACAGCGACACACAGCCCACATTCCGACGATGCTCCAGGGAAACAATAGAGTTGGATACCCTACTGTTTCCTATCAGCACCATCGCTCTCCTTTGAACACGGTCCAGAAGCTCCAAGGATGATTTTGGAGCACCTGCCCATATATGGGAGTTGTATTCCATCTTTGGCCTGATGTAGGTTGTATAGATATCGAAAAGATCAGAAGGAGTGAAATATTTTTTGCACCGCTTTAGGAAGCCTATACACTTGAGTGCTTCTTTCGACACTTCGAATACATGTCTCGCCCAACGAGCGTCACATTGTATTTTCATGCCCAGAACATCAAGAGCATCTGATTGTTCGACATCCATACCGTCGATAGATAATGACGACACTGTTGGGTCAGCGAATCGCTTGTGAGACAACAAGCAGCACTGTGTCTTACGCGCATTAAAATCTACTCTATTCACTCGACCCCAGTCGGAAATGGCCAGTAAATCCCGGCCAAGTGTCTCTTCCATTATTCGCCTTTTGTCTTCAATATCTTGAAGACTCGGCCTACGGTCGAATGAATATGAATGACATAGGTTGCTGTCATCCGCGAAAGAGTAGATTGGATTCACGGTCTGACCCAAAAGATCATCAATGAAAATGAGAAATAATGAGGGAGAAAGGACAGAGCCTTGTGGCACACCTGCGGTCAGCCTATGTTTATCGGATGAGAACCCATCTACAACAACTCGTATAGTGCGATCTCTAAGAAAGCTCGATATAAATCGAGCAAATGTATTACCGACACCAAAAGCGATCAACTTTGATAAGAGTGCACCGTGCCAGACTCTATCAAATGCCTTGGATATATCCAGAGCCACGACCTTACTCTCACCAAACTGGTGGATAGACCGACTCCAGCTTTCCGATAGGAAAGCCATCAGGTCACCCGTAGAGCGATTTCTACGGAAGCCGTACTGTCTGTCGCTAAGCAGGTCGTTGGACTCTAGATACCCTACTAGATGGTGGTTAACCATGCTCTCCATTACCTTGGAGAGCGCAGAGCAGATCGCGATTGGCCGATAATTCGCAGGATTATTGGCTTCACCCTTTTTAGGGATCGGCTGGACGTTCGCAACCTTCCAACACGCTGGGAAGACTCCTGCACGATAAGCAAGGTTGAAAAGGTTGCGCAGTGGACGGGCTAGCGTCGAGGAGCACTTACATAGGACTAGTGCCGAGATACCATCCGGGCCCGGGGACTTACTAACATCGAGATTCGCAAGAACCCTTTTAACTCCACGAGTTCGAAAAAATATCTTAGGCATGGAACTAGATACGTTTTCGATCTCGGGGAGTGGTTGATTGCTTTCCGGCAAGGAAGAATTTCCTGCAAACATTTCAGCCAAAAGGTTGGCTTTATCAACCGGGTCAGTGAATGCCCGGTCGTTTTTAACAAGAGTTGGGATAGATGAAGAACTATCCTTTACTCTTCTTACAAACGACCAAAAGCTCTTACTTCCCCTGGGAGAATTAAGAACCTTTGTACGTAGACGTTGCTCGTAAAGAAACTTTTCACGCCTAAGCACTCTGGCACACGACGTTCTTGCCTGTTTACGCAGCAGTTCAGTATTGACGTTTTTGTTTAAACGCCAATTTCTGAACGCCTCCTCTTTTGATCTGACAGCATTCCTGCATGCCTGGTTAAACCAACTATTTTTGGAAGGCTTAACCGACACAATTTTAGCTGGAATAAACGTCTTCATTCCAAATAAAATTATATTTTCGATCATTTCAGCCGCAGCATTGATGTTGTTATCGAGAAAGCATAGCTTCCAATTGAAATGCTGGAAAAAGTGGTTGAGCTCAGCCCAACGTGCATTTTCGTATATAAAAATTGTCCGCTTTGGGGCTGGTATCGAAGCGACACGAAGGGCGGAATACGAAAAAGATGCTGAAACAATGCAGTGATCGGAATTACCAAGAGGTGCAAGGACATTAACTTCATACTTTTCAGGGTGTGAAGTTAAGAAAAGGTCAAGAATATTGTGTTGGTGTCCTTCGACACACGGAATATGTGTCGGTTCATTCACTAATTGCGTTAAGTCATTTTGCGCGGCGAAGAGCTCGGCGTATTGGCCCTCCGGAGTTGTTTGGCTCGAATGGGAAAGCCAGTTAGAATTATGGACATTGAAATCCCCAGCAACGACAATTTCACTGTCCGGATAACTCTCCAAAACTTTCGTTATTGAATCAGAAAGGGCGTCGAAGCCGTTGAGGGAAGCCTCCCTTTCTGAATTTGGGCTTCTATAAATAAACCCAAAATGAAGTACGTGTGTTCCAATCCTGAATTTAACCCAAAGGGAGTTAAATTCTGGATCTTGTGAGTTCAAGTGTTGCTGGCTCTGAAACACTATGTCATTACGTACATATACCACAAGACCTCTGTGAGAAATAAAAAGGGATAGGGTGTGGTACCCAGGAACGTGAAAATCCTGTGGATCAGAATCCTCGCGCACCTGGGTCTCACATAGAGCTAAGACATCAGGCCTATGGAAATGAATGTGGGAAAACACTGCGAAAAAATTCGCACGCAGCCCACGTATGTTGGCGAAATGAATTTTAAATCTCTTCACCATTACGCCAACCAGAAAACAAAAACAAATGTCAATGTGAAGAACAGAAACAGCACAAAACAAAATATGGAATATTTGCAATCAATATTTGAGTCAAATGAATAATTATTATAATTGCATTTCATTGTTATTTAAGTACGAAAAACCTAATATTATTAACGTTTTTTTTAAGTGTAAATATTCTTTGAGTGTAATCAAATTTGACAGCAAAAAATTTTTAACTTTTCTGTAATAATAGCAAAAGCTCCATTTGATTTTACTATTTTTTTGGGAGTCTAAAAAGTTTTTTGAGTGGAACATTAAAAACTTTCATTACAAAAAATATTTACAATTACATATTATTAAAATCCAAATATTAAATTTTTTTAATAATTAAAAAAATATTAGACCCATATTTAACTCTAAAAGTTAAAAAATCAAAAGTTTAACTTTGACCTAGAATTCCTTAAAAAGTCCTTTATCAATTTTAATGTAATTAAAACTGAGTCAACTAAATATCTTTCCATTCAAAAAAATAACTTAAATATTTTGATCGGTTCAAAAGTTACAGAATTTTGGCCAACGTAAAACGATTTTCAGCCACTGTGCGCCGATTTGGGATCTATACAAAGTACTGCCGAAAGCTCCATATTCACCGCAAGAGATTTCAACTCATTGTGTTGCGATAGAAAGCGCGAGTTTCGTGACTAGTGGCCGAAACGAAAGAAAAAAAGGAATATAAACTTAAGTTTATATATATTTTTTTATTGAATAAAAGGTGGTGCTGTGGCACTCGACTCCAAAATCTTTCTGACTACAATTTTTTGATTCTCTTAATATTTAACTTTGCGAAGTAATTAAAAATACAGTTTATTACAATCAGCATATGTATGTTGATTCAGCTAGTTTGTTTTTTTTTGTTTTTCGTTCTTAATTTTGATTTTCGTTTGGTTTGTTTAATTTCGAAATGTCATGGGTCGAGAGCCTCAGAGGTTTCAGATTACATTTAAGTCACACTTTGATATACTTGGTGCATTGACATTTATGTCCTTTCTTTTGTTCAGCATAATTTCTATTGCACAATTAATAGAGTTTTTTGTTACTGTTGAAAATTAATTTGAAGTGGAGGTTTTGTTATTGTATTTGTTTGTGTTGACGTAACTCCTCCTTCCCTTGATAGAGAATTCTCCTGAATTTTAATTTTAAAGTTTATTATCAATTATTATTATGATAATTAATAAAAGTATGATGGTAGTGTTTGAAATTATAAAACTACAATGTATTGTTTTATGGTTCTTTAGTTCCTTAATTTGTTTTATATTATCAAATTCCTTGAGGACAATTGAATCAAAGGTAAGAGTTGTCATGTTTTTATTCAAAGGTATATGGGGAGTTTTGATAAAGTGATCCTTAAATGATCTATCATAATTCTTAAGTGTTAATTCATTTATTTGTATTTCACAATTACTGAACGTTATCAAGTGATCATTCGTGAGTGTAATATTTCTATCATCGCAATTGCTTAACAGTTTTGCATTATTTAGATTTTTTGCACATATTAATCCTGATTTAATTTCAATTATTTTTTCTTTGGTATTTTTAATTTTTGTGCATTTATTACTATTAAACATACAAAGGTTTGATGTCTTTAGTGAGTTTATATCTTTTGTTTTGCTGTATTGGTATGGAAACTTATTATAGTATACTATTTGTTGTGCTTTAAAATCAATGGTTTTTACCTTTTAATGGTGTAATATATGATCTCCTTGAAATTTCTGTTTCTTTTGGAACTTTAAGGATAAACAATTTTTGATTTTGTTTGTATTTTGCTACAACTAATTTGGTAGATTGAAGTTTAAAAAAATCTATCTCTGGACATATGATTTCCTGTTCTGAGAACACGTTGCTGATCATGATATTTTGGTTAGCTGCTATTATATTATTTTGAATGTGCTTAATTTGATATGATAAAATTTTAATTTTTAGAAGGGTATCTACATACATAGTTTAAGATAAAATTTTGTTGTTGTCCTTATCAATGGTATTAAGTTTATCTAAGAATTTTGACCTGTCATCTTCTATTGTATTTTTTAAGATTTTAATAGTTTCATTAAAGTGGTTATTTATGAGAATGTTTTGGTTAAATCCCTCAATCAGACTGTGGTTGTTTTGATCTATGTTTTGGAGATGATTTTCTATGCTGGACCTATCTTCGTCATCCATTGTGCCAGCTATCCACTTTAAACCAGTACCTAAAATGTTGGCTAACCCTCTTCTGGTTCTGTGTATTTGTATAGTGTAAAATTTTATCTTTGCTCTATTTAATTCTGATTGTAAAATTTTTTTGTTTGACAACGTTTCCATTTGTTCTATACCTGTTTCGATGTTTTCTAAGGCGTTCTTAATTTCATTTAAAACGATATGTAGAATGATTGTGTAATAGGTTATAAGCTGTACTTCGTCTAGTTTTATTTCGACGTACCCATTGTTGTTATTGTCGATTTCTCTAGATAGTTAGTATTCCCATTACCGGTAGAAGCATTATCAAGATAAGGGAAAGTGGTATCCAATTGACCTTAAATTTAGTTTTTCGTTTAATATTGGAATGGTGTACATTTTTTAGGGTAAGTTTTCTGTATCTTGGTTCGTATTAATGTCTCAAGGCCTTGTAATTTTTTACGTATCCTTCTTGGTTGTTTTGTGTTATGTGTGTCTCTATTTTCATTTCTTTTTGTAATGATTTTTAGCCGTATTCATAAAAATTTAAAACAGCTTTACAAACGATTGTTAAGCTTAATGTATAAAAACTGTTTTCATAAACGATTATAAGCTTAATAATCGTTTTGTAAACCATTATTAAATGTGTGCATTTTAATATTCTTTCGACCCTACTTTAACAGTTTTTTAAAGCGACGTTTGTGTTTGTTTGTTTACATTTGAATACATATTTTGTGAATTTTTCGAATACAACGAAGAAAATAATATTTTTAAAATATACGAGGAGAATGGATACGTTAAATTTTTTTGCGTTTGCAATCATCTTTTTTCCTTTTTTATTTATAAAAACTTCTTTATATATTCTTCTGTATATATATATATATATATATATATATATATATATATATATATATATATATATATATATATATATATATATATATATATATATATATATATATATATATATTATATATATATATATATATATATATATATATATATATATATATATATATATATATATATATATATATATATATATATATATATATATATATATATATATATATATATATATATAATAAGCTTACTTGTAAAATAATAAAAACAAAATCATGTTGCAATCAAAGACAAATTGAGATCAATTGTGTATTACTGATAAAAAAAAAAGTTATTCGAATAACGAATAATATTTTTCTTATTTTGATTTTTTACACATCACAAGTGAACTTTTTACAATTTACCCATTTTTGTGTTGTGTTTTTTCCATAAAGAAGTTTTTATAAATAAAAAAGGAAAAAAGATGATTGCAAACGCAAAAAAAATTTAACGTATCCATTCTCCTCGTATATTTTAAAAATATTATTTTCTTCGTTGTATTCGAAAAATTCACAAAATATGTATTCAAATGTAAACAAACAAACACAAACGTCGCTTTAAAAAACTGTTAAAGTAGGGTCGAAAGAATATTAAAATGCACACATTTAATAATGGTTTACAAAACGATTATTAAGCTTATAATCGTTTATGAAAACAGTTTTTATACATTAAGCTTAACAATCGTTTGTAAAGCTGTTTTAAATTTTTATGAATACGGCTAAAAATCATTACAAAAAGAAATGAAAATGGAGACACACATAACACAAAACGACCAAGAAGGATACGTAAAAAATTACAAGGCCTTGAGACATTAATACGAACCAAGATACAGAAAACTTACCCTAAAAAATGTACACCATTCCAATATTAAACGAAAAACTAAATTTACAGGTCAATTGGATACCACTTTCCCTTATCTTGATAATGCTTCTACCGGTAATGGGAATACTAACTATCTAGCCAATCGACAATAACAACAATGGGTACGTCGAAATAAAACTAGACGAAGTACAGCTTATAACCAATTACACAATCATTCTACATCTCGTTTTAAATGAAATTAAGAACGCCATAGAAAACATCGAAACAGGTATAGAACAAATGGAAACGTTGTCAAACAAAAAAATTTTACAATCAGAATTAAATAGAGCAAAGATAAAATTTTACACTATACAAATACACAGAACCAGAAGAGGGTTAGCCAACATTTTAGGTACTGGTTTAAAGTGGATAGCTGGCACAATGGATGACGAAGATAGGTCCAGCATAGAAAATCATCTCCAAAACATAGATCAAAACAACCACAGTCTGATTGAGGGATTTAACCAAAACATTCTCATAAATAACCACTTTAATGAAACTATTAAAATCTTAAAAAATACAATAGAAGATGACAGGTCAAAATTCTTAGATAAACTTAATACCATTGATAAGGACAACAACAAAATTTTATCTTAAACTATGTATGTAGATACCCTTCTAAAAATTAAAATTTTACCATATCAAATTAAGCACATTCAAAATAATATAATAGCAGCTAACCAAAATATCATGATCAGCAACGTGTTCTCAGAACAGGAAATCATATGTCCAGAGATAGATTTTTTTAAACTTCAATCTACCAAATTAGTTGTAGCAAAATACAAACAAAATCAAAAATTGTTTATCCTTAAAGTTCCAAAAGAAACAGAAATTTCAAGGAGATCATATATTACACCATTAAAAGGCAAAAACCATTGATTTTAAAGCACAACAAATAGTATACTATAATAAGTTTCCATACCAATACAGCAAAACAAAAGATATAAACTCACTAAAGACATCAAACCTTTGTATGTTTAATAGTAATAAATGCACAAAAATTAAAAATACCAAAGAAAAAATAATTGAAATTAAATCAGGATTAATATGTGCAAAAAATCTAAATAATGCAAAACTGTTAAGCAATTGCGATGATAGAAATATTACACTCACGAATGATCACTTGATAACGTTCAGTAATTGTGAAATACAAATAAATGAATTAACACTTAAGAATTATGATAGATCATTTAAGGATCACTTTATCAAAACTCCCCATATACCTTTGAATAAAAACATGACAACTCTTACCTTTGATTCAATTGTCCTCAAGGAATTTGATAATATAAAACAAATTAAGGAACTAAAGAACCATAAAACAATACATTGTAGTTTTATAATTTCAAACACTACCATCATACTTTTATTAATTATCATAATAATAATTGATAATAAACTTTAAAATTAAAATTCAGGAGAATTCTCTATCAAGGGAAGGAGGAGTTACGTCAACACAAACAAATACAATAACAAAACCTCCACTTCAAATTAATTTTCAACAGTAACAAAAAAACTCTATTAATTGTGCAATAGAAATTATGCTGAACAAAAGAAAGGACATAAATGTCAATGCACCAAGTATATCAAAGTGTGACTTAAATGTAATCTGAAACCTCTGAGGCTCTCGACCCATGACATTTTGAAATTAAACAAACCAAACGAAAATCAAAATTAAGAACGAAAAACAAAAAAAAAAAACAAACTAGCTGAATCAACATACATATGCTGATTGTAATAAACTGTATTTTAAATTACTTCGCAAAGTTAAATATTAAGAGAATCAAAAAATTGTAGTCAGAAAGATTTTGGAGTCGAGTGCCACAGCACCACCTTTTATTCAATAAAAAAATATATATAAACTTAAGTTTATATTCCTTTTTTTCTTTCGTTTCGGCCACTAGTCACGAAACTCGCGCTTTCTATCGCAACACAATGAGTTGAAATCTCTTGCGGTGAATATGGAGCTTTCGGCAGTACTTTGTATAGATCCCAAATCGGCGCACAGTGGCTGAAAATCGTTTTACGTTGGCCAAAATTCTGTAACTTTTGAACCGATCAAAATATTTAAGTTATTTTTTTGAATGGAAAGATATTTAGTTGACTCAGTTTTAATTACATTAAAATTGATTATGGACTTTTTAAGGAATTCTAGGTCAAAGTTAAACTTTTGATTTTTTAACTTTTAGAGTTAAATATGGGTCTTATATTTTTTATTTATTAAAAAATTTAATATTTGGATTTTAATAATATGTAATTGTAAATATTTTTTGTAATGAAAGTTTTTAATGTTCCACTCAAAAAACTTTTTAGACTCCCAAAAAAATAGTAAAATCAACTGGAGCTTTTGCTATTATTACAGAAAAATTAAAAATTTTTTGCTGTCAAATTTGATTACACTCAAAGAATATTTACACTTAAAAAAAACGTTAATAATATTAGGTTTTTCGTACTTAAATAACAATGAAATGCAATTATAATAATTATTCATTTGACTCAAATATTGATTGCAAATATTCCATATTTTGTTCTGTGCTGTTTCTGTTCTTAAGTAGTTTTTTGGCTTCTTCATCTAAATCCTGATGTTCCACTTTCCATTGATTGCGAATACTGGAGATGGACGGATCTGACGTTGCGAATAATATGTTAAATGGATCTTCATTTGTGGAATTTCGTGAAATTTATCTAGTAATCTGTAATCCTTGTTCCTTTTTTCCTGAGTCTCCTCTGATAGTTCTCCAAGTGGCATCAAATGATTTTTAATGACATCTTCTCCATGGTAAAGGATTTTGTGAACTTTTGCAGACATACGAGGGCAACCGCAAAAGTAACTGGCCTAACATAAAAAGAACCGTTTTTTTGGAATCATTATTATTTATTTTTCAACATAATCTCCTTCCAACTCAATATGCCTCAGTTTCGGCAATAACCTCGCTATTGGACGAAAATTTTTTGCCACCGAGAAATTTTTTTAAATTTGGAAACAAGAAATAATCAGAAGGAGATAAATCTGGACTATATGGTGGATGCGGAGCAATTTCAAATCGTAATTCGGCCAGTTTTTGTTGAGTTAAAAATGCAGTGTGTGAAGGAGCATTATCGTATTTCTTCATGTGTAGTTGTTGTATATATTTTTGCAGTTTCCTTTGCATAATCTCCAAATATTCTAGTCAATTTCTTTATTGCACGCAAGTAATTCTAGGATTATTTTAAATCTGAAAATTAGACTTAAGTCAGATGCTGTTTCTGGATCTGAAAAGAATCTTCTTGTCGTATTGCCATCATTTATATTGCCTGACCCTTGTTTTGGCTGATCTATAATCAATCCAAATTTCCAGTATTCATCTTGAACATGTTTATTTTTTGAACTTCTTAAATCTTTGTTGGTTTCGTTGTTTCTTATTGATCCTGAAGACCCGAAATCCAAATCATAACTGATTTTTTAATATGTGTTCCATAAGTCGTTTTCTTGCATGTAGTGGTGATAATCCGGTATTATCTAATGATTTTGTCAGGACTTGATTTAATTGGGTTGATGTTGCTTGGCATATAATGCAGCTGGATGCAGCCTTCGTGTTAGTCAAAGCCTGACCTACTTTTTCATCTATCATTGTCAGCACTAATCGGTAGCTTACTTCAATTTGCTGCCCATCGAACTTTAATTGTAATGGCTGTAGTGTTGCAATTTGGGCCTTCATATCACTAACTTCTTTCTTAATGGCATCATGAGTTTCTTTTTTGAATTCAAATTTAATTGGCATGCAGTATTTCGTAGAATATGGTGTCTCATTTTTCCAAATATCCATTGTTTGCGCTCTACTAGTCGAAGGCTCCGAATCTTCCAAAATCTTTTTCAATCGCAATGGTATAAATGATACCATGAACATATCTGAGTCCGAATTATTTTCACATACAACTTGTTTGTATTGTTTTTGTCCCTAAGAACCATCACATCCCCATTTACAAAAAAGAAATAACTTTGTGTTTCCATATTTCTTTAACTCATTTGTGATCAAGTAGTGATTGTAGTTGTACCTCTGCCCAAATTGGTGTGATTGTAATAGTGTCCTTTGATGGCAAACAGTCCATTTTAGCAGCGGTTGTGTGATGATATGCTGGATACAAATTTGAGCTCTTTTCAATCGCACGCAATCTGAGCTGAATATATTGCTGCTTTGTTAATTTCAAATCCAGAAATAATGCCTCCTCATTTGTAAACTGTTTTGCATCTCTTGGAGTTGGTATACTTTTAAGAATCCGTTTTGTTCTCACTGGACTAGCTTTAAAAACTTTTTCAATGATATCCACTTTTGTAAAATGGTTCTGTGATCGTAATTGTTGTAGGAAAGATTCTTTTATATTTGTACAACCAATTTCATCGTTAACATCTTTAAGTTTCCGCCTCTTAAATCTATCGCTGCAGTTGTCCAATGATTTGCGTGGTCTTCCAGCATTATCTGGCTTTGCTGTTGATGCAGCGACAGTAAGTTGGCCTTCTAACCAGTTTACGCTTTTTAAATAAAACTTTTGTTTACTGTAGCTAATTCTTTGTATCGTTTTGTTAGTGCTTTGACGAAATTAGATATTTGTTCTTGTATTTGTTTGTAAGAACATCTTCCTGGTTTTTGTTTCTAAAATACTCTTCGACCAGTTCTTTAGAACTGAAGCTCTCCACATTTTTCTGAATATTTTCATTTGCGTCTGTTATGTTTTATCACTTGCGAATATGCGTCCGTCCATTAAAGGATTAACTTATTACTGAGTAAACACTTATCGAATCCGTAATTGTATAGATTTTTAGATACATGATATTCACACATTGATCCTTACTTAAATTGAACAAAACTGCCCTTGTTACCAAGACCTTAATATCAGGTAAAACTTATTAGTATCTCGCCAATATGGGGCTGTTTTTTATCTTTAGTAGTTTAGTGTCGCGATTATTGACATACTTATAAAATTGTTTATGAATTTGGTTGACCCTAAAAATTGATAAAATGTAAATTTAGAAAAAGATCATACATATGCCTACTGTAGAACCTATTGTGATAATTTTAATGAATTATTTTTTTGCTGATCAAAACAAAGCCATAAAACCCTTTCGCAGGTATTATATTTAATTATTCATTATAAGCTATAAAATACCTAAAGCACACATTTAATAGAACATTGTACACAAGTATTTAATGGGCTCTGTAAATTATCGTAATTTGGTTTTTTTAATGTATATATAGGGTAAAAAAGATACTTTCACCTTTCTCCGGGTGGTACACGTTTCTTGTTCCCTTTTGTTTCCTAGAAGTTTAATTCCACTAAAGTTTAAATTTGAAAAAAATATAGTAGTTTCATAAATATGTCATAACGCCCCTAATATTAAACGCTAGAGCTGTGACCACTTACAACAACTTAAGTATATAATCCTACCAACATTATAAAAAAGACCGCAGGCCATGGGGATACAGCTACCTCCGACGGTTCGGCAGCAGTTACTAACCCTAGTGAAGGCCTTTGTTCATCCTATTGTCCCCTTCAGTCGCCAGTGTACAGTACGTCGGTGTCTTCGAAACGGTCTGCGGTGACG
The DNA here is from genome assembly GCA_963513945.1 of Hydrotaea diabolus. Lineage (NCBI taxonomy): Eukaryota > Metazoa > Arthropoda > Insecta > Diptera > Muscidae > Hydrotaea > Hydrotaea diabolus. The sequence goes on along the minus strand of OY740716.1, from coordinate 109,868,362 downwards.
CCCACGATGCCATAAACCAGCTCATAACCCTGGCCCCCATATTGCTTGTTTGACTTTGTATACCCGAGAAAATGATCATGGCTCGGACCCTGTTGGACCGTGCTGTCGAATTAATTTTGTGTGGGAGTCAATGGTGCATCTGTTACGGCGGCCGGTTGAGGGTGGCCCGTACTGCCACTATGAAATAGCCACGATAACTCAGAACGGCTTTTTATAACAGGTCGGGTGGCAAAGCTAGATCAGAGTTCCACTCCCGTGGTGTCCCTTCTGAGACAATGAAGGATAATTTTAAAGGCTTTGAGTTGGCGGATCCTTCTTTTTACCGCTCCGGGGCAGTGGCGCTGGTATTTGGGCCGGAAGCTTACGCGGAAGTTATTGTCGGTCGTGTCTTCGCTCAGCCTGGGCTTCCGTTATCCCGTTTACGAAGTTAGAGTGGGTTTTCTTGGGACCTGCTCCTTAGTCACGTTATACCCTGCGTATATGTAGCTTTAATTGAAAAAATAGAATATAATATATATGAAACGCTGACTGGAACTGACTTCCGTACCTTACTTCTAGCTTATTACTATAAATAGAAATATCGCTCTATAATTTAAGTTTAAAATAAGTTGCATCACAGCCCGATGTTGCAAGAAGGCCTAAATGTTCCCCACTAAGCGCCACATATTCATTGGCAACCCATTCGGGTTCATCTTATACTCTCCATTTCTGCTTTCCTTTTGACTCTATGCGGATTATCCGCATCAAAGCATAAAGAGAGTGGTTTTCAACGAGCGGCCGGGTTTGCTGAAAAGCCCATACGACATCCATGACTCTGTCTATGTGCTCAATGACTACTGAATCGCCCATCCGATCATATCGCTAAACTACCTATTCGCACAAAGGTAAACTAATCGCTCAATAAAGCAGCACACACTTATTTAAGAATAAATCTTAAAACGTTTCTTTTATTTCTCACACTTTTGTTTTTCTCGCACACAAACAATATTCATTATTAAACATATTATCACGTAATGATTTGTTTTATTTATGCAGAAACTAATACTTAGTGAAAGTGACTTTGTTTAATTTGGTTGTAAGTGTGGGTACAAATGTTATATTTTCTTTTGTTATTTTATATTCAATGTAAATATTTATAAGACTTCTGATGATGTTTTTCAGTGAGGAACGGTATATTGAATGACAAAAAATATAACAAAAATTAGAACCTTTGCCTCGAGCTCGATTTTTTAAACTTTTTATTAAAAGTTATTAATAATATTTTAAAGGTAAATTATAGTTAAGATGTCATGAAAAATTAAACTAACAATAATATATTTATATCAAAATAAGGGATTTCTTTTATACTGACTTAAGTTTTTTCCCTCTTCAAGTGCTGGCAACCCTTTTCCTAAGGCCCGATTAGGTTAGGCCTTAAAAATAATACAATACAAGTGGACTAAAATATAAAATTAACATCTATGACGGAGAACTTTTAAATACAAGGAACAAATATACCAACAGAAGAGCAGATTACGTGTGGGATCGTAGGCTTTACCCATAGTAACGGATATTGTGATGAAGGAACTTTTGGATAGCGTTATGCAAACCTGGATATATTTGTGAATTTTCAAAAGTGAACATTGGTAACCTTTACATTGTAACAATACACAGTGGGATGAGACTAAAAAATGGAAATAATACAGCTGTTTCTAAACTAAAAGTAGGATTTTGATGAATTTTCACGCACTTATAGAATAGGTGTTTTTGAGGTTAAATTTCAAGCTTGGGCCACCCACGATATGCAGGGGCGGAGCTACACGGGCCCCAAGTTGGCTACCTCGAGATTATACAATTTTAAAACGCATGTAACTTTTGTATTTGTGATCCGATTTGAATCCGATTGAATGAAATGTGTAGTTTCTGAGATATGCGTGTTTAAAAATTAAATAGTTTTTTTTTTTGTCCTACCTTGATTTTAGTAATAACTTAGCCTTAAATATTAGTTTTGTCTTATCAAATTAGTTTTGTTTTTTTGAAGAGGAGATTACGTGTGGGATCGAAGGCTTTACCCATAGTAACGGATATTGTGATGAAAGAACTTTTTTATAGCGTTATGCAAACCTGGATATCTTTGTGAATTTTTTAAAGTGAACATTGGTAACCTTCACATTGTAACAATACACAGTGGGATGAGACTAAAAAAATGGAAATAATACAGCTGTTACTAAACTAAAAGTAGGATTTTGATGAATTTCCACGCACTTATAGAATAGGTGTTTTTGAGATTAAATTTCAAGCTTGGGCCACCCACGATATGCAGCGGCGGAGCTACAGGGGCCCCAAGTTGGCTACCTCGAGATTATACAATTTTAAAACGCATGTAACTTGTGTATTTGTGATTCGATTTGAATCTGATTGAATGAAATGTGTAGTTTCTGAGATATGCGTGCTTGAAAATTAAATTATTTTTTTTGGCCTACCTTGATTTTGGTAATAACTTAGCCTTAAATATTAGTTTTGTCTTATCAAATTAGTTTTGTTTTAAAAGCAACAAAAATTGCTATATAAATGAAAAACAATTGCTAGCTATACCTTTCTAGCAAAAAGTTATAAATTTTAAATAATTAGATATTTTGCCATGTTTACGTAAAACATACTTGTCTTATTTTGGAGTTTTTGCAAAAAATTGTAAATAAACGAATAAATTATATATATTCATCTTTAAAGAAAGTTCTTGGAGAAGATGTTCGAAAAAAGTACAAAATTGTTTTTGCTGTTGGTGTAATTGGCATCTGAAATTATGTTAAATACAAAAGCCCTAATTTCTCCCATCGCAAAGTTCTGATCAAAAAATCCCAATTTTGGCATTAAATATTTTTTGGAAATTGTGGAATTTTCTTAAAGAAGTTATAATTTTTTGTTGATTTCGTGTGTTTCTGCTGTCAATACCTAAGCAAGTGAACAATTTCATTGTTATATATTCATTATTATAACTTTTATGACTTTTCGTTTGCAGAAAATCCAACTTATTCCACCTGACAGGTATTAAGCCAATTATCTAGTATCAATTACTTTTCAAAACCCTTCTTTTTCTTTTACGATTTTTTGCTTCTTGCGGTTCTTTTGTTAATACTCCTAAGAAGAAAATGTTGTTTTCAATCATTATTTATCCTTGCCCCAACACTATATGTACGGTTAGGGTAAGCTGTTACCAGGTATGTAATTTAGAAAGCTGTTCAAATTTCAGCACAATAATTGTCAATTTTTCAGCGTTAACTTTGTGTTTACTATTTATTGCCATTAAAATTATTTTGATCTTTCTCAGTAATTTCATTTTGAACCCCTTATTTTCGAAGTTGTTTCATAATCAATAAAGAATCTTCTTGCAGTATTGCCATAATGTGTATTTCCAAATTCGGAAAGTGTTTTTTTAAGTTCCTCTTTTTTTCGACATCTCTTATTTTTTCAGATACTCGTTATGCACTACTCGGTTTAAATTTTCTGGTTTGCTCTTATATTTCAAATCATATGCTATATGGAAAATAAATTCCAGAAAACGTATGCGGTCATGTAGTGGAGTTATTCCAAATGCGGACATGTAGTGTAGATATTCCAAATTTGGATACTTCCTCACTCGTGCCATATTTGACTCATTATTGGCGAAAAAGTGGAACCTGAGGAATGCAATAAATTTTTTAATCCCAGCTTTGCGATTGGAGAAATTAGCGCTAACTTTTGGATTTTACATAAAAAAATGCGGTATTTCAGATGGCAATAGCACCAACAACAAAAACAATTTTGATCTTTGTTTCAAATATCTTCTCCAAGAACTTACCTTTTAGGTGAATGTATATAATTTATACGTTTTCTTTACAACTTTTTGCAATAACTCCAAAATAAGACAAGTACTTTTTTTTCGCAAAAATGGCAATATATATACTTATTTCAAAATTTTAACTTTAAATACTTATAATTTTTTAGTAATAGTTTAATAATTTTTTTCTTAGCAATTTTTTCCTTTATATAGCTATTTTTGTTGTTTTTAAAAAAAATTAATTACCAAACACGTATATCTCAGAAACTATACAAGAGAATGTTTTTTCCAGTCTAGTCGATTCTATAGAAAAAAAATGCATTCAAATCGGATTATTAATACAAAATTTATATGCGTTTTAAAATTGTATAATCTTGAGGTACCCAAAATGGGGGTTCTGTAGATCCACACTATTCTATAAGAGCGTTAATGTCATCATAATCCGACTGTTAGCTGTATTATTTCCATTTTTTTACCTCATTTTACTTTGCATTTGTCCACAAAAAATTATGATTTTAAAGCAACTACTCAAAAACAGGAAACTATTTCTGAGGTATCTTCAGGCCCTTCAATGGAAACTTTTGTCCCTCTGGGCCGATTTCGCTCATTTACAATTCGAATCACCTTATGACAATCAGCCATCCACATTTAAAATTTCAGGACACTCGGTTGATTTGGTTGATTGATCCTCCCATAGTAATAGGACTTTAAAAGTGATTTGCATTTTATTAGACAACGTTGTGTTTTCTAACGTTGTGTTTTGACCAAACGTTTTTTTGGGTTTTAATCAACAGAAGGTTACCATTCTTTACTTTAAAAAATTTAGAATGATATCTTCAGGATTTCGGGTAGTGGTAGAACATGGATTGGTCACATGGGTCTTAGTTAAGATGTTAGGACTAATAAAAAAGAATAATGAGCTTGCTGACCAGATGTTCGCAGAAACCATTATTAACTTAAGGGAAAACAGCGATTAAAAACAGAAACTGTGGTTGTACCAGAAGTATTTGGACTCCCCAAGGTCCACAAGTAAGGCTATCCGTTGTGACCAATATGCTTATCTATAAATGCACCTTCTTCAAGTACATTACACAAATCTTAAACGAATTAACGAAAGACTCAAAATACGATATTAAAAACTCAGTACAATTTAGAGACAGAATAAAAGATTCTGTGAGCAAAAAGGATGAGATGATGATTTGTATTCGCGTAATTTCACTTATTCCAATAATAACTGTAAAATCTACTAGAGACCTACAACAAAGTGTGTGACACCTATACATTATCTTGTGTAGTTTCTAAGATATTCTAGTTTATAAATTAAACAAATCCAAAGATAGCCGTAATTTCTCCAATCGCAAAGCTACGTAGGATCAAAAAAGGTATAACGTTCCTTTGAAAACTGAAAAATACCAATTTTGGGTTTTTTGTATACTTTTGGGAATTGTGGGATTGTCTTTAGGAAAAATATATATATTTTTTTTTATTTCGCGTGTTTCTACTGTCAAAACCTAATAACTGCAAAATTTCATTTTTATACGATAACAATTTCATTGTTATCGTATATTCATTATTTAACATTTTATGACGTTATGATTTGCATAACATTACAGGTAATTTCTTAAAATATTCTGAAAAAAACTGAAGCCATTTCGAAATTTTTCTTCATTCGCAAATCAGTAAAAATGATGATAACATCAAACAATTTAACTCTGTGTAATTTTTTTTGGAAAAAACGCATCAAAATGTTAATTATTACTGCAATTTATTGAAAATTTTTATAACATCAAAATGGCGAAAACAGAAATAGTAAAATTGAGAAATTTTGTATTGAGATTCAAATCGAAGTAATCTGCTTGAATCATTACGAGTATTGAAGTGACTACTTTATACATCTACGTGCGAAGCAAGCCATATGCAGATTTAAGTCAAAAATCAAAGAAAAAACAATTAGAGAACACACTTGCAAATATGTCTGAGGAAAAAGCTGCGGAGACTCTTAACGAAATGTTAAAGAATAAACAACAGCCCTCGGATAAAATAAAAATCCCCAATGTACTACCAATAGCTTCAGCGAAACGCCTTTAAAGAATTGTTAACAGCATTCCTTTACCATGATCAGATTCTGTTTTTACATCTGTTGCAATTTTTTTTTGTTTTCCACTCAGGGATAACTACATAAATTAAGGAAAGGCGTTGTCAGAAAAAGCATTTTGCCATTTACCATCATGCGCCATCTTGCAGGAAAAAAGAGATTAGTATTATACCATCTCCAATCGAGGTTCCGGATTGCAATGTTATTGTCCTACAGTTTCGTTTTCAAGACAATCTCAAAAAGAAGATTTTTTTAATAATCTGCTCCTCTCTTCCATCCTGTATTGTCGACAATGAGGAAACTATGGATATGCTACAGAACTTTGACATTTGAAAATCCTGAAGAATTCAAGGATTTGCTTCACTTACTAGATATGAAAAGTATAACTGTGTTTCGGACAATTTGTAGAAATCTAATTCGATTTTAAATAATAAATAAAGTGTCTTTTTACCTAAATTTTTTTTACAATATTTTAGTAACAAATTGCATGCTTAGTTATATGAACACAATAGAAAAAAGGTAGCTTGATGGAAATATTAGTATCAATGGTGTAATAGGTAAGAATTATAATCTGAAAAGCAAAAGAAGGGTTCTCCAAAGTAATTCACACTCACTAATTGCATAAATACCTGTCAGCTTGAAAAAAAAGGATTTTCCATATAGGAAAATAAATCATTACGACATACTCGTAAAATGTCTAATAATGAATTTACGTTTTTAATTTATTTAAATTTTTTATTTTTATTTCAGAATTTTGTGAAGCAAGCTTGGGAAATTTGAAATGGAAGACTTCGCAAAAGAACAGCGATCTTTTAAAAACCAAGACTCAATTGTTTTGACGCAGCGTGCTTTTCGTCGTGTTTCTATTGGGTTTTGACAATAGAAACACATGAAATAAATAAAAAAAATTACATTTCTTAATGGCAATACCAAAAAATATATAAAAAATCCCAAAATTGGACTTTTCTGTTTTCGCCATATTATTGGCGAAAAAGTGGAATCTTTAGCAGTTTGATTTACAAACACTTATGTCCATCTATTTTAGAAATGCTATACATTTTTGATCCTTTTTTTGACCCGTTTTTAATGCAAAAACTCTCTTGTAATAAGGTTTGGAAAGGGCAACAGTTGCGGCTTGAGGTGGTAAAATTAAATTGTGAAGAAAACATGAAAAGTGAGATTGACAACAGTAATTCTCTCTCATACATTCGGTGAGAACCTAGTCCGAAAGAGTTCAGTTTCCCATTCAACAATTGCTGCGAAGCTTTCCTAAGATGGTCGTCACGGACTTAAAGTCGCGATAAAAACAGTGTGCAGCTACAAAAATCAATGTCACTTTGCCATTTTGTGAAAATCTTGGATGCTAAATTATATATGATATATTTTTATTTGTTGGATATGAAACTCATACTAAAGGGTACAGGTAAAATTAAAAACTGGTAGTTTCACGAGATGTGAAGTTTTTTGAAAATGAATTTGAACAGATTTTCGACGAAGAGGAAGATTTTCGTAATATTTTTGATTTTTATAGTGTGAAGCGTACTCATCATAGTATTGAAGAACTCGAGAGTGGCTATTCAGAAATTTAGGAAATGGGAATGATCAACCTGATATTACCAACAACGAAATTGATGAAGACCAGCCGATACCTAACATTTGCGACAACGAGCAAGAAGAAGAACCGTCAACGCCAGAAGATAAAAATGAAAATGAAGAAATAGTAAATGAGCATGGTAAGCGAAATCGATGTAAACCAGCTATTATCAGAACGGGAAGAACATAAAAGTATTATTGCCAAATTTAAAAATGAAAATATGGTGGTAGCAAACATATAAATATGGTTGGAGCGATAATAGCATTGTTGTAAGTATTTTTGATTAGGGCAATCATACCGTATGGTTGTAACAATGAACTAAGTATAACAGGTTTTATAGACCGACGTTCAGACCGACGTTTTCGACTGCCGTTTGAATAGATTTTTGGTTTCTTGAATGAAATGTTGAATAAAAACATGTCCTCAAATCTGGCTATGAACTAATTGATATGCAATTTTAACTTGCTGTGTGAATAACGCAAGCAAGTTAAAATTGCATATCAATTCATACTTTGGTTGTATGTGAAACATACTATGGTGGTGAGGATCATAATATGTTTATGGGATTATAGTATGGTTGAGTGTGATCTATAATATGGTTGTGAGGATTATAATATGCATGGGGATCATAGTTTGGTTGAGTGTGATACATAATATGGTTGTGGGGATCATAGTATGGGTTTGTGAGTATCATACTATTGTTGTAAGGATCACAATATTGTAGTGCCACAACCAGCAATAGTATGATGCTCTTCGGATAGTGTCTCCCCAACCATACGTTTTTTCTGCGCGTATAAAGCTCTTTATAAAACGATACATGAGAATTAGTTAACAAGCCAGTAAATGCGAATGCCATTGGATTTTCCCCAAAAAAACGTCATGTAGATGGTAGAATCGAAAAGTACAAAGCCCGTTTGGTAGCTCAAGGCTGTTTCCAGGGTTACAATTTAGAATTCCGAGACGTATGCTTCTGTAATGCGACAGCCAACGATTCGACTGATTTCAACAATTTCAAATAACTAGTAAAACAAATCGACGTATATATGAAACATCCAGAAAGGTTCGTGCTCAAAAGTCAAGAAAACAAAGTATGCAAATTAAAAGAGTCTTAGTATGGTCTCAAACACGCAACAAGGCAATGGAATCATAAAATTACAGATATCTTAATGAATATGAGGTGTGTCCAATGTAAGATGGAAAGCTGCGTCCTTATTAGAAGAAACAAAAATAATATTAATATTATTGCCCAGTATGTCGATCGCCTTTTATTAGTCTCCTCTCATCGAGGACCTATCGACTATTATCTAGGTATGGAAATAGAAAGATGTGATATCAGGGGAATAATTGAGATGCACCGAAGAAGTTTCATCAATAAATTATATATCAAATGTGAAGTTGAAAATTGCAAAAAATAAAAATAGAAAACGTGAAGAGATATCATTCATTAATAGGAATCTCAAGACCTGATATAGCACATACAATTTGCAAGTTGTCTCAGTTAAATTCGCATCCTCATCGTACACAGTTTGGAGCTGCAAAGCATGGTTTACGTTATTTAAAATCACTCGAATTTTCTTTATTTTTTTGACAGCGAAAATGGTTTATCGTGCTACTCCGTTGCTAACTGGGAATCAAATGCTATTGATCGTACATCTTACTGTGGTAACGTTTTTATTTCGCAGGTGGAAGAAAATATTGCAAGGGAATCGAAGAAACAAGTCGTCAAATTAAGTTCATAAAAAGCGGTGTTTATTGTCATGAGCTAAACTGTAAAATAACTTAGTTTTGATCGTAGCTTATTAACAGAATTGGTAATTGATAATTTATTCAGGCTGCCAACTACTTAATACTGCGATAACCAAAGAGCTCAGTATCTTACGAAAAGACACTTAACATTAATATGGAGTAAGTATATCGACAGTTTTTTCCACCACATATAGGATAAATACAATGCTAACGAAATCTCTCTTGCCTATATTCCGTCCGAAAAAAATTGTATTGTTGTATCTCTAAACCAAATTTCTAAATATGTGTGTATATCTAATATCTTATATTTAAGACTAATTAATTAATTTAATAAAGATTAAGAAACGTTGTCGGTTTTATTACAAAATGTTTACGTAAAGAAAATCACGACAATATTTGCAAATTGCTTTGATTATAATTTTGTAGACTCAATACATTTTGAATTTTAAAAGATTAAATTAGAAAAAAATATTAAAGTATTTTTGTTTATATTTCAATTCAAGCGCTTGTTTGTTTGTACATTTTATCCCTTTTTTGCTTCTTCAAATTAAGCAACTTATTTCTTGTCTTTTGTAAACGATGTCACACGTGTTCTTACGTATTACGTCGACAATACAACAGTTCAACTTGCCAACTTTTCTCAACGACATATAATAAATGTGCAACCAATACCACACATGCCTACACATGCCACATGTTTGTTAAGCAATGGATTATGCTATTTGCTACTTGGGACTGTAAAAGGATCTGGTTTTAATAACACACCGATAAAAGAATATGTGTGTTTCAGATCTAATTCAAAGTTGCAAAACCTCGCCATGCAACAAATCTCATCAAGCTCAAAATTTTACAGAAGGTATATCAGCGAAACATTCACAGCGCAGCAAAATTTCTTCGAAGGTCCTTTCGTCGTGGAACATGTGTATGATGTATGTAAGTGAACGTTTTTTTTTATTCCCTTTAGCTTTGATCGTTCGATGAGAGAGAAAATCTACATACTTCTAAATGGAAAGGAAAATTAAGGACCAAAACGAAAACATGTTTTGGTTCTCGATACATGGCAAAAGAAAATAAGTTGATCAGTCTTCTATGAGTATTTGAAGATATCTTTATTCCAAGATTCTATTTCTGATTATCGCGAATCAGTTGGAATTCATACTTAAATATTGTTTTTTGTATAAATTTTCATGGTGAATTAGGTTGTGGCACAAATGAGAAACACAAATAAATCATGTTGTTTAGCGATCGGACAGACATTTATTCCATTCTTTCCATTTCCCTAACTTTAAAGCTTACTCCCTTGTTTTTCAAATCTATGTAGATGGAAGTTAGCTACCCTTGTTTCCACCTTATCTTCAAAAGCTGTAGCCTGGTATAAGAGTATTGTTTTGCCCGTCGTCCGGCACAAATGGTTCTGTTGTCTGCGTTAAATTTGTCGTCCATCTTTTTTTAAAAAAAAAGTATATTGCATGCACTAAATGACTTCCTTTAATATGGAAGCCATGTTTAGAGGACCCTTTTGGGGCGCTTTCGGTCGAACTTAATCGACCACCGAGGTGTTCCTAGATAGGTATCAGGGATAAAATTACGACCTTATTTACCATTTATCCTAGACCGATTTTAGATCGGTGATATATGGCGTTTACTAAATATCTGCCTTTTATATGGCCATTTTGAAGGCTCTTTTAGGGGCGCTTTCGGTCGAAATTAATCGGCCATAGAAATGTCCCTAGATAGGTATCAGGGAGTAAGTTACGACTTAATTTCTCATATGTCCAAGACCGATTCCAGATCGGAGATATATGGAATGTACTAAATGTCTGCCTTTAATATGAAATATTTTTGGAGGCCCCTTCAGGGGCACTTTCGTTCGAATTTAATCGGAAATTTACAAGCACATATAGTGCACCATAAAAAGATAAGTTAAAGGTCAGAAAAAAACAACAACACACAATCACAAACCACACTTAAGAGAATAGGAAAATCGCTCTTCGTGGTGCATTGCCCCAACCCCCACAACTTTATTCATCCATTTCGTGTTATGAAGTTGACTCTGTTGCTTTTTTATCGCAGCCCGTCCAACTATTAAGGCATAAAACTAAGCATTGACATTTTACAGCGGCAAAGGGGTACGATTTTCTACAGCATTTGCATACCGCATTTGTTTTTAATTTCTGATTGGAGCAATGGTACAGAATTTTTAAATACATTTTGCTAATATACGTGGGCTGCGTGCGAATTTAGAAATGGAGTCTTCCCTCAACGGCTTCGACGCCTTTTTTGATTCTTTAACGACAGTTTTGGAGAGTTAGCCGGACAGTAAAATTTGCGTTGCTGGAGATTTTAAACTCCACAATTCTGCCAGGCTTTTCCATTTGAGCAAAATAACTCAGGAAGCAGAATACGTCGTCTTCGCCGCGCAACACGACCTAACGCAATTAGTGAATAATCCGACACATATTCCAATCCCATCTACTCCTCCGTGGGTGGCAACATCTGGCATTCATAATCTTAGACCATAATGCATGTTTTCAACGAAAGGCGAATTATGCATGATATACATGGCCGGGATTTACAGGCCATTTCTGAATGGGGTCGAGTGAAAAGAGTAGATTTTATCGCGCGCAAAATACAGTGCTCAGATCAGAAATATGTTTACTTTTATTGGTATATAGTTAATCACCATAAAATCATGTTGTTTAATGATCGGACTGACGCTCGCTTTCTTTCCATTTTCCTAACTACTAAGCTTGCTCCCTTGCTTTTCAATTCTATGGAGATTGAAGTCAAATACCCTGGTTTCCACCTCATCTTTTTATATATACACATATATATATATATATATATATATATATATATATATATATATATATATATATATATATATATATATATATATATATATATATATATATATATATATATATATTTCATTTCTTTTTGTAATGATTTTTAGCCGTATTCATAAAAATTTAAAACAGCTTTACAAACGATTGTTAAGCTTAATGTATAAAAACTGTTTTCATAAACGATTATAAGCTTAATAATCGTTTTGTAAACCATTATTAAATGTGTGCATTTTAATATTCTTTCGACCCTACTTTAACAGTTTTTTAAAGCGACGTTTGTGTTTGTTTGTTTACATTTGAATACATATTTTGTGAATTTTTCGAATACAACGAAGAAAATAATATTTTTAAAATATACGAGGAGAATGGATACGTTAAATTTTTTTTGCGTTTGCAATCATCTTTTTTCCTTTTTTATTTATAAAAACTTCTTTATGGAAAAAACACAACACAAAAATGGGTAAATTGTAAAAAGTTCACTTGTTATGTGTAAAAAATCAAAATAAGAAAAATATTATTCGTTATTCGAATAACTTTTTTTTTATCAGTAATACACAATTGATCTCAATTTGTCTTTGATTGCAACATGATTTTGTTTTTATTATTTTACAAGTAAGCTTATTTATATATATATATATATATATATATATATATATATATATATATATATATATATATATATATATATATATATATATATATATATATATATATATATATATATATATATATATATATATATATATATATATATATATATATATATATATATATATATATATATATATATATATATATATATATATATATATATATATATATATATATATATATATATATATAAATATATATATATATATATATATATATATATATATATATATATATATATATATATATATTATATATATATATATATATATATATATATATATATATATATATATATATATATATATATATATATATATATATATATATATATATATATATATATATATATATATATATATATATATATATATACACTCCAGTTCATTTAAATAACAACACTGATACTTACTGCTAAAAATCGACATTTTGGGAAAAGTAACAAAAACTGATTTATATGCGCTTACATATTATATTAGGTGACCACACTGGTTTAAGAAAATGTGCAAAAGAAGAATAAAAAAAGTCCCGTTACGTATGCTGTGTACGCATTCCTACTGAAAAAGCAAAAAATGCAATTGCAAAATAGTTCATATGAATAACAACAGTAGATAGTTTTTGATGTTCTTGACCGATTGTGTTACGCAGAGTGTTCAGTGTTAAATAGTTTGATAAATTGCACCTCATAAAATAATAATTCTTTAAAAATGGGGCGAGGAAAGCCATTAACTTCTGAAGAAAGAGGAAAAATTGAAGCCTATTTTGAACAAAAGTTTTCCTTCAGAAAAATTGCAGAAAAAATCGGAAGAAATGCTCGTGTTGTCTTCACTTACCTCAAAAATAAGAATTCCTATGGGAAAAATATGAAAGGAAGACCCGCAAGTGTCTTATCGGCAACAAACAAGCGCGCAATTTTAAGAATTGCATCAAATTCCTCTGATTCCATACCAAAAATAAAGGCGAAAGCCGGAGTTTCTGCAAGTATTCGACTGTTCGGCGCTTAATTGTGGATGCTCCGCATATCCAAAGAATGAAACTAAAAAAAACCTGTATTAAAACCCAAACATAAAGAAAAACGATTGGATTTTGCTGAAGTTCACATGACGTGGAATACCGAATGGCACACGGTTGTCTTTTCTGATGAGAAAAAATTTAACCTGGATGGTCCTGACGGGTATAACTTCTATTACCATAACATGAGAAAAGAGGAAGTCATTTTAAGCCGTCGACACAGTCGCATTGGTGGAATTATGGTATGGGGAGCCATATCATACTATGATCAGCTTAAATTACAATTTAAAACGGTAAAACTGAATGCAGAACAATACAAACGCATACTGGAACGAGCTTTTCCGGAATGCAGTAACATCTTTGGACCTTTGCATTGGATTTTCCAGCAGGACAACGCTCCGATACACAATGCCAGAGTGGTAAAAGCCTGGATAAGTGACCAAAATGTGACGCTGATGGACTGGCCACCTTACTCACCAGACTTGAACATAGTCGAAAACGTCTGGGGATGGCTTTCACGGAAAGTCTACGAAGGAGGTAGACAACATGAAGATATTCCATCATTAATCAATGCAATCGAGACCGCTTGGGATGAGATTTCCTTAGACTACCTTAAAAGTCTATACGATTCCATTTCAAGTCGCATATTTGAGGTTATAAAGCACCATGGAGGCAACACTCATTACTAAACATTAAAGAATACGTCAGCACAAATAATAAAATCTAATTTAGTGAATAATGTTTATGTTTTCCAAACTTTTTTTTGACGTTGTTATTCAAATGAACTATTTTTTCTACTCAGTTTACAAGCATTTTTTTCTATACTTAAAAAATCAATTACAAGAACCTTTTACAAAAAAAATCTTTGTCCATAATAATAGTGAACAAAATATAGTATCTAAAAAATATAACTACAACTTTTTGTTTTTGTTGTGTGATCAAAAATTCCCAATAAAATATAAATTTTTTACTGTTGCTATTTAAATGAACTGGAGTATATATATATATATATATATATATATATATATATATATATATATATATATATATATATATATATATATATATATATATATATATATATACTCCAGTTCATTTAAATAGCAACAGTAAAAAATTTATATTTTATTGGGAATTTTTGATCACACAACAAAAACAAAAAGTTGTAGTTATATTTTTTAGATACTATATTTTGTTCACTATTATTATGGACAAAGATTTTTTTGTAAAAGGTTCTTGTAATTGATTTTTTAAGTATAGAAAAAAATGCTTGTAAACTGAGTAGAAAAAATAGTTCATTTGAATAACAACGTCAAAAAAAAGTTTGGAAAACATAAACATTATTCACTAAATTAGATTTTATTATTTGTGCTGACGTGTTCTTTAATGTTTAGTAATGAGTGTTGCCTCCATGGTGCTTTATAACCTCAAATATGCGACTTGAAATGGAATCGTATAGACTTTTAAGGTAGTCTAAGGAAATCTCATCCCAAGCGGTCTCGATTGCATTGATTAATGATGGAATATCTTCATATTGTCTACCTCCTTCGTAGACTTTCCGTGAAAGCCATCCCCAGACGTTTTCGACTATGTTCAAGTCTGGTGAGTAAGGTGGCCAGTCCATCAGCGTCACATTTTGGTCACTTATCCAGGCTTTTACCACTCTGGCATTGTGTATCGGAGCGTTACTGCATTCCGGAAAAGCGCGTTCCAGTATGCGTTTGTATTGTTCTGCATTCAGTTTTACCGTTTTAAATTGTAATTTAAGCTGATCATAGTATGATATGGCTCCCCATACCATAATTCCACCAATGCGACTGTGTCGACTGCTTAAAATGACTTCCTCTTTTCTCATGTTATGGTAATAGAAGTTATACCCGTCAGGACCATCCAGGTTAAATTTTTTCTCATCAGAAAAGACAACCGTGTGCCATTCGGTATTCCACGTCATGTGAACTTCAGCAAAATCCAATCGTTTTTCTTTATGTTTGGGTTTTAATACAGGTTTTTTTTAGTTTCATTCTTTGGATATGCGGAGCATCCACAATTAAGCGCCGAACAGTCGAAATACTTGCAGAAACTCCGGCTTTCGCCTTTATTTTTGGTATGGAATCAGAGGAATTTGATGCAATTCTTAAAATTGCGCGCTTGTTTGTTGCCGATAAGACACTTGCGGGTCTTCCTTTCATATTTTTCCCATAGGAATTCTTATTTTTGAGGTAAGTGAAGACAACACGAGCACTTCTTCCGATTTTTTCTGCAATTTTTCTGAAGGAAAACTTTTGTTCAAAATAGGCTTCAATTTTTCCTCTTTCTTCAGAAGTTAATGGCTTTCCTCGCCCCATTTTTAAAGAATTATTATTTTATGAGGTGCAATTTATCAAACTAATTAACACTGAACACTCTGCGTAACACAATCGGTCAAGAACATCAAAAACTATCTACGTAACGGGACTTTTTTTATTCTTCTTTTGCACATTTTCTTAAACCAGTGTGGTCACCTAATATAATATGTAAGCGCATATAAATCAGTTTTTGTTACTTTTCCCAAAATGTCGATTTTTAGCAGTAAGTATCAGTGTTGTTATTTAAATGAACTGGAGTGTATATATATATATATATATATATATATATACATATATATATATATATATATATATATATATATATATATATATATATATATATATATATATATATATATATATATATATATATATATATATATATATATATATATATATATATATATATTATATATATATATATATATATATATATATATATATATATATATATATTTCCATTTTCCTAACTACTAAGCTTGCTCCCTTGCTTTTCAATTCTATGGAGATTGAAGTCAAATACCCTGGTTTCCACCTGATCTTTTTATATATACATATATATATATATATATATATATATATATATTATTTTTTCTTATTTTGATTTTATATATATATATATATATATATATATATATATATATATATATATATATATATATATATATATATATATATATATATATATATATATATATATATATATATATATATATATATATATATATATAAATAAGCTTACTTGTAAAATAATAAAAACAAAATCATGTTGCAATCAAAGACAAATTGAGATCAATTGTGTATTACTGATAAAAAAAAAAGTTATTCGAATAACGAATAATATTTTTCTTATTTTGATTTTTTACACATAACAAGTGAACTTCTTACAATTTACCCATTTTTGTGTTGTGTTTTTTCCATAAAGAAGTTTTTATAAATAAAAAAGGAAAAAGATGATTGCAAACGCAAAAAAAATTTAACGTATCCATTCTCCTCGTATATTTTAAAAATATTATTTTCTTCGTTGTATTCGAAAAATTCACAAAATATGTATTCAAATGTAAACAAACAAACACAAACGTCGCTTTAAAAAACTGTTAAAGTAGGGTCGAAAGAATATTAAAATGCACACATTTAATAATGGTTTACAAAACGATTATTAAGCTTATAATCGTTTATGAAAACAGTTTTTATACATTAAGCTTAACAATCGTTTGTAAAGCTGTTTTAAATTTTTATGAATACGGCTAAAAATCATTACAAAAAGAAATGAAAATGGAGACACACATAACACAAAACGACCAAGAAGGATACGTAAAAAATTACAAGGCCTTGAGACATTAATACGAACCAAGATACAGAAAACTTACCCTAAAAAATGTACACCATTCCAATATTAAACGAAAAAACTAAATTTACAGGTCAATTGGATACCACTTTCCCTTATCTTGATAATGCTTCTACCGGTAATGGGAATACTAACTATCTAGCCAATCGACAATAACAACAATGGGTACGTCGAAATAAAACTAGACGAAGTACAGCTTATAACCAATTACACAATCATTCTACATCTCGTTTTAAATGAAATTAAGAACGCCATAGAAAACATCGAAACAGGTATAGAACAAATGGAAACGTTGTCAAACAAAAAAATTTTACAATCAGAATTAAATAGAGCAAAGATAAAATTTTACACTATACAAATACACAGAACCAGAAGAGGGTTAGCCAACATTTTAGTTACTGGTTTAAAGTGGATAGCTGGCACAATGGATGACGAAGATAGGTCCAGCATAGAAAATCATCTCCAAAACATAGATCAAAACAACCACAGTCTGATTGAGGGATTTAACCAAAACATTCTCATAAATAACCACTTTAATGAAACTATTAAAATCTTAAAAAATACAATAGAAGATGACAGGTCAAAATTCTTAGATAAACTTAATACCATTGATAAGGACAACAACAAAATTTTATCTTAAACTATGTATGTAGATACCCTTCTAAAAATTAAAATTTTACCATATCAAATTAAGCACATTCAAAATAATATAATAGCAGCTAACCAAAATATCATGATCAGCAACGTGTTCTCAGAACAGGAAATCATATGTGCAGAGATAGATTTTTTTAAACTTCAATCTACCAAATTAGTTGTAGCAAAATACAAACAAAATCAAAAATTGTTTATCCTTAAAGTTCCAAAAGAAACAGAAATTTCAAGGAGATCATATATTACACCATTAAAAGGCAAAAACCATTGATTTTAAAGCACAACAAATAGTATACTATAATAAGTTTCCATACCAATACAGCAAAACAAAAGATATAAACTCACTAAAGACATCAAACCTTTGTATGTTTAATAGTAATAAATGCACAAAAATTAAAAATGCCAAAGAAAAAATAATTGAAATTAAATCAGGATTAATATGTGCAAAAAATCTAAATAATGCAAAACTGTTAAGCAATTGCGATGATAGAAATATTACACTCACGAATGATCACTTGATAACGTTCAGTAATTGTGAAATACAAATAAATGAATTAACACTTAAGAATTATGATAGATCATTTAAGGATCACTTTATCAAAACTCCCCATATACCTTTGAATAAAAACATGACAACTCTTACCTTTGATTCAATTGTCCTCAAGGAATTTGATAATATAAAACAAATTAAGGAACTAAAGAACCATAAAACAATACATTGTAGTTTTATAATTTCAAACACTACCATCATACTTTTATTAATTATCATAATAATAATTGATAATAAACTTTAAAATTAAAATTCAGGAGAATTCTCTATCAAGGGAAGGAGGAGTTACGTCAACACAAACAAATACAATAACAAAACCTCCACTTCAAATTAATTTTCAACAGTAACAAAAAAACTCTATTAATTGTGCAATAGAAATTATGCTGAACAAAAGAAAGGACATAAATGTCAATGCACCAAGTATATCAAAGTGTGACTTAAATGTAATCTGAAACCTCTGAGGCTCTCGACCCATGACATTTTGAAATTAAACAAACCAAACGAAAATCAAAATTAAGAACGAAAAAACAAAAAAAAAAACAAACTAGCTGAATCAACATACATATGCTGATTGTAATAAACTGTATTTTAAATTACTTCGCAAAGTTAAATTTTAAGAGAATCAAAAAATTGTAGTCAGAAAGATTTTGGAGTCGAGTGCCACAGCACCACCTTTTATTCAATAAAAAAATATATATAAACTTAAGTTTATAATCCTTTTTTTCTTTCGTTTCGGCCACTAGTCACGAATCTCGCGCTTTCTATCGCAACACAATGAGTTGATATCTCTTGCGGTGAATATGGAGCTTTCGGCAGTACTTTGTATAGATCCCAAATCGGCGCACAGTGGCTGAAAATCGTTTTACGTTGGCCAAAATTCTGTAACTTTTGAACCGATCAAAATATTTAAGTTATTTTTTTGAATGGAAAGATATTTAGTTGACTCAGTTTTAATTACATTAAAATTGATTAAGGACTTTTTAAGGAATTCTAGGTCAAAGTTAAACTTTTGATTTTTTTAACTTTTAGAGTTAAATATGGGTCTAATATTTTTTTATTTATTAAAAAATTTAATATTTGGATTTTAATAATATGTAATTGTAAATATTTTTTGTAATGAAAGTTTTTAATGTTCCACTCAAAAAACTTTTTAGACTCCCAAAAAAATAGTAAAATCAACTGAAGCTTTTGCTATTATTACAGAAAAATTAAAAATTTTTTGCTGTCAAATTTGATTACACTCAAAGAATATTTACACTTAAAAAAAACGTTAATAATATTAGGTTTTTCGTACTTAAATAACAATGAAATGCAATTATAATAATTATTCATTTGACTCAAATGTTGATTGCAAATATTCCATATTTTGTTCTGTGCTGTTTCTGTTCTTTGGCTTCTTCATCTTAATCCTGATGATCCACTTTCCATTGATTGCGAATACTGGAGATGGACGGATCTGACGTTGCGAATAATATGTTAAATGGATCTTCATTTGTGGAATTTCGTGAAATTTATCTAGTAATCTGAAATCCTTGTTCCTTTTTTCCTGAGTCTCCTCTGATAGTTCTCCAAGTGGCATCAAATGATTTTTAATGACATCTTCTCCATGGTAAAGGATTTTGTGAACTTTTGCAGACATACGAGGGCAACCGCAAAAGTAACTGGCCTAACGTAAAAAGAACCGTTTTTTTTGGAATCATTATTATTTATTTTTCAACATAATCTTCTTCCAACTCAATATGCCGCAGTTTCGGCAATAACCTCGCTATTGGACGAAAATTTTTTGCCACCGAGAATTTTTTTTAAATTTGGAAACAAGAAATAATCAGAAGGAGATAAATCTGGACTATATGGTGGATGCGGAGCAATTTCAAATCGTAATTCGGCCAGTTTTTGTTGAGTTAAAAATGCAGTGTGTGAAGGAGCATTATCGTATTTCTTCATGAGTAGTTGTTGTATATATTTTTGCAGTTTCCTTTGCATAATCTCCAAATTTTCTAGTCAATTTCGTCATTGCACGCAAGTAATTCTAGGATTATTTTAAATCTGAAAATTAGGCTTAAGTCAGATGCTGTTTCTGGATCTGAAAAGAATCTTCTTGTCGTATTGCCATCATTTATATTGCCTGACCCTTGTTTTGGCTGATCTATAATCAATCCAAATTTCCAGTATTCATCTTGAACATGTTTATTTTTTGAACTTCTTAAATCTTTGTTGGTTTCGTTGTTTCTTATTGATCCTGAAGACCCGAAATCCAAATCATAACTGATTTTTAATATGTGTTCCATAAGTCGTTTTCTTGCATGTAGTGGTGATAATCCGGTATTATCTAATGATTTTGTCAGGACTTGATTTAATTGGGTTGATGTTGCTTGGCATATAATGCAGCTGGATGCAGCCTTCTTGTTAGTCAAAGCCTGACCTACTTTTTCATCTATCATTTTCAGCACTAATCGGTAGCTTACTTCAATTTGCTGCCCATCGAACTTTAATTGTAATGGCTGTAGTGTTGCAATTTGGGCCTTCATATCACTAAAGGCCTATTTAGTCTCGACGGTTGACGGTTGACGGTAGACGGTAGACAATCAGCTATTTCAGTTGGGGGTTGCATTTTGCATGTGTTAGAGGGAGATAACTACAGTTTGACGGTTGACGACGGTAGACTTCTGCAGGTTGCAGAATCTACCGTCAACCGTCGAGACTAAATGGGCCTTAACTTCTTTCTTAATGGCATCATGAGTTTCTTTTTTGAATTCAAATTTAATTGGCATGCAGTATTTCGTAGAATATGGTGTCTCATTTTTCCAAATATCCATTGTTTGCGCTCTACTAGTCGAAGGCTCCGAATCTTCCAAAATCTTTTTCAATCGCAATGGTATAAATGATACCATGAACATATCTGAGTCCGAATTATTTTCACATACAACTTGTTTGTATTGTTTTTGTCCCTAAGAACCATCACATCCCCATTTACAAAAAAGAAATGACTTTGTGTTTCCATATTTCTTTAACTCATTTGTGATCAAGTAGTGATTGTAGTTGTACCTCTGCCCAAATTGGTGTGATTGTAATAGTGTCCTTTGATGGCAAACAGTCCATTTTAGCAGCGGTTGTGTGATGATATGCTGGATACAAATTTGAGCTCTTTTCAATCGCACGCAATCTGAGCTGAATATATTGCTGCTTTGTTAATTTCAAATCCAGAAATAATGCCTCCTCATTTGTGAACTGTTTTGCATCGCTTGGAGTTGGTATACTTTTAAGAATCCGTTTTGTTCTCACTGGACTAGCTTTAAAAACTTTTTCAATGATATCCATTGTTGTAGGAAAGATTCTTTTATATTTGTACAACCAATTTCATCGTTAACATCTTTAAGTTTCCGCCTCTTAAATCTATCGCTGCAGTTGTCCAATGATTTGCGTGGTCTTCCAGCATTATCTTGCTTTGCTGTTGATGCAGCGACAGTAAGTTGGCCTTCTAACCAGTTTGCGCTTTTTAAATAAAACTTTTGTTTACTGTAGCTAATTCTTTGTATCGTTTTGTTAGTGCTTTGACGAAATTAGATATTTGTTCTTGTATTTGTTTGTAAGAACATCTTCCTGGTTTTTGTTTCTAAAATACTCTTCGACCAGTTCTTTAGAACTGAAGCTCTCCACATTTTTCTGAATATTTTCATTTGCGTCTGTTATGTTTTATCACTTGCGAATATGCGTCCGTCCACTTAAAGGATTAACTTATTACTGAGTAAACACTTATCGAATCCGTAATTGTATAGATTTTTAGATACATGATATTCACACATTGATCCTTACTTAAATTGAACAAAACTGCCCTTGTTACCAAGACCTTAATATCAGGTAAAACTTATTAGTATCTCGCCAATATGGGGCTGTTTTTTTATCTTTAGTAGTTTAGTGTCGCGATTATTGACATACTTATAAAATTGTTTATGAATTTGGTTGACCCTAAAATTTGATAAAATGTAAATTTAGAAAAAGATCATACATATACCTACTGTAGAACCTATTGTGATAATTTTAATGAATTATTTTTTTGCTGATCAAAACAAACCCAAAAACCCTTTCGCAGGTATTATATTTAATTATTCATTATAAGCTATGAAATACCTAAAGCACATATTTAATAGAACATTGTACGCAAGTATTTAATGGGCTCTGTAAATTATCGTAATTTGGTTTTTTTTAATGTATATATAGGGTAAAAAAAGATACTTTCAGCTTTCTCCGGGTGGTACACGTTTCTTGTTCCCTTTTGTTTCCTAGAAGTTTAATTCCACTAAAGTTTAAATTTGAAAAAAATATAGTAGTTTCATAAATATGTCATAACGCCCCTAATATTAAACGCTAGAGCTGTGATCACTTACAACAACTAAAGTATATAATCCTACCAACATTATAAAAAAGACCGCAGGCCATGGGGATACAGCTACCTCCGACGGTTCGGCAACAGTTACTAACCCTAGTGAAGGCCTTTGTTCATCCTATTGTCCCCTTCAGTCGCCAGTGTACAGTACGTCGGTGTCTTCGAAACGGTCTGCGGTGACGCCCACGATGCCATAAACCTGCTCATAACCCTGGCCCCCATATTGCTTGTTTGACTTTGTATACCCGAGAAAATGATCATGGCTCGGACCCTGTTGGACCGTGCTGTCGAATTAGTTTTGTGTGGGAGTCAATGGTGCATCTGTTACGGCGGCCGGTTGAGGGTGGCCCGTACTGCCACTATGAAATAGCCACGATAACTCAGAACGGCTTTTTATAACAGGTCGGGCGGCAAAGCTAGATCAGAGTTCCACTCCCGTGGTGTCCCTTCTGAGACAATGAAGGATAACTTTAAAGGCTTTGAGTTGGCGGATCCTTCTTTTTACCGCTCCGGGGCAGTGGCGCTGGTATTTGGGCCGGAAGATTACGCGGAAGTTATTGTCGGTCGTGTCTTCGCTCAGCCTGGGCTTCCGTTATCCCGTTTACGAAGTTAGAGTGGGTTTTCTTGGAACCTGCTCCTTAGTCACGTTATACCCTGCGTATATGTAGCTTTAATTGAAAAAATAGAATATAATATATATGAAACGCTGACTGGAACTGACTTCCGTTCCTTACTTCTAGCTTATTACTATAAATAGAAATATCGCTCTATAATTTAAGTTTAAAATAAGTTGCATCACAGCCCGATGTTGCAAAAAGGCCTAAATGTTCCCCACTAAGCGCCACATAATCATTGGCAACCCATTCGGGTTCATCTTATACTCTCCATTTCTGCTTTCCTTTTGACTCTATGCGGATTATCCGCATCAAAGCATAAAGAGAGTGGTTTTCAACGAGCGGCCGGGTTTGCTGAAAAGCCCATGCGACATCCATGACTCTGTCTATGTGCTCAATGACTACTGAATCGCCCATCCGATCATATCGCTAAACTACCTATTCGCACAAAGGTAAACTAATCGCTCAATAAAGCAGCACACACTTATTTAAGAATAAATCTTAAAACGTTTCTTTTATTTCTCACACTTTTGTTTTTCTCGCACACAAACAATATTCATTATTAAACATATTATCACGTAATGATTTGTTTTATTTATGCAGAAACTAATACTTAGTGAAAGTGACTTTGTTTAATTTGGTTGTAAGTGTGGGTACAAATGTTATATTTTCTTTTGTTATTTTATATTCAATGTAAATATTTATAAGAGTCCTGATGATGTTTTTCAGTGAGGAACGGTATATTGAATGACAAAAAATATAACAAAAATAAGAACCTTTGCCTCGAGCTCGATTTTTTAAACTATTTATTAAAAGTTATTAATAATATTTTAAAGGTAAATTATAGTTAAGATGTCATATAGGTCATGTCATGAAAAATTAAACTAACAATAATATATTTATATCAAAATAAGGGATTTCTTTTATACTGACTTAAGTTTTTTCCCTCTTCAAGTGCTGGCAACCCTTTTCCTAAGGCCCGATTAGATTAGGCCTTAAAAATAATACAATACAAGTGGACTAAAATATAAAATTAACATCTATGACGGAAAACTTTTAAATACAAGGAACAAATATACCAACAGAAGAGCAGATTACGTGTGGGATCGTAGGCTTTACCCATAGTAACGGATATTGTGATGAAGGAACTTTTGGATAGCGTTATGCAAACCTGGATATCTTTGTGAATTTTCAAAAGTGAACATTGGTAACCTTTACATTGTAACAATACACAGTGGGATGAGACTAAAAAATGGAAATAATACAGCTGTTTCTAAACTAAAAGTAGGATTTTGATGAATTTTCACGCACTTATAGAATAGGTGTTTTTGAGGTTAAATTTCAAGCTTGGGCCACCCACGATATGCAGGGGCGGAGCTACACGGGCCCCAAGTTGGCTACCTCGAGATTATACAATTTTAAAACGCATGTAACTTTTGTATTTGTGATCCGATTTGAATCCGATTGAATGAGATGTGTAGTTTCTGAGATATGCG
Source organism: Hydrotaea diabolus (assembly GCA_963513945.1). Taxonomy (NCBI): domain Eukaryota; kingdom Metazoa; phylum Arthropoda; class Insecta; order Diptera; family Muscidae; genus Hydrotaea; species Hydrotaea diabolus. The sequence goes on along the minus strand of OY740716.1, from coordinate 109,843,232 downwards.
TGTTTAAAAATTAAATAGTTTTTTTTGTCCTACCTTGATTTTAGTAATAACTTAGCCTTAAATATTAGTTTTGTCTTATCAAATTAGTTTTGTTTTTTTGAAGAGGAGATTACGTGTGTGATCGTAGGCTTTACCCATAGTAACGGATATTGTGATGAAAGAACTTTTTTATAGCGTTATGCAAACCTGGATATCTTTGTGAATTTTTTAAAGTGAACATTGGTAACCTTCACATTGTAACAATACACAGTGGGATGAGACTAAAAAAATGGAAATAATACAGCTGTTACTAAACTAAAAGTAGGATTTTGATGAATTTCCACGCACTTTTAGAATAGGTGTTTTTAAGATTAAATTTCAAGCTTGGGCCACCCACGATATGCAGCGGCGGAGCTACAGGGGCCCCAAGTTGGCTACCTCGAGATTATACAATTTTAAAACGCATGTAACTTTTGTATTTGTGATTCGATTTGAATCTGATTGAATGAAATGTGTAGTTTCTGAGATATGCGTGTTTGAAAATTAAATTATTTTTTTTGGCCTACCTTGATTTTGGTAATAACTTAGCCTTAAATATTAGTTTTGTCTTATCAAATTAGTTTTGTTTTAAAAGCAACAAAAATTGCTATATAAATGAAAAACAATTGCTAGCTATACCTTTCTAGCAAAAAGTTATAAATTTTAAATAATTAGATATTTTGCCATGTTTACGTAAAACATACTTGTCTTATTTTGGAGTTTTTGCAAAAAATTGTAAATAAACGAATAAATTATATATATTCATCTTTAAAGAAAGTTCTTGGAGAAGATGTTCGAAAAAAGTACAAAATTGTTTTTGCTGTTGGTGTAATTGGCATCTGAAATTATGTTAAATACAAAAGCCCTAATTTCTCCCATCGCAAAGTTCTGATCAAAAAATCCCAATTTTGGCATTAAATATTTTTTGGAAATTGTGGAATTTTCTTAAAGAAGTTATAATTTTTTGTTGATTTCGTGTGTTTCTGCTGTCAATACCTAAGCAAGTGAACAATTTCATTGTTATATATTCATTATTATAACTTTTATGACTTTTCGTTTGCAGAAAATCCAACTTATTCCACCTGACAGGTATTAAGCCAATTATCTAGTATCAATTACTTTTCAAAACCCTTCTTTTTCTTTTACGATTTTTTGCTTCTTGCGGTTCTTTTGTTAATTCTCCTAAGAAGAAAATGTTGTTTTCAATCATTATTTATCCTTGCCCCAACACTATATGTACGGTTAGGGTAAGCTGTTACCAGGTATGTAATTTAGAAAGCTGTTCAAATTTCAGCACAATAATTGTCAATTTTTCAGCGTTTTTTGCCATTTATTGCCATTAAAATTATTTTGATCTTTCTCAGTAATTTCATTTTGAACCCCTTATTTTCGAAGTTGTTTCATAATCAATAAAGAATCTTCTTGCAGTATTGCCATAATGTGTATTTCCAAATTCGGAAAGTCTTTTTTTCGACATCTCTTATTTTTTCAGATACTCGTTATGCACTACTCGGTTTAAATTTTCTGGTTTGCTCTTATATTTCAAATCATATGCTATATGGAAAATAAATTCCAGAAAACGTATGCGGTCATGTAGTGGAGTTATTCCAAATGCGGACATGTAGTGTAGATATTCCAAATTTGGATACTTCCTCACTCGTGCCATATTTGACTCATTTTTGGCGAAAAAGTGGAACCTGAGGAATGCAATAAATTTTTTAATCCCAGCTTTGCGATTGGAGAAATTAGCGCTAACTTTTGGATTTTACATAAAAAAATGCGGTATTTCAGATGGCAATAGCACCAACAACAAAAACAATTTTGATCTTTGTTTCAAATATCTTCTCCAAGAACTTACCTTTTAGGTGAATGTATATAATTTATACGTTTTCTTTACAACTTTTTGCAATAACTCCAAAATAAGACAAGTACTTTTTTTTCGCAAAAATGGCAATATATATACATTTTTCAAAATTTTTACTTTAAATACTTATAATTTTTTAGTAATAGTTTAATAATTTTTTTCTTAGCAATTTTTTTCCTTTATATAGCTATTTTTGTTGTTTTTAAAAAAAATTAATTACCAAACACGTATATCTCAGAAACTATACAAGAGAATGTTTTTTCCAGTCTAGTCGATTCTATAGAAAAAAATGCATTCAAATCGGATTATTAATACAAAATTTATATGCGTTTTAAAATTGTATAATCTTGAGGTACCCAAAATGGGGGTTCTGTAGATCCACAGTATTCTATAAGAGCGTTAATGTCATCATAATCCGACTGTTAGCTGTATTATTTCCATTTTTTTTACCTCATTTCACTTTGCATTTGTCCACAAAAAATTATGATTTTAAAGCAACTACTCAAAAACAGGAAACTATTTCTGAGGTATCTTCAGGCCCTTCAATGGAAACTTTTGTCCCTCTGGGCCGATTTCGCTCATTTACAATTCGAATCACCTTATGACAATCAGCCATCCACATTTAAAATTTCAGGACACTCGGTTGATTTGGTTGATTGATCCTCCCATAGTAATAGGACTTTAAAAGTGATTTGCATTTTATTAGACAACGTTGTGTTTTCTAACGTTGTGTTTTGACCAAACGTTTTTTTGGGTTTTAATCAACAGAAGGTTACCATTCTTTACTTTAAAAAATTTAGAATGATATCTTCAGGATTTCGGGTAGTGGTAGAACATGGATTGGTCACATGGGTCTTAGTTAAGATGTTAGGACTAATAAAAAAGAATAATGAGCTTGCTGACCAGATGTTCGCAGAAACCATTATTAACTTAAGGGAAAACAGCGATTAAAAACAGAAACTGTGGTTGTACCAGAAGTATTTGGACTCCCCAAGGTCCACAAGTAAGGCTATCCGTTGTGACCAATATGCTTATCTATAAATGCACCTTCTTCAAGTACATTACACAAATCTTAAACGAATTAACGAAAAACTCAAAATACGATATTAAAAACTCAGTACAATTTAGAGACAGAATAAAAGATTCTGTGAGCAAAAAGGATGAGATGATGATTTGTATTCGCGTAATTTCACTTATTCCAATAATAACTGTAAAATCTACTAGAGACCTACAACAAAGTGTGTTACACCTATACATTATCTTGTGTAGTTTCTAAGATATTCTAGTTTATAAATTAAACAAATCCAAAGATAGCCGTAATTTCTCCAATCGCAAAGCTACGTAGGATCAAAAAGGGTATAACGTTCCTTTGAAAACTGAAAAATACCAATTTTGGGTTTTTTGTATACTTTTGGGAATTGTGGGATTGTCTTTAGGAAAAATATATATATTTTTTTTTTATTTCGCGTGTTTCTACTGTCAAAACCTAATAACTGCAAAATTTCATTTTTATACGATAACAATTTCATTGTTATCGTATATTCATTATTTAACATTTTATGACGTTATGATTTGCATAACATTACAGGTAATTTCTTAAAATATTCTGAAAAAAACTGAAGCCATTTCGAAATTTTTCTTCATTCGCAAATCAGTAAAAATGATGATAACATCATACAGTTTAACTCTGTGTAATTTTTTTTTGGAAAAAACGCATCAAAATGTTAATTATTACTGCAATTTATTGAAAATTTTTATAACATCAAAATGGCGAAAACAGAAATAGTAAAATTGAGAAATTTTGTATTGAGATTCAAATCGAAGTAATCTGCTTGAATCATTACGAGTATTGAAGTGACTACTTTATACATCTACGTGCGAAGCAAGCCATATGCAGATTTAAGTCAAAAATCAAAGAAAAAACAATTAGAGAACACACTTGCAAATATGTCTGAGGAAAAAGCTGCGGAGAAATGTTAAAGAATAAACAACAGCCCTCGGATAAAATAAAAATCCCCAATGTACTACCAATAGCTTCAGCGAAACGCCTTTAAAGAATTGTTAACAGCATTCCTTTACCATGATCAGATTCTGTTTTTACATCTGTTGCAATTTTTTTTTGTTTTCCACTCAGGGATAACTACATAAATTAAGGAAAGGCGTTGTCAGAAAAAGCATTTTGCCATTTACCATCATGCGCCATCTTGCAGGAAAAAAGAGATTAGTATTATACCATCTCCAATCGAGGTTCCGGATTGCAATGTTATTGTCCTACAGTTTCGTGTTCAAGACAATCTCAAAAAGAAGATTTTTTTAATAATCTGCTCCTCTCTTCCATCCTGTATTGTCGACAATGAGGAAACTATGGATATGCTACAGAACTTTGGCATTTGAAAATCCTGAAGAATTCAAGGATTTGCTTCACTTACTAGATATGAAAAGTATAACTGTGTTTCGGACAATTTGTAGAAATCTAATTCGATTTTAAATAATAAATAAAGTGTCTTTTTACCTAAATTTTTTTTTACAATATTTTAGTAACAAATTGCATGCTTAGTTATATGAACACAATAGAAAAAAGGTAGCTTGATGGAAATATTAGTATCAATGGTGTAATAGGTAAGAATTATAATCTGAAAAGCAAAAGAAGGGTTCTCCAAAGTAATTCACACTCACTAATTGCATAAATACCTGTCAGCTTGAAAAAAAAGGATTTTCCATATAGGAAAATAAATCATTACGACATACTCGTAAAATGTCTAATAATGAATTTACGTTTTTAATTTATTTAAATTTTTTATTTTTATTTCAGAATTTTGTGAAGCAAGCTTGGGAAATTTGAAATGGAAGACTTCGCAAAAGAACAGCGATCTTTTAAAAACCAAGACTCAATTGTTTTGACGCAGCGTGCTTTTCGTCGTGTTTCTATTGGGTTTTGACAATAGAAACACATGAAATAAATAAAAAAAATTACATTTCTTAATGGCAATACCAAAAAATATATAAAAAATCCCAAAATTGGACTTTTCTGTTTTCGCCATATTATTGGCGAAAAAGTGGAATCTTTAGCAGTTTGATTTACAAACACTTATGTCCATCTATTTTAGAAATGCTATACATTTTTGATCCTTTTTTTGACCCGTTTTTAATGCAAAAACTCTCTTGTAATAAGGTTTGGAAAGGGCAACAGTTGCGGCTTGAGGTGGTAAAATTAAATTGTGAAGAAAACATGAAAAGTGAGATTGACAACAGTAATTCTCTCTCATACATTCGGTGAGAACCTAGTCCGAAAGAGTTCAGTTTCCCATTCAACAATTGCTGCGAAGCTTTCCTAAGATGGTCGTCACGGACTTAAAGTCGCGATAAAAACAGTGTGCAGCTACAAAAATCAATGTCACTTTGCCATTTTGTGAAAATCTTGGATGCTAAATTATATATGATATATTTTTATTTGTTGGATATGAAACTCATACTAAAGGGTACAGGTAAAATTAAAAACTGGTAGTTTCACGAGATGTGAAGTTTTTTGAAAATGAATTTGAACAGATTTTCGACGAAGAGGAAGATTTTCGTAATATTTTTGATTTTTATAGTGTGAAGCGTACTCATCATAGTATTGAAGAACTCGAGAGTGGCTATTCTGAAATTTAGGAAATGGGAATGATCAACCTGATATTACCAACAACGAAATTGATGAAGACCAGCCGATACCTAACATTTGCGACAACGAGCAAGAAGAAGAACCGTCAACGCCAGAAGATAAAAATGAAAATGAAAAATCGAGGTAAACCAGCTATTATCAGAACGGGAAGAGTTGATCGACCAAGAACATAAAAGAATTATTGCCAATTTAAAAATGAAAATATGGTGGTAGCAAACATATAAATATGGTTGGAGCGATAATAGCATTGTTGTAAGTATTTTTGATTAGGGCAATCATACCGTATGGTTGTAACAATGAACTAAGTATAACAGGTTTTATAGACCGACGTTCAGACCGACGTTTTCGACTGCCGTTTGAATAGATTTTTGGTTTCTTGAATGAAATGTTGAATAAAAACATGTCCTCAAATCTGGCTATGAACTAATTGATATGCAATTTTAACTTGCTTGCGTGTGAATAACGCAAGCAAGTTAAAATTGCATATCAATTCATACTTTGGTTGTATGTGAAACATACTATGGTGGTGAGGATCATAATATGTTTATGGGATTATAGTATGGTTGAGTGTGATCTATAATATGGTTGTGAGGATTATAATATGAAGGGGATCATAGTTTGGTTGAGTGTGATACATAATATGGTTGTGGGGATCATAGTATGGGTTTGTGAGTATCATACTATTGTTGTAAGGATCACAATATTGTAGTGCCACAACCAGCAATAGTATGATGCTCTTCGGATAGTGTCTCCCCAACCATACGTTTTTTATGCGCGTATAAAGCTCTTTATAAAACGATACATGAGAATTAGTTAAAAAGCCAGTAAATGCGAATGCCATTGGATTTTCCCCAAAAAAACGTCATGTAGATGGTGAATCGAGAAGTGCAAAGCCCGTTTGGTAGCTCAAGGCTGTTTCCAGGGTTACAGTTTAGAATTCCGAGACGTATGCTTCTGTAATGCGACAGCCAACGATTCGACTGATTTCAACAATTTCAAATAACTAGTAAAACAAATCGACGTATATATGAAACATCCAGAAAGGTTCGTGCTCAAAAGTCAAGAAAACAAAGTATGCAAATTAAAAGAGTCTTAGTATGGTCTCAAACACGCAACAAGGCAATGGAATCATAAAATTGCAGATATCTTAATGAATATGAGGTGTGTCCAATGTAAGAAAGCTGCGTCCTTATTAGAAGAAACAAAAATAATATTAATATTATTGCCCAGTATGTCGATCACCTTTTATTAGTCTCCTCTCATCGAGGACCTATCGAGTATTATCTAGGTATGGAAATAGAAAGATGTGATCTCAGGGGAATAATTGAGATGCACCGAAGAAGTTTCATCAATAAATTATATATCAAATGTGAAGTTGAAAATTGCAACAAAAAAAATAGAACACGTGAAGAGATATCATTCATTAATAGGAATCTCAAGACCTGATATAGCACATACAATTTGCAAGTTGTCTCAGTTAAATTCGCATCCTCATCGTACACAGTTTGGAGCTGCAAAGCATGGTTTACGTTATTTAAAATCACTCGAATTTTCTTTATTTTTTTGACAGCGAAAATGGTTTATCGTGCTACTCCGTTGCTAACTGGGAATCAAATGCTATTGATCGTACATCTTACTGTGGTAACGTTTTTATTTCGCAGGTGGAAGAAAATATTGCAAGGGAATCGAAGAAACAAGTCGTCAAATTAAGTTCATAAAAAGCGGTGTTTATTGTCATGAGCTAAACTGTAAAATAACTTAGTTTTGATCGTAGCTTATTAACAGAATTGGGAATTGATAATTTATTCAGGCTGCCAACTACTTAATACTGCGATAACCAAAGAGCTCAGTATCTTACGAAAAGACACTTAACATTAATATGGAGTAGTATATCGACAGTTGTTTCCACCACATATAGGATAAATACAATGCTAACGAAATCTCTCTTGCCTATATTCCGTCCGAAAAAAATTGTATTGTTGTATCTCTAAACCAAATTTCTAAATATGTGTATATATCTAATATCTTATATTTAAGACTAATAAATTAATTTAATAAAGATTAAGAAACGTTGTCGGTTTTATTACAAAATGTTTACGTAAAGAAAATCACGACAATATTTGCAAATTGCTTTGATTATGATTTTGTAGACTCAATACATTTTGAATTTTAAAAGATTAAATTAGAAAAAAATATTAAAGTATTTTTGTTTTGTTGTTATATCAATTCAAGCGCTTGTTTGTTTGTACATTTTTATGTTCCCTTTTTTGCTTCTTCAAATTAAGCAACTTATTTCTTGTCTTTTGTAAACGATGTCACACGTGTTCTTACGTATTACGTCGACAATAAAACAGTTCAACTTGCCAACTTTTCTCAACGATATATAATAAATGTGCAACCAATACCACACATGCCTACACATGCCACATGCCTGTTAAGCAATGGATTATGCTATTTGCTACTTGGGACTGTAAAAGGATCTGGTTTTAATAACACACTGATAAAAGAATATGTGTGTTTCAGATCTAATTCAATGTTGCAAAACCTCGCCATGCAACAAATCTCATCAAGCTCAAAATTTTACAGAAGGTATATCAGCGAAACATTCACAGCGCAGCAAAATTTCTTCGAAGGTCCTTTCGTCGTGGAACATGTGTATGATGTATGTAAGTGAACGTTTTTTTTATTCTCTTTAGCTTTGATCGTTCGATGAGAGAGAGAGAGAGAGAGAGAGAGAGAGAGAGAGAGAGAGAAAATCTACATACTTCTAAATGGAAAGGAAAATTAAGGACCAAAACGAAAACATGTTTTGGTTCTCGATACATAGCAAAAGAAAATAAGTTGATCAGTCTTCTATGAGTATTTGAAGATATCTTTATTCCAAGATTCTATTTCTGATTATCGCGAATCAGTTGGAATTCATACTTAAATATTGTTTTTTGTATAAATTTTTATGGTGAATTAGGTTGTGGCACAAATGAGAAACACAAATAAATCATGTTGTTTAGCGATCGGACAGACATTTATTCCATTCTTTCCATTTCCCTAACTTTAAAGCTTACTCCCTTGTTTTTCAAATCTATTTAGATGGAAGTTAGCTACCCTTGTTTCCACCTTATCTTCAAAAGCTGTAGCCTGGTATAAGAGTATTGTTTTGCCCGTCGTCCGGCACAAATGGTTATGTTGTCTGCGTTAAATTTGTCGTCCATCTTTTTTTTAAAAAAAAGTATATTGCATGTACTAAATGACTTCCTTTAATATGGAAGCCATGTTTAGAGGACCCTTTAGGGGCGCTTTCGGTCGAACTTAATCGACCACCGAGGTGTTCCTAGATAGGTATCAGGGAGAAAATTACGACCTTATTTACCATTTATCCTAGACCGATTTTAGATCGGTGATATATGGCGTGTACTAAATATCTGCCTTTTATATGGCCATTTTGAAGGCTCTTTTAGGGGCACTTTCGGTCGAAATTAATCGGCCATAGAAATGTCCCTAGATAGGTATCAGGGAGTAAGTTATGACCTTATTTACCATTTATCGTAGATTACGACCTCACTTACCATATTACCTTATTTACCATATATAAGTATACTAAAACAATGTGTAATCTGAGATATATGTCATACACTTAGTGCCTGTCTTAAATATGTACGCTATTTTTTAAGCCCCTTCAGTGGAACTTCTGGTCGAACTTAGTCGACCACCGAGATGTCCCTAGATATGTATCAGGGAGTAAGTTACGACTTAATTTCTCATATGTCCAAGACCGATTCCAGATCGGAGATATATGGAATGTACTAAATGTCTGCCTTTAATATGAAATATTTTTGGAGGCCCCTTCAGGGGCACTTTCGTTCGAATTTAATCGGAAATTTACAAGCACATATAGTGCACCATAAAAAGATAAGTTAAAGGTCAGAAAAAAAACAACAACACACAATCACAAACCACACTTAAGAGAATAGGAAAATCGCTCTTCGTGGTGCATTGCCCCAACCCCCACAACTTTATTCATCCATTTCGTGTTATGAAGTTGACTCTGTTGCTTTTTTATCGCAGCCCGTCCAACTATTAAGGCATAAAACTAAGCATTGACATTTTACAGCGGCAAAGGGGTACGATTTTCTACAGCATTTGCATACCGCATTTGTTTTTAATTTCTGATTGGAGCAATGGTACAGAATTTTTAAATACATTTTGCTAATATACGTGGGCTGCGTGCGAATTTAGAAATGGAGTCTTCCCTCAACAGCTTCGACGCCTTTTTGATTCTTTAACGACAGTTTTGGAGAGTTAGCCGGACAGTAAAATTTGCGTTGCTGGAGATTTTAAATTCCACAATTCTGCCAGGCTTTTCCATTTGAGCAAAATAACTCAGGAAGCAGAATACGTCGTCTTCGCCGCGCAACACGACCTAACGCAATTAGTGAATAATCCGACACATATTCCAATCCCATCTACTCCTCCGTGGGTGGCAACATCTGGCATTCATAATCTTAGACCATAATGCATGTTTTCAACGAAAGGCGAATTATGCATGATATACATGGCCGGGATTTACAGGCCATTTCTGAATGGGGTCGAGTGAAAAGAGTAGATTTTATCGCGCGCAAAATACAGTGCTCAGATCAGAAATATGTTTACTTTTATTGGTATATAGTTAATCACCATAAAATCATGTTGTTTAATGATCGGACTGACGCTCGCTTTCTTTCCATTTTCCTAACTACTAAGCTTGCTCCCTTGCTTTTCAATTCTATGGAGATTGAAGTAAAATACCCTGGTTTCCACCTCATCTTTTTATATATACACATATATATATATATATATATATATATATATATATATATATATATATATATATATATATATATATATATATATATATATATATATATATATATATATATATATATATATATATATATATATATATATATATATATATATATATATATATATATATATATATATATATATATATATATATATATAAGCTTACTTGTAAAATAATAAAAACAAAATCATGTTGCAATCAAAGACAAATTGAGATCAATTGTGTATTACTGATAAAAAAAAAGTTATTCGAATAACGAATAATATTTTTCTTATTTTGATTTTTTACACATCACAAGTGAACTTTTTACAATTTACCCATTTTTGTGTTGTGTTTTTTCCATAAAGAAGTTTTTATAAATAAAAAAGGAAAAAAGATGATTGCAAACGCAAAAAAAATTTAACGTATCCATTCTCCTCGTATATTTTAAAAATATTATTTTCTTCGTTGTATTCGAAAAATTCACAAAATATGTATTCAAATGTAAACAAACAAACACAAACGTCGCTTTAAAAAGCTGTTAAAGTAGGGTCGAAAGAATATTAAAATGCACACATTTAATAATGGTTTACAAACCGATTATTAAGCTAATAATCGTTTATGAAAACAGTTTTTATACATTAAGCTTAACAATCGTTTGTAAAGCTGTTTTAAATTTTTATGAATACGGCTAAAAATCATTACAAAAAGAAATGAAAATAGAGACACACATAACACAAAACGACCAAGAAGGATACGTAAAAAATTACAAGGCCTTGAGACATTAATACGAACCAAGATACAGAAAACTTACCCTAAAAAATGTACACCATTCCAATATTAAACGAAAAACTAAATTTGCAGGTCAATTGGATACCACTTTCCCTAATCTTGATAATGCTTCTACCGGTAATGGAAATACTAACTATCTAGCCAATCGACAATAACAACAATGGGTACGTCGAAATAAAACTAGACGAAGTACAGCATATAACCAATTACACAATCATTCTACATATCATCGTTTTAAATTAAATTAAGAACGCCATAGAAAGCATCGAAGCAGGTATAGAACAAATGGAAACGTTGTCAAACAAAAAATTTTTACAATCAGAATTAAAGAATTAGATTTTACACTATAAGTTAACACGAGCAATATTTAAATCTAAATTCCTATTCAGCAATATTGCTTTTTTAATGTTCCCACACGGAACTTCATATTTTTGCATTGCTCTTCCCATGTTCATCCGCAAATCAAAGTTTCTCACAGTACCAAAACACCTGCACGGTATTTATGATTACGTTAACATTTTCTTTACGTGAGAAACTTTGTGGAGAATGAGAATGAAGGAACAATTAAATCAACCAAATAATTTCTATTTTACTTTTAAGTTAGTCTAGTTTTGACATTCAATTAATAAAGTTGCCCAACGGGTTTTTTTAAAAAACCAAAAATCCTTAAATTGAATTAATTGGCGCCCAACGTGGGGCCCTCGCGCGAAGGAAGAAATTGATCCCGATATGAAGTTAATATTGTGAGTCAATATACCGATGAAGTGAGGGAACCCCAAAAAATAAAGTCAAAGGCTATGTGCGTTAATTATCACACATAGGGATTGACGTGGATATCTAGGCATATACCCCACCAACGAGCGATGAAAGTTACAGTGCCGGAGTAGGGTCAAAATCCAAAAAGGACTAAGCTGTGCTATCTGTTGGTGTTAGAATAAGTGTAAAAAAATCTTATGTAAAAAAAGGGAAATCTAAAAAAAAAAGATAATTGAAATTTAAAAAAAAAAAAAAAAAAAAAATCTATAAATTTTAAAGTTACAAAAATTTAAAGAATAAAAAACCTTTTTAAGAAAAAAAGGTAAATTTTAAATGAAAGAAAAAAACATAATAATTTGAGAAATTACAAATAAAGATTCGAGGAATCATATAAAAATTAAAAAAGTTATAAAAAAAAAAAAAAATTTCAATTAATTGAATTTTCAAAGAAAAATATTGAAAGTTAAATTTTAAGAGAAAAAAATTTATTGGAAAAATTAAAGAAAAATATAAAATAAAAGAATTTTGTAATACAAGAAATAGTTTAAGAAACAATTGTGACACATTTGAAAATTTTTAAAGAAGGAAAGTAACAACAATTATATAAAGTAAATTTTGTGAGTTAAACAAACAAAAAAAAATTCAATTTTTAATGAAGAAAAAAATTTACATAAAAGAATTTTGTAATACAAGAAGTAGTTAATTAAGAAACAATTGTGACACATTTGAAAATTTTTAAAAGAAGGAAAATAACAACAATTATATAAAGTGTACGATTCAAACATGGCTAATCCAAATAATTTGATTCGGCCTCCGGTACTTAATACGGAGGATACCAGTGCTTCAACAAGTGGTGCGAACAGATCCGTTAGTGCAGAATTACAGGCTTTCATTACTGAACAAATAAGAAATGCTTTGGGGGAATACGTCCCGGCTCTAGCTAACGCTATAAGACGGCACGAGAGTGCAATGAACGGGACAGGGGATATCGAGAATATTGACCTAGGGCAATCTACGACAGAGGATGGTAAAATTCCTGACATTGTTAAATGTATCAGGGAGTTTTCAGGACAGCCAGGTCAGTTTGGATCCTGGAAAAAGAGTGTAGATAGAGTTTTAAAGTGCTACGAATCTATCAGGAACACACCAAAGTATTATTGTATAATACATGCAATTAGGAACAAGATTATAGGGGAGGCAGATATCATTCTGGAATCCTACAATACCCCTTTGAGATGGACAGACATTTCGACCTGTCTAGTAAATCATTACGCCGATAAGAGGGACCTCAGGACATTAGAATATCAGATGGGTTCCTTGAATCAGGGCAATAAGTCCCTAATTGAATTCTATCAGGAGGTATACAGTCACCTTTCATTGATCCTTGAGAAAATATCTTGCATGGATATGAGCGGGGAGTCCATAACATTGTTTACGGCCTCTTATAGGGATAAAGCACTCGATACTTTTATTAGAGGTTTAAGAGGAAACCTTCCAACTCTCCTGGGAATTAGTGAACCAAAGGATTTGCCTCAGGCTCTGCAGATGTGCATTAAGTTGGAAAATCAGAACGTTAGATCGGACCAATTGAACGGACCCGGTCAGAAAACCTCGATTAACAACTATGCAAGGAAAGTTAATACCCATGATAACGGTCATAAGATAGGACCCAAACCTTCCACACAGAATCGACCATTTTCTAACCCTCAGTATGTTCCACTACGTCAACACTCATATTACCCAATTTATCTAGACAATAATCCTAGAAGGAACTTTGACAACAGGGCAGGACAGCCGGTTTACAATAGCGGACCGCCTCCAAGACCTTTAGCACCCAAACCAATTCCACGTGCTGAACCTATGGATGTGGATTTTTCCATGAGATCGCGCAATATAAATTATATGAATCATCCAAAGGTTAACGACAGGTATGCTGGCAGGAGACCACCACCGCAGTATAACGATCCAAATAAGAAGCAAAGAAATTTTCACATAGTGACAGAGGATATAGAGAGATATGAGGAGGAGATTAGAGCCTCCGATGAGCAGTTCGAACAGACTCTAGAGGAATACATTGAACCATCCACCTTTGCAGTAGAGGAGGATATTGAGGAACAGCAATTAAATCATACGGACGTACATTTTTTAGGCAATACCAATCCTCCTTGCCGTACATCGAATGCAGATTTGGCACCAGAGTCCTAAGGATATTAGTGGACACTGGATCGAATAAGAATTACATTCAGCCAAATTTAGTTAGGGAACCTTTTGATAATAAAACACCATTTTATGCCGACTCACCAGGGGGGAAATTGAAAGTTACACAACACACGTTTGCAAGATTATTTGGTTTAGATAATATCACCGTGAAATTTTATTTACTTCCTTCACTTAAATCATTTGATGCAATTATCGGGAATGATAGTCTGAAGGATTTATCCGCTGTCATTTATACCGAACATGACTATATGATTATAAAAGGCGGAACTAGGATTAGGATAAAACAGGCCCTTTCGGAAAATGTGAATTCCATTCAATTAAGAAATAGCCACCTCACACCCCATCAAGATAGGGAAATAAGTGCACTCGCCACCAAGTACGCATCTTTATTCTGTGAGCCTGAAGAGAGACTTACATATACCACTCGGGTGATGGCCGAGATCCGTACAAATACCGACAATCCAATTCGTTTACCAAGCTATCCTTACCCAATGTCCCTGAAAGATGAGATAGAATCCCAGATTCAGACACTTCTTCGAGACGGAATTATTCGACCATCACGGTCCCCCTATAATTCTCCCGTATGGATTGTTCCAAAGAAGGAGGACGCATCTGGAACAAAGAAATACAGGGTGGTGATAGATTATAGGAAACTCAATCTTTCAACAATTCCGGACGCCTACCCGATCCCTAATATTAATGACGTTTTGACACAGCTAGGCGGAAGTAGGTTCTTCACCATACTGGATTTGAAAAGTGGTTTTCATCAGATTCCTCTTAAGGAATCTGACATAGAGAAGACGGCTTTTTCAATAAACAACGGGAAGTATGAGTTTACTCGTCTTCCCTTTGGTCTGAAAAATGGCCCAGCAATTTTCCAAAGAGCTCTTGACGATATTTTGAGGGACCATATCGGTAAACGATGTTTCGTTTATATCGATGATATAATAATTTTCAGCAAGGATGAGGATACTCACTTGAGGGACGTGGAAATAATTTTCGATACCTTGCAGAATGCAAACATGAAAGTACAGATGGATAAATGCGAATTCTTGAAATCTGAAGTTGAGTTTTTGGGATTTGTTATATCTGGCCAAGGTATCAAGACTAACCCAAAACGGGTAGAGGCTATCTCTAGAATTCCACCTCCAAAAACACTGAAGGAGTTGAGATCCTTTCTAGGGATGACGAATTTCTATAGAAGTTTCATACAGGACTACGCCAAATTGGCAAAACCGCTCACAATTCTGTTGAGAGGGGAATATGGTCGAGCCCCTAAGACAACATCCAGTAAGATACCCATCAGATTGAATGACGATGCTCTTAAAGCATTTGATAAACTTAGGAGGACACTTATGAATGACATTATACTGACATATCCGGATTATAAGAAAGAATTTCAACTTACGACAGATGCATCTCAATATGCATTAGGAGCCGTTTTGTCTCAGGACAACAGACCAGTCACATTTATATCTAGGACGCTTACTGCATCTGAGGAACATTATGCTGCTAATGAAAAGGAAATGTTCGCGATAGTATGGGCGTTGGTTTCATTGAGAAATTATTTGTATGGTAGAGCAAAGATCAAAATATTTACCGACCATCAACCTCTGACATTTGCTTTAAGCAATAAAAATAGTAACCCTAAATTGAAAAGGTGGAAGGCAACATTGGAGGAATACAATTATGAAATGCACTATAAACCAGGAAGGTCCAATGTCGTTGCAGACGCACTATCCAGGTTGCCACAAGGGGACGAAATTAACGTTTTGACTGCGACTGTAAATAGTGACGATAGTTCTTCTGAGAATCTCATCCAAATTGCGCAAGAACCTATAAATGTTTTTAAGAATCAGTTATTTTTGAATATAGGGGAAACATCATCATACCAATTTCAAATAATATTTCCCACCTACCATAGACATGTCATTACCGAGCCTGAATTTTCATCTGAGAAGCTTAAGGATATTTTAAGAAGATATTTGAATCCGTCAGTTATTAATGGTTTGAAGACGGAGGAACGAGTCTTAGGAACCATCCAGGAAATATATCCTTTGCATTTTGCGAATTATAGGATAAGGTTTGCACGGGGATTTGTTACCGACCTAACGGTTGAAATGGACCAGGACAATGAGATCCTGAAGGAACATAAAAGGGCTCATAGGAATTCCAGGGAGAATAAGGTCCAGCTATTGAGGAAATTTTACTTTCCCAGGATGCAACAGAAGATAGACAGGATTGTAAAGCAGTGTAGGATTTGCAAGGAACAGAAGTACGAGAGACATCCTAATAATCCTATTTTACAGAATACCCCAATTCCACAGTACCCGGGACATATTGTCCATATAGATATTTACTATTCGAATAACAGGGTAATACTCACCGCAATTGATAAGTTTCCCAAGTATGCTCAAGCTAGGATAATCAATTCTAGGGCAACGGAAGACATAAGACAACCCTTGCGTGAGATATTGATGAATTTCGGGGTACCTGAGAAAATAGTCGTCGATAACGAGAAATCTCTCAGCTCTGCTCCTATACTACACATGTTGGAAGATCAACTGGGCATCGAAATTTTTAAGGCACCACCATACACTAGTACAGTCAATGGACAGATTGAAAGATTTCACTCCACATTGTCTGAGATAATAAGGTGCGTAAAGAGTGAAAGAATTCATGACTCTTTTGAAGATTTGTTGGACAGATCTGTATGCAAATACAACTATTCTATTCATTCGACCACGGGACGAAAACCTGTTGAACTTTTTTTTGGAAGGGGTATGTCCACAAGTCTGGAGCAGCTTCATGAAGCCAGGGGGGAGAATATAAGACGTCTTCAAGAGAAACAAGATGCGGATCTCTCGTTTCATAATAAGAAACGGAAACCAGTGAAGGAATACACGGTAGGAGAGGAAATTTATGTTAGGACTAATAAACGAATAGGGAATAAACTGTCACCAAGGTATAGGAAAGAAATAGTTGCCGAGAACAAAAGTAGCACTATTGTGACTCAAAGCGGACGAATAATACATAAAGGACTAATCAGGAATTAATTTTCTTTCAGACTACTGCTGTGCACGCTGTGCTCGTCGGAAATACAAATCCTGGACTATACTAACTCTAAACTAATTACAGTTGACGAAGGACCAACACAGATTCAAAATGGCACATTCCGGTTAATACACGTATTGGATATCGACAGATATGAAACGCTGATACAATCTACCAACAATGACATACGGAATAAAATTGCTTCGACAAATATATTTCAGCCGGCACTATTTCACGAATTAGCACAGGCAAAAAGAGCAATAGACAGACTTAAGGTTATCAATAGGGCCAAAAGATCTATTAATGCGATAGGCACTGCGTGGAAGTGGATCGCAGGCTCCCCCGACCATGATGACTTTTTACTACTGACTGATAAAATAAACAATGTTTTGAATAATAACAACAATCAGGTTGTTATAAACAGGGCAATTTTTGACAAATTGACAGAAATGACTAATCGGACTAATCAAATTGCGGGAAAATTCAGTAAGTCAGAAGAGAATAATATAGCACTTGACCTTAAATATAGACTAGAGATCATAAATAGGGAACTGACAAATATTGAATACGGAATACAATGGGCAAAAACGGACGTGACGAACTCGTTTTTACTTTCGGACTCGGAGATGGAGAGCATTACACACTATTTAGACCATGACAATATACCATTTATGAATTTTGATGATGCACTGGAATTTTCCGAAATAAAGATTGCTTCCAATGGTGGAAACATCCTATACATAATTAGTTTCCCAACAGTCGAAATTGAATCGTACAGAAAAATTATGTTACTTCCAGTAAGAGATGAACACACAATAAATAAAATTAATTTTAAGAAAATCTTAAGAAGAAAAGAAAAAATATTTGGCATAAAAACTAATTGTAAAACCTATAATAATATAAATATTTGTAAAAGAAATAATTTGGTTGATATTTCAAATGATTCATGCATTACGGCATTGTTACATAATGACATTTCCAACTGTTCCATAATGAATAACCAACACATTCCTGATGTGGAACAGATGAATGAAAACTTGATATTTTTAAATAGATTTAATGGGGAAATTTTGGTCAAAGGACAATGTTTACCTTTACAGGGGACATTTCTGATAAAACATCATAACGTCTCAATTCAAATTCGAGACAAAACTTTTTTGACTCAGGAGGAGTTGTTTTCGAATCCTTTGCCTCCACTTTTTCAACCTGGCGTAAATATAGAAAATACAGAGGAGGTTCTATCGCTGGGAATGATAAAAGAACTCCATGAAAATAATACGATACTAATAAGGACATTGGAGTCCGAAAATTCTATATTTATTTACCTGATCGTTTCAATCATTTTTCTGGCATTCGTATTCTTTGCTTTGCCATTGGCAGTCAAACATATCCTCTCTAAACGAACCCAGCCAATATCAAATCCTGAAATAACTTTTAGAGATGTTGAGGATATGATAAATTCTTCGAACCTAGAGGTTCGATCTTAAGAGGGGAGGAGTTAACACGAGCAATATTTAAATCTAAATTCCTATTCAGCAATATTGCTTTTTTAATGTTCCCACACGGAACTTCATATTTTTGCATTGCTCTTCCCATGTTCATCCGCAAATCAAAGTTTCTCACAGTACCAAAACACCTGCACGGTATTTATGATTACGTTAACATTTTCTTTACGTGAGAAACTTTGTGGAGAATGAGAATGAAGGAACAATTAAATCAACCAAATAATTTCTATTTTACTTTTAAGTTAGTCTAGTTTTGACATTCAATTAATAAAGTTGCCCAACGGGTTTTTTTAAAAAACCAAAAATCCTTAAATTGAATTAATTTATACAAATACACAGAACCAGAAGAGGGTTAGCCAACATATATATATATATATATTAGACCTGTTCATATTTCAAAATTGTTAAAATTCCTCGGTGCGCGTCCATTTTCTGAAAGTTCTACCCCTAACGAGATGAAAAATATTTCAAGACCCCAAAAAATTTGATCCCTAGGTACTCCGCAAATCGTTTAAAGGTCATTTAGGGCTGTTTACGACTTAAAACCTTTTGAATAATGTGTTGTCCAAACCAAATGACATATGGATAATATTTTGATGGGAGATCTTTAATAATAATCCAGGCAAATTTTGAATTTTTAAATTTTTTAAAAAAAACTCTGTCCGTTATTTTTGGCGGAATTTTTAATCTGCAATTTAACTCACAAACGAACATTATCGTTTTTCCACATCAAATATTTTTCTTATTTTGTTCTAGCAAAAAAAAGTTAGCATTTTTGTATTTTTGCGCCAAGATTGCCCTTTCCAACGCTGTATAATGTTGTACATTCTTTGGACCATAAAATAAAACAACAAAAAAAAATAAATTGTAAGAAGTTTATTTTTTGAAAAATTTTTGAAATTTTTTCTGTGGTTATCTACAACCTGCAGCAAATATTGTTTTTGCTCTTCATTCGATGTTATTGATTTATTAAAATCAGTTATTAATGCCACACTTCTTTCTGCTGAATCGTTAATAACGTTAAGCTGTGTGACAATTTGAAGACCACTAACATAAGCGCTGTTATTAGGCCACTCAGCAGGGTCAAGCATTAAAAAATCTGTAGATATTTTGAGTTTTTCAAAAAATAACTGCGTGTTGATGGTAACGAAATCATATAAATTGGCATTTAAATATGAAGCTTTGCAAGT
This sequence comes from Hydrotaea diabolus, assembly GCA_963513945.1. Classification (NCBI taxonomy): domain Eukaryota; kingdom Metazoa; phylum Arthropoda; class Insecta; order Diptera; family Muscidae; genus Hydrotaea; species Hydrotaea diabolus. Next base: position 109,823,353 of record OY740716.1, on the reverse strand, counting down.
AGCCTTTTTCAAGGTCTTTTCGGTTCCTGCATTGTTTTTAATTGACTCCACCATTTTTTTGTGAGTGTCAACACTTAGTGATCTATCGAAAAAGGATAGCCCCACAAGCTCTTCACCAAGATACCATAAGTGATTCTCAAATTTTTTTTTTGCAATTTCTGCTATCTGAGGATTAATACGTTCGTACCTATATAAATAAATAAATTTGGCTTTAGGCAGTTAAATAACAAATTTAGTTGCGCTGTTTACTTTTCAAGACTCTGCAGAAACTCCAAATCGTTTTTAGGTGCCATTGCGGGAAGTGGAGACAAAAACCAATATTTTTGGTACACTCCAACAACAAATAAGCATACATCCTGTACTAGTTTCTTTTCTTGAGGAGACATAGGAAACTGATTTTGGAACATCCAAATTTTTAAGGAATAAATGTCTTTAGACATCCATCTTGCTCTGTGCATTGCTCCTGGATATCTAAAGCGTATATTTTTCTCTTTGTCCCCCCCAAGAAAGATTACAATAAGCTCCAATAATTCGGCATAATCATGTCTTGCGTGATGGATCTATAATTGCAAATAATTTTCTTTAAATTACGAAATAATTAGATGAAATATATACCAAAAGTTGTGTTTTAGCGAAATCCAAACTCTCTGCTATTAAGTCACCAATATTTTCAACAACGTAATCATCATCTATTCCTATCCGAAACTCAGATTGCTTAATGGTTTGCCATTGCTTTTGAAATTTTTTAAATAAAGAAATATCAGGACTGATCGTCGATCCTTCAGCACTTTTCATTACAGTGGACAAAATGAGTTCGAGAATGTGGTGTCAGCAAGCAAAGTGCAAGAAACTTGTGTCTAATCCCTTTTCTATTAAAGCGCAAGCACCATTTCTTTTCCCTTGAATTATAAAAAATAAGTTGTTATCAAAGCTATCAAATGTTATTGTGCATAAGAATAAAGCTACCTGTATTTGTAGCAGTAGTATCAAAGCAGAGACCACTAATTTTTTCTTTTATTTTCCACTCGTGAATCAACTGGCAAATGGCAGTAGCTTGGTTTTTACCAGTGCCACTTTGAAGACAGGGTACCCCTAGCAGTTGGGACTTCCCTCCTCCTGAAACCAGAACTGGTAGGCGATCAACAGTATCGTGTCCTGTTAAAGAGGGCAACAATTTTCCATCCCAATGAATTGTTAATTGGCTTTTGGTGTAAAACGCAGTCTTTATTTTTTCTGCCTCTTGCTTTCGCGATTTCATTCTCGTTCTCCTCGTGGTTGATGTACTTAAAATAACATTGTTACGTTTATAACCCATTTCAGATAGAACAGATCCGAGAACTAGAGTTGCGTTGGAGTTTGATATGTTCGCTCTATCCATAGAAGAACATATTGCTGAAGATAAAATATTTATTGGGGGACTTAAGTTTGGTTCCAAACGCTTTGGAATAAATGGGTGATAAGGCTCGTCGTCATCTACACTTATTTCGCTTTCATTATCAGATTCCATACATTCTTTCTTTTCGTCTTCGATAACTGTTTTTTTTTTTAATTGACGTTCCGTTTTGTTTTTTAGATATGTCAAATATAAGACTTAGTTGTGAAATAAATAACGATTTCCTTTTTTCGTTTGGTTTCGATTTCAATCTTTTTTTATCTTTGTTTAATATTTTCCAACTATTTAATAACCTTTTTAGTTTCGCAACAGAATTTTTTCTTAATGTAATGCTTTTGTCAAGATTTTTCCACGATTCTTCACATTTTTCTATCACCTTATTTACACACATTTTTACACTCTTTTCCGATTTTTTTAAAAAAAAGTAAAAAGCTAATACGTCGCGATTTAATGGTAGTGAATCATATTTCAGTTTTTCGATCTCACTCCCAATTAAATATATTTTTTTATTGCAAGCTCTTATTTTGGACATTTTTTCAACACGTGTTTTAAATTACAAAATGACGAATGTCAGCAAAAAGGATAGAAACGAAAAACGTATTAAGCATACTCATAACGGGTCTGTTTTAAAATCAGCTGTTTTAGTGGTGTTTGAAATTAAAGTTGTGTTGTGCGAAAAATAAAAATACAAATCTTATACCTTCTTATAAATAAAGAAAAGTGCAAAACAATTATTTTATGAATTTATTTTAAGTTCAAAACGAATGTCCACACAATACAATGTGCAGGTTGTAGATAACCACAGAAAAAATTTCAAAATTTTTTCAAAAAATAAACTTCTTACAATTTTTTTTTTTTTGTTGTTTTATTTTATGGTCCAAAGAATGTACAACATTATACAGCGTTGGAAAGGGCAATCTTGGCGCAAAAATACAAAAATGCTAACTTTTTTTTGCTAGAACAAAATAAGAAAAATATTTGATGTGGAAAAACGATAATGTTCGTTTGTGAGTTAAATTGCAGATTAAAAATTCCGCCAAAAATAACGGACAGAGTTTTTTTAAAAAATTTAAAAATTCAAAATTTGCCTGGATTATTATTAAAGATCTCCCATCAAAATATTATCCATATGTCATTTGGTTTGGACAACACATTATTCAAAAGGTTTTAAGTCGTAAACAGCCCTAAAATGACCTTTAAACGATTTGCGGAGTACCTAGGGATCAAAATTTTTGGGGTCTTGAAATATTTTTCATCTCGTTAGGGGTAGAACTTTCAGAAAATGGACGCGCACCGAAGAAAATAAGACACATAATTTTTCCCATACATTTTTGAACCGGTCTAATATATATATATATATATATATATATATATATATATATATATATATATATATATATATATATATATATATATATATATATATATATATATATATATATATATATATATATATATATATATATATATATATATATATATATATATATATATATATATATATATATATTTATATATATAAAAGTAGTACTGTAATTCTAGTATAGTTAGCAGAATTTTTTTTTGAGAAGTTTGTGTGTGCGTATTGTTGCTGTGTTTGTTTTTTGCACACCACATGCACACGCAAGCCACATACTGAGTGCAATATGTATTCAAATATTTTTTCTTTATTACTGCTACTGGCTTCAAAACTTATTCATTCTAATTCATAGTCAAATTTATTCACATTCATTTATTTATCTTCGGAAGGTTTTATCGTTTATCATTGCTTATTGTATGTTACTCGTATACCAAAATATTCGTATGAATTTCTTGTGTACCTACTGTTTGTGTATATAGAAAATGGGTAAGTTAATGTAATGATAATTCCGTAGGAAAATGTCAAAAATACTCGCTTCTGCTTTGTTTGTCGTTTGTTAAACGAAGACATACAAAACAATTAATAGCACATACATACACAAACAGAAACTTAAAGATGAAATAACATTTTTGTCTCTAAGCATTCTGCTTCAGTACGCAAATAATTTTTAATTCATTATTTTTTTATTTGTGTAACATGAAAAGCGGACAACCTTTTGCTTCAAGAGACACAATTGCATGTGAGGTGTGGTTTTTATGCCGGCGGTTTAATTGGGCCATATTTTTTCATCCAACGCGAAATTGCCAACGGTCCGGTTGAAATGTGTGCAAAAGTGGTGGAAAATTAGGTCCAAAGAATAGATCGCTGTCATATGACAGAAATCGAATTTCATTCTTAAAATTTAACATTGCACTACACCTGGATTAAATTTGAACTCTTTATCTTAAATAAATAAATATATAAAATTGGTATGTCCTTAATGGGAAATCCATATCCAAGGCTTTTACCTGTAGAATAATATGGTGTTTCACTAGCTATGTAGCTAGCTCTATGTTGTATACTACTTTAACTGTCCCTTTGTTTTTTTATTGATGTAGCACTTGGAATAGTGACATAAATATGAATGTGATGGTTTCTCTTTACACTTTCAAGGCTTTGGCCTGTAGATTTTAACATGGTGTTGTGCTAGGAGGGGTTCATGAAGTTACCTACTCTATGTTATAAGCGTCGGATACATTGGATTTCCATATAGGTTATTCTCATTAGTTTTTGGGTAAGTTATACAGTTGCCTTCCTACATTGCGACATCTTCAACAACTGAAAAAGCTAAATTTCTTTCAAAATTACAAATTTCATGATTGTAGTCGGCTTTCTAAAAATTGCAATTTAGCAACTTTTTACAACTAGATATGATATCTAGTTTCCCATAGATAGAACAGCAATGCATTTCCTAAAGGATAACTGCCAACATGACATAGTGTACAAATTATTGCAAAAGTAAAAGAGAATTTCCCTCTGACAACTCCATTCCTTTGTTCGTCCATCAGGATCATCCTTTCTAACCGCTCATCCTCAATTAATCGACCGCTACATGTACTTTTTTTTGAAGCTACAACAATCCTGCAGCCGATTAACGACATGACCCTACACAAGATGTTCTCATATACTACAATTATAAGGGGGTAACGTATTTACATACATACTCGTACAATGAGTTAAAAAAGTTGTACACTAGCGAATATCTGAAAGATGTAAAAGTAATATAAACATTAAAGCGTGAGATATATACTACAACTTTAAATAACAACTATTCTCCTATTGTTTATATTTAAAGGACAATATGTAAAACCAAAACAGAAAAATTGTGAATTTTACAAAACAAAAAAAAAATTGAACACTTAAGAAATCATTAAGTTTTTCAAGTAAATCGAATTTTATTACATATTACTAGTTTTCGTCTTGGAATTTGGCATTTCTTAAAGTTATTAATAAATCTATTTGGTATTGAGAAAACCAGATTTTTAGGCACTTCTACTGGTTAGCATTTCAAATTTCTCATGGGTTTTTTAGATTCAAATCATTTAAATGTACACCTGCTGTGGCAATGTGGTGGTCAGGAGTTCAATGGGTACAAATGACGTCGAAATTGCCAAAAACCAGTTTAGAAATCCAATGTATCAGGCCCTTCAAAAAACTCTAAGTACAGACATACCAAATTTTAATAACAATTAAACACACACACACTATGCGCTTGCATTTTATCACAGTATGACCGGCTCACAAACTCAAAACCAAAAATAAAGCTATAACTCGTGGCCTTACTGGTGGGTCATCAAAAAGCAAACAAAATTAGAACAAAATAACTTGTACATTTGTAGTGGTTCTAATTCTTATTAATTGTGCATGTTAATGTGATAAAAAAGATAACAATAACAAAATTAAATGCGCTCCACAAAAGTATTAGGCACTCTCCTTTTATCGCTAAGCGCCTGATACTTTCGCCAATAAGCCATACATGTGTTGTTAATGATGCTTTTTTTAGGGATCCCAAGAACAGAACAACATCATTGTATATACTTATAGCATATGTGCGTTTATAAAAATATATGCAGTTCAATAACACCCATTGTCGAGCATTACTATCCAAATCCATTGCCACGACCCACTGACCACAAACTACACCTCTTCCCCTAACAAAATATCAACAATCTCGTTATTATTATAAAACAACAAATAAAACCCTCATTAACGAAAATAGAAGCAATCATTCAATTATTTTCTCTTATAATCGCAGTATTCGCCCTCAAGACGAGCGATACTATTACATTTTGCGATTGTATGCGTTATATGAATTCTCGATCTCACCACGAAACGGTGTCAAATTCGATCCCAAATACCCAATTTAAAATTTTAAAACTCCTAAAGCATTTTTTTTATATCATTAGTGGTATTATTGGTGAAGCCTAGATAACTTAGACTGGAATGCATAACCGGAATAATTAAGTCACTTGCTTACAAAAATTGTAAATATTGAGCGTCTACAAATAAGTACTGCAGTTCTCGAGTTCTCCAGTTTGCCAGAATAATTTTATAAAAACAATAAATGGTATCCATATTACTTATTAACATATTGGTAAGAACAAATTTTATTCTGTGGCAAGTTTTTTTAAACAAACACATGCCCGGTTAAATTCTTAAGTGAGACTGATTAATGTTGTTTGATTCTCTACAACGTGTGTGTACATGTACGAAATAAAAGAGGAAACACAAAAGCGCCGCGCCACTGACGACTTGATAAGTTTTTAGAAACAAGTTAAGCTTACATTTGCACCTTCTCTCTATGATTTAATTTATATCAAATCTGTCATTTTCAATGAGGTTTACAGTAAACAACGTACGAACTCAATACTAGCCTTAACGCTATGCGAATGAAAATTCAAACATTTGGAGTTTCTTCTGAGACGAAAGTGAGTGACAGGCTTTCGTTTGCATAGAACCTAAACACATAAAACTTTTTTCCCTTTTTTAATTGTTACTGTTTTAAATTATTTCTTTTCAAGTACAAATTTTTATTTTTGGTAACATAAATTTATAAAAGTTGACACCGCTCGAGTAAGCGTTATTTTTCCATTATTTGGTCTTGCAAATCTTTTTGATAGTTTTCAGATAAATTTTGTCTAAAAAAATTCAAAAATGTGTACTTTGGTCGGATTTTTGTCCCTTTTTTCTGAATATATCATTGACTGTTTATTAATTTGGGCGGAAACAACTGACTTTGGGCAGTTTACTGGGAAGTTTTGGACGTAAAATAAATCTAGTGGCAACACAGGACGTGGGTGACAATTAGTCGAGCGACAACAGTGTCAGGCAATATGAAGGAGCAAAGAGAAAGTGGTGAGTCGGGAAAGCAGCTGCGTCAGCGCGCTATGAACTTGTGTTATATACCTAGTAGGGACATAAATACTGTTACACACGTTTTATGCTGTAAAATAAAAAGTACTGAATGTTTTTGGACCAAGTATTTTTTAATATATTTATTGATGTACATATATTGTATCAAAAAAGAATCTACTTATTCAAAATGTCCCCCTTTTGCCTTTACACAAGCCTTAAGTCGCACTGGCCAATCGTCAATAGCTCGTCCATTGGAAAATTGGCCACAGCTCGAACCAAAGCATTCTTAAGAGATCCAATGTTGAGGTATCTTTTGTGACAAACTTTGTCCTCTAAAACCGTCCACAATTTGTAATCCAATGGGCTTAAATCTGAACTGCCTGAGGGACATTCTTCAGACGAAATGAACGCTGGCAAATTGTTCGATGCCAGGCCTGGGACGTTTTAGCCTTATGGGCCGGCGCAGAATCCTGCTGGAAAGTCCATGGCTGGTTTTGGAATAGGGAATTGTTAAGAGGTTTCACAACAGCTTCCAAAACGGTTTCTTGGTGAACTTTGGCCGATGTTTTGACTCCTTGTTCGCAGAAATGCAGGTCAGGGACTCCATCGTAAGAGACACCCACTAAACCATGACTAAAGCTGGGCGATGACCCTTTTCCACCCTTGGGATCAGTTCAGATGCTTCCTTAGATGACAGCGGATACACTATATCATTTTGCTTGTTAAATTTTTCCTGAACGGTAAAAAATTTTTCATCGGTGAACAATATTTTTCTTTGCAAGTTATCAGCGTGCTTCACCAAAAGACGTTTGCATTTTTCAATCCTATTTTTTTTAATGTTGCACTCAATAAATGTCCGGTACGTCGTTTGAAAGGAAGGCCCAAGTCCCAATTCTGTTTTAATGATTCGACTCATAGATTTTGCGTGATATTTATCTCACGGGCCATGATTTTCTGTTTTCGGAGCGGATTTCTTTGAATTCTTGATTTAACGACTTTGATGACATGCGGTGTTAGAACAGAGCGTGGGTGGCCCGACCGGTGGCGGTCTTTTACATCTCCAGTCTCCTCAAACAGTTTTATGCATCGGTAGACGAATATGCGGCTAATCCCTAGTGGCCGGAGCGTTTTTAAAATATCGCTTTTTTCATTTCACACTTAAAGCGCTATTACAGCGATACGGTTCTCATTATCTGACCACTCCATGATGAAAGTTGAAACAATTTTAAAATCCCGTTACAGACGAACGCTATTGAGGTTAGGTTTCACAACCCATATGAAATTAACGGGGTATGTTCAGTTCTACTATTGCAATGGGTGTGTTCAATGTTGTGAAATTATTTATGTCCCTACTAAGTATATTTTTTCTGTTAGCGTTTGATTGGTTCGTTTCAAAGCGTTTATCTTGAACTTTAAACAAATATATGTTATGCTCTTAGTTATTATTTATTGCTACATATGATATGCTGTAGGACTTTTTTAATTACAGAACATTACAAGTTTTTTGAGTGTTTATCGACGATCCTGCAGAACATTCAAATACCTCTGATGCACGCCCACCTTGCGCCACTAACCATCCCAAACTTCAGGAAAATTATATAAATTGAATTAAATTTATATGTATTGTGTATGAATTATAATTATTGCAAGTTTATTAAGCAAATAGGTACAAGGCGGCGCAAAATCAATCATCAAATTTTGTTTTTGAAAAACTTTTTTACAAAAAAAAAAGATTTTTGGTGATTAAAATCTTTATTCGGATCTTTACAATATTTTCTGTTAAGTGGAAAAGATGACATCCGTCGAATGGTTGCCTACAATGTCGCGTTGTTGTTCTAAAAACATCGTTTCCAACCAGTAAACCTCGATGGTTTTAAGCAAGTGACGGAAATTTTATATTTGAATTAGTAGCCAAAACTAAAAAAGCAGCTACTGCTCAAAATAATTACTCTAAAGGTTTTTTTTTAGTGATTTTTAAAGTATGTCGCGTTCACTATCGTAAGTGTAATTTGTTTTAAAAAAATGTATTTTTTTAACATACATGTACTTATGCTTATGTATTTATGTAGATGCGTTAGAATGTGTGCCGAAAGAGGAACAAACAATTATGTACCTGTGAACAACTAAAAGCGCTTTTGTAGAAGTACAAGTCCAGGTATCTGAAAGTTGTATTATAGAGTCTGACACAAAAATAAAAACAAAAATGTAGGCCTCCTAGGGCCACATCCATACCTTTTTGACATTTGGCATCCTTAAGCAATTTCGTTTTATTTGAGTAACCACACTTATATGAAAGTGGGAGGTATAGCCCTGAGGTCCCCGAGGACCCGAGAGCCTTATTCACTATTTTTAGGAAATACTCGAACCATTCTGAAGATGACGTAATTTCCATCATGCCCCATTAAAGTCACTTAATCACAAAGTCGATGGAAAAAAATGGTTGCATTATAAATGTCGCACTCTTAATCATGCTCAAAGTTGAAAATTATATTTCAACAACATTTCTATTAATGCTTTATATCGTATTATTGGATCTGCTCCATAGGAGCCTAACAATAAGTCTACGAATCTTAAAGTAAAATTCAATATATCATCCCGACGTGGAGCTAAAAAAGAGGTACACTAGCGAATATCTGAAAGATGTAAAAGTAATATAAACATTAAAGCGTGAAATATATACTACAACTTTAAATAACAACTATTCTCCTATTGTTTATATTTAAAGGACAATATGTAAAACCAAAACAGAAAAATTGTGAATTTTACAAAACAAAAAAAAATTGAACTCTTAAGAAATCATTAAGTTTTTCAAGTAAATCGAATTTTATTACACATTACTGGTTTTCGTCTTGGAATTTGCCATTTCTTAAAATTATAAATAAATCTATTTGGTATTGAGAAAACCAGATTTGTAGGCACTTCTATTGTCCCGTGGGTTTTTTAGATTCAAATCATTTAAACGTTACACCTGCTTTGGCAATGTGGTGGTCAGGAGTGCAATAAGTACAAATGACGTCGAAATTACCAAAAACCTGTTTGGAAATCCAATGTACAGACATACCAAATTTTAATAACAATTAAACACACACACTACTCGCTTGCATTTTATCACAGTATGACCGGCCCACAAACTCAAAACCAAAAATTAAGCTTTCACTGGTCTCCTTTTATCGCTAAGCGCCTGATACTTTGACCAATAAGCCATACATGTGTTGTTAATGATTCTTTTTTCAGGGATCCCAAGAACAGAACAACATCATCATATGTGACAGCGCATAGAGAAAGGGACCTAAGGGTAAAAAAAACAATTTTCACTTTTTTTTGATGTGGATAACATCTGAGCATCGAATGAGAACGATCCCATGCCCCAAAAGTGTTCCCTCCCAGAGATATGCGCGTTTTATGAAAGTGAAATCGACGATTCTAAGCGCAAATAGAAAGGGACCTAATCTTAAAAATGGTTCTCCTGAACAAAACTGGTTTTTAACCTTAGGTCCCTTTCTATTTTGCGCGTCACATACATAGAATATGTGTGTTTATAAAAATATATGCAGTTCAATAACACCCATTGTCGAGCATTACTATCCAAATCCATTGCCACGACCCACTGACTACAAACTACACCTCTTCCCATAACAAAATATCAACAATCTCGTTATTACTATAAAACAACAAATAAAACCCTCGTCAACGAAAATAGAGGCAATAATTCGATTATTTTCTCTTATAATCGCAGTATTCGCCCTCTAGACCAGCGATAGGCAACTTATACTATTACATTTTGCGATTGTATGCGTTATATGAATTCTCGATCTCACCACGAAATTCGATCCCAAATTCCCAATTTCAAATCTCCAAAAGCAAACTTTTTTTTATATCATTAGTGGTATTATTGGTGAAGCCCAGATAACTTAGACTGGAATGCATAACCGGAATAATTAAGTCACTTCTTAACAAAAAATGTTAATATTGAGTTTCTACAAATAAGTGCTGTTGTTCTCGATTCTGGAAAGAAAATTTTTAGGAAAATACAGCAAATTATTTTTCTAAAATAGCTTATTAAAAAATTCGCCATATTTAAAAGGACGGCAAGAACATAAGACGCAGCAACGATAAAAGATGCCTTTCTTTTTAAACATAGCTCGACTGTTTCACCTGAACTTAACTTTGACGAATCAACAATAACTTTTTTATAACAAGTTTTCTTAAGCATAATAACAAGAGCTTCTCTTGCATCACCAGTGATACTTTTGAATTCCTTGTGAAATGCGTAATAATGCATGGCATGGCATGTTTTATTTATGCGTGACAACGCACATTGATAAACCAAACATTCCGGTTTTGCCAAAATAATTTTATGAAAACAATAAATGATATCCATATTACTTATAAACATATTGGTAGGGACAAATTTTATATTGTTGCAAAATTTTTTTTAAACAAACACCTGCCCGGTTAAATGCTCAAGTGAGACTGATTAATGTTGTTTGATTCTCTACAATGTGTGTACACATGTACGAAAGGAAACACAAAAGCGCCTCGCCACTGACGACATGATAAGTTTTTAGAAACAAGTTAAGCTTACATTTGCACCTTCTCTCTATGATTTTATTTATATCAAAATGACAGTTTCAATGCGGCTTACAGTAAAAAAAAACAAAAAATTTCTAGTGAACGAACTCAATACTAGAACTCAATACGTGGGTGACAATTAGTCGAGCGACAACAGTGTCAGCCAATATGAAGGAGCAAAGAGGAAGTGGCGAGTCGGGAAAGCAGCTATGAACTTGTGTTATATATATATTTTTCTGTTAGCGTTTGATTGGTTCGTTTCAAAGCGTTTATCTTAAACTTTAAACAAATATATGTTATGCTCTTAGTTATTATTTATTGCTACATATGATATGCTGTAGGACTTTTTTAATTACAGAACATTACAAGTTTTTTGAGTGTTTATCGACGATCCTGCAGAACATTCAAATACCTCTGATGCACTCCCACCTTGCGCCACCAACCATCCCAAACTTCAGGAAAAATGATAGCATGAAATAAATTGAATTAAATTTATATGTATTATGTATGAATTATAATTATTGCAAGTTTATTAAGCAAATAGGTACAAAAGATTTTTGGCGATTAAAATCTTTATTCGGATCTTTACAATTTTTTCAGTTAAGTGTAAAAAATGAAATCCGTCGAATGGTTGCCGACAATGTCGCGTTGTTGTTCTAATAGCATCGTTTCCACCAGTACACCGCGATGGTTTTAATCAAGTGACTGAAATTTTAGATTTAAATTAGTAACCAAAACTAAAAAAGTAGTTACTGCTCAAAATGATTACTCTAAAGTTTTTTTTTTATTAATTTTTAAGTGTATTTGTTTAAAGTAATTTGTTTTAAAAAAAAATTGTATTTTTTAAGCATACATATTCTTATACTTATCGATTTATGTAGATGCGTTAGAAGGCGTTACAGTTATGTACCTGGGAACAACTAAAAGCGCTTTTGTAGAAGTACAAATCCAGATAAAAAACAAAAATGTAGGCCCCTAGGCCCACATCCATACCTTTTTGACATTTGGTATCTTTAAGCAATTTCCCTTTGTTTGAGTAACCACACTTATATGAAAGTGGGCGGTATAGCCCTGACGTCCCCGAGGACCCGAGAGCCTTATTTATTATTTTTGGGATAAGTATACGAATCTTAAAGTAAAATTCAATATACCATCCCGACGTAGAGTTCTGTGTTAGGCGGTTTTCGGCGTTTTTTTTGGCTCGATTTGCAATAATTAGGTCACAGTGGTATGTCAACTGTATTATTTTAATATTTTTGATTGTTGAGTAAAGAATACTTAGTAGGGACATAAATGCTGTTACAAAATTGAAAACACCCATTTCAATAGTAGAACTGAACATACCCCGTTTATGTCATATGGGTTTGAAAGCTTACCTCAATAGCGTTAGTCTGTTACGGGATTATCAAATTGTCTCAACTTTCATCATGGAGTGGTTATATAATGAGAACCGTGTCGCTGTAATAGCGCTTTTCAAGTGTGAAATGAAAAAAAACGATATTTTCAAAACGCTGCGGCCACTTGGGATTAGCCGCAGGTTCGTCTACCGATGCATAAAACTGTTTGAGGAGACTGGGGATGTAAACGACCGCCTCCGGTCGGGCCGCCCACGCTCTGTTCAAACACCACACGTCATCAAAGCCGTTAAATCAAGAATTCACAGAAATCCGCTCCGAAAACAGAAAATCATGGCCCGTGAGATGATGGTGTATTTTACGATGGGGTCACTGACCTGCATTTCTGCGAACAAGGAGTCAAAACATTGACCAAAGTTTACCAAGAAACCAGCCATGGACTTTTCAGCAGGATTCTGCGCCGGCCCGTAAGGCTAAAACGCCATTTCCTCTGAAGAATGGCCCTCAGGCAGTCCAGATTTGAGCCCATTGGATTACAAATTGTGGGCGGTTTTAGAGGATATGGTTTGTCACAAAAGATACCGCAACATTGGATCTCTTAAAACTGTTTTGGTTCGAGCTGTGGCCAATTTTCCAATGGACGGGTGCAGCTATTGACAATTGGCCAGTGCGACTTAAGGCGTCTGTAAAGGCAAAAGGCGGACATTTCGATTAAAAATAACAATAATTATTCAAATATTAAACCTAGTTGATTCTAAAGGGTCTACCTTGCTAGATTTGCGCATGAGATTTTCGGAAAAAGACAGTATTCAAATTATTATCATAAAGATATTTACGTTAAAAGTATAATAAGCAATATATTGTGTTTAAAATTATTATTATTATAGTTGACGACGATTGTCCTCAAGTTTCTTTATCAGGGTCAAGGTGTTTCTTCTTCTGAGGCGCACATGTCCTTCAAAATAAAGTAGATCTCTAGTGAGTGCGTTTGGGTGGGAACTTAATTTGTTTACGTAACTTCGAGAAAAATCGCGGATTTCTTCTGTGACGGTTTTAGTATTAAGATCCTTATGAATATTCGCATTCCTTATGTACCATGGAGCTCCAACGATCATTCGCAGAATACTAGATTGTCTTCTTTGTAGCTTATCATCTGCCGCGCATGCTCCGGCAGAGTTGGATTCCGTATGTCCAAATTGGTTTAATAATCGCTTTATATAATAGAACTTTATATTGTCGTTGTAGAGTTGACCTAGGACCCATTAGCCATTGTAGCTGGTTAAATTTCAGTTTTATTTGAGATACCTTCATATTTCTATGTTTTGACCAGGTTAGGCGATGATCTGTATTCCTAAATACCTTACGTTATCTTTTTGGGCACCATATAATTGAATATTTTTGTAGGAGGACACGACTCCTTTCTGAGGGTAACCGTGAGGTGTGTGCACTTAACAGCTTTTACTACTATTGTCCATTTTTGTTCATTTTTCTAAAGTTCCCGGATGTGCACTTGTAGTTGGTTGGTTGCAGTTGTAGGGTCCTGGTGGATATTGACAAAAGCTGAATCATCGGCAAAAGCGGATGTGTGTGTTGAAGTTAAAGTGGGCATATCAGCCGTAAATATAAGTATAATGTACATAATTGGAATTAGAAAATGCACCTTTTGATTTTACTTTGAACGATCGATTTGAAAAACAGCTCGCGAGCAGTTTATGAGTATTGACTGGTAACAATCCACATATTTTGAGCAAGAGTCCATCGTGCCATACTTTGTCGAAAGCTTGGGAAATATAGTTGAATAGAGCTGAGCAGTACTGTTTGTTCTCTTCTCTTATCGAAGTTGTTATCCGATGTATCTGTTCTATTGTGCTATGGTTCTCCCGAATTCCGAACTGGTGGTCGGGGATTACGCAATTTGTCAAAGTGTAAGGTTTTATTTTTTTCAAAAAACTCCTCTCAAACAGTTTTGATATAATAGATAACAAGCTTATCGGTCGATAAGAATTAAATTGAGTAGGGTCTTTGCCAGGCTTCAGAATCATAACTATTACGGATTGCTTCAATGATTGAGGGAAGTAACCGAGGCGTAAAATGCTGTTGAAGATAAATAATATTGTTCTGATACTTGACTAAAGAGGAAGTTCTTTTACCATTTTCGCATTTATTCCATCCCCTTCTGGTGATTTTTTTAGTTTGAGATCTTTTATCAAGTGTTCGATATCTTTGAGTTTTAAACGAGGTGGATTCAAGACTACTTCGTCTATCATAGGTAGACTGATTGAGTATATGTCTTGGTTTGGGGTTACTGCCCTTTTAATACTTGTAAAATCGACGATACCTGATTTAGTATTTGGTGTAAATACAGTTTCAAGATAGTTTGCAAATTAGTTTATTTTCTCTTCGGTAGTTTTTGCCCAACCACCGTTTTGTAGACGTAGTGGTGAATCATGAGTTATCGGTCTTTGCAAGTTTTTGTGGCTTTCCAAAGGTTATTATCAGCTCCTTCTGATGGTTCCCGATTCCGTAGGTAGTTTTTGAGATCGGTTTCCTCGATTGACTTTAAGCGTTTAAGTCTTTCTGACCATTTTTAAGTCTTCTTCTAAGAGCTGGAGAGCGGTATTGTTGCCAGTCTCTTCTGAGCTTCCTTTTCTCTCTGATGAGTAAGTCGATGTTCTGTGGTATTATAAGTAATACCCATTCCAAAGTGTGATGCAGGGTATAATTAGTGCACAACGAGAAGAAGAAAACACTTGATACTTAATGTTCACAACACATATTATAATGCGGTGTCATAAATATTGAATATAACACGTTTGTATTTTATGCATAATCTTTCCCTAAAACGGTTGAAAGTCCAATTTTATTTAAAATTTTAGGATTTTGAAATGAATGATATGATATTTGTAGCAACTGCATTTGTTTAATGTTATCGCTAAAATAACTCAAAAAATTGGCACCAAAATTTATGCTACTTGAATTGAACACCTCCCAAAAACAGCTGTCTTATTTTACTTTTATTACAGCACCGTAGGTTAAATCAAATAATTATTAGTGGTGAATTTCGCTTTATTGAGCAATACGTAACCTATTTGGTGTTGATTCATAAAACTTGGAAAGGAGTTTGGTTTAAAGGTCATGGTTGAATATTGCTGCGTCGACTCATAAAAATTGCTGTGATATACCTTTCGCTTTATTTGGATTCCAGAAAGCACGGATATATCAAAATAAGGTTGTCTTTTTCCTGTTGTGTTCATAGAACATAACAGGCAATTCCATTTACGAATACTTTAAAATAAAAACTAAAGCAATTTCAAAATTTTACTATTACAGTTAAGTGATAATGGGGATAACATTAAAAAGTTGAACTCTGTGGAAAAACGCATCATGCCATTATCAAGAAAAAATTAATTTATTCATTGAATTATATCATTGAAAATAGAATTGTAAAACATATGCATATTTTTTTGCATGTTTGCATAAACTGCATATGCCAAAAATACCCCAATTTAAAAATCAAACAAAATCTGATACTGATATTTTTATTTAGCTTTTTTACATGTTAAATACATAAAATTAAGTTCATGAAGTATTTTGAAGTATAAGTAGTGGATAAGGTTAAGCCTAAATAACATTGACTGCATATTATAGGCATTTAATAACAAAAAGTGTCACTTTTGACCACGTCTTAAAAGCACTGCTGTACTCTACTTACTTCAGTATTCTGGACAAAAAATAAATTGTTGCAGTCGTTTTAGAAGTTAGCCTGGGTAGAGTCTTATACTCAAAATTTATCAAGGTTATGTACCAAAACGACTTCAAAAAATTAATTTGATTACTTTTTTTAGTTTTCAAACATATGTGTTTAATATTGCGGCGCACTGTGGCTGAAATTTTGATTTCGTTGGCCAAAAGTGTAATTTTTTTGTCACCGATTTTTAACATTTTTAACCCTTTCTGTAGCTTATATATCCAGATTAAGGTAGCAGAAAAATTAGGTTAAACTATTGATAATTGTGAGCGTGGCATGCTGTCAAACTCAACTGCCTTTTTTATTTCAGAAAAGCTGTTTTTTTTATCGAAAATAAATGGTTACTACTCACAAGGTATCATCGATAATTGCCTGCGGTCGTTTTTATAATGTTGGTAGGATTAAAGTCTTTAGTTGTTGTAAGTGGCCACAGTTCTAGCGTTTAATATTAGGGGAGTTATGAAATATTTATGAAACTACTATATTTTTCTCAAATTTTAACTTTAGTGGAGTAGAACTTCTAGGGAACAAAAGGAAACATGAAACGTATACCACCCGGAGAAAGGTGAAAGAGTCTTCTTTAACCCTATACTTAAATATACTTTTTTACCCGCGACGACCCACGGGTAAAACACTAAGAAATTCAAATTACGATAATTTAAAGAGTCCTATAAGTACTGGTGTATTAAATATGTGCTTTGGGTATTTTATAGCTTATAATGAAAAAATTAAATATAATACCTGCAAAAGGGTTTTATGGCTTTGTTTTGATCAGCAAAAAATAAGTCATAAAATTATCACAATAGTTTCTACAGTAGACATATGATCTCTTTCTAAATTTACCTGTGTGTCAACCAAATTCATAAACAATTTTATAAGTGTGTCAATAACCGCAACATTAAACCACTTAAGACAAAAAACAACCCCATATTGGCGAGATACTAATTAATTTTACCTGATATTAAGGTCTTGGTAACAAGTAGAGATTTGTTTAATTTAAGTACTACCTGGTATGAAATTAAAGATCAGTGTGAATATCATATATCTAAAAATCGATACAATTACGGATTCGATAAGTGTTTACTCAGTAATAAGGTTATCCTTGAAGTGTGCGGACGTATATTCGCAAGTGATAAAACATAACAGACGCAAATAAAAATATTCAGAAAAATATGGAGAGCTTCAGTTATAACGAACTGGTCGAAGAGTATTTTAGAAACAAAAACCAGGAAAATGTTCTTAGTAACGTTAAAACAAAATTAATCTTAAATTCGTGTAGCACCGAAATACAAGAACAAATATTTAATTTCGTCAAAGCACTAAAAAAACGCTACAAAGAAGTTAGCTACAGTAAACAAAAGTTTTATATAAAAAGTCGCTGCAGAAACAGCAAAGCAAGATAAGGCTGGAAGACCACGCATACATTGGACAACTGCAGCGATAGATCTAAGAGGCGGAAACTTAAAGATGCTTACGATGAAATTGGTTGTACAAATATAAAATAATCTTTCCTACATCAATTACGATCACATAACCATTTTACAAAATTGGATATCATTGAAAAAGTTGTTAAAGCTAGTCCAGTGAGAACAAAACGGATTCTTAAAAGTATACCAACTCCGAGCGATGCAAAACAGTTCACAAATGAGGATGCATTAGCATTATATCTTGATTTGAAATTAGCAAAACAGCAATATGTTCAGCTCAGAATGCGCGCAATTGCAAGGGCTCAAATTTGTATCCAGCATACCGCTGCTATAATGGACTGTTTTCCATCAAAGGACACTATTACAATCACACAAATTTCGGCAGAGGTACAACTACAATCACTACTTGATCACAAATGAGTTAAAGAAATATGGAAACACGAAGTTATTTCTTTTTTTGTAAATGGGAATGTGATGGTTCTTCGGGACAGAAACAATACAAACAAGTTGTATGTGAAAATAATTCGGACTCAGATATGTTCATGGTATCATTTATACCATTGCGATTGAAAAAGATTTTGGAAGATTCGGAGCCTTCGACTAGTAGAACGCAAACAATGGATATTTGGAAAAATGAGACACCATCTTCTACGAAATACTGCAGGCCAATCAAATTTGAATTCAAAAAAGAAACTCATGATGCCATTAAGAAAGAAGTAAGTGATATGAAAGCCCAAATTGCAACACTACAGCCATTACAATTAAAGTTGGATGGGCAGCAAATTGAAGTAAGCTACCAATTAGTGCTGACAATGATAGATGAAAAAGTAGGTCAGGCTTTGACTAACACGAAAGCTGCATCCAGCTGCATTATATGCCAAGCAACATCAACCCAATTAAATCAAGTCCTGACAAAATCATTAGATAATACCGGATTATCACCACTACATGCAAGAATACGACTTATGGAACATATACTAAAAATCAGTTATGATTTGGATTTCGGGTCTTCAGGATCAATAAGAAACAACAAAACCAACAAAGATTTAAGAAGTTCAAAAAAGAAACATGTTCAAGATGAATATCGGAAATTTGGATATATTATAGATCAGCCAAAACAAGTGGCAGGCAAAACAAAAGATGACAATACCGCAAGAAGATTCTTTTCAGATCCAGAAACAGAATCTGAAATAACAGGAGTAGACTTAAGCCCTATTTTCAGATTTAAAATAATCCTAGAAGTACATGCGTGGAATGACGAAATTGACTACAAAATTTGGAGATTATGCAAAGGAAACTGCAAAAATATATACAACCCACTACCCATGGAGAAATATGTCTGCAATAGTTCACAAAATCGTTTACCATGGAGAAGATGTCATTAAATATCATTTGGCACCACTTGGAGAACTATCAGAGGAGGCTCAGGAAAAAGGAACAAGGATTACAGATTTTTTATAGAGCACAATACTAGAAAAATTTCACGAAATTCCACAAATGAATTTATATTTAATATATTATTTGCAACGTCAGATTCGTTCATCTCCAGTATTCGCAATTAATGAAAAGTGGAACTTCGGGATTTAGATGAAGAAGCCAAAAAACTACTAAAGAACAGAAATAGCACAGAACAAAATATGGAATATTTGCAATCAATATTTGAGTCAAATGAATAATAATTATAATTGCCTTTCATTGTTATTTAAGTACGAAACAAATAGTATTAGTAAAAAATAATAGTAAACACAACCTACAATTGTTACAAATGCTTAATAGCAATCAATTGCAGTTTTTATTTTAAAATTATCAAATTTGACAGGAAAAAATAATAAATTTTTCTGTAGTAATAGCAAGATATTTAGATAATATTATTAACGTTTTTTTTTAAGTGTAAATATTCTTTGAGTGTAAAAAAAATTGCAAATTTGACAGCAAAAATTTTTTAATTTTTCTGTAATAATAAAAAATCTCCAGTTGATTTTACTATTTTTTTTAGTCTAAAAATTTTTTTTAGTGTAACATTAAAAAAATTCCATTATTACAAAAAATATTTTTAATTATTATTAAAATCCAAATATTAAATTTTTTAATAAATAAAAAAAAATAAACCCATATTTCACTCTAAAAGTTAAAAAAAAATCAAAAATTTAACTTTGACCAAGAATTCCTTAAAAAGTCCTCAATATATTTTAATGTAATAAAAACTGAGTCAAGCTGAACTAAATATCTATCCATTAAAAAAAATAGCTTAGATCGGTTCAAAAGTTACAGAATTTTGGCCAACGAAAAACGATTTTCTTGGGGATTTCAAACGACTCACCGGACATTTATTGAATGCAGCTTTAAAAAAAATAGGATTGAATAATGCAAACGTCTTTTGGTGAAGCACGCTGATAACTTGCACAGAAAAATTTTGTTCACCGATGATAAAATTTTTACCGTTTAGGAAAAATTTAACAAGCAAAATGATAGAGTATATGCGCGGTCATCTAAGGAAGTATCTGAACTGATCCCAAGGGTGGAAAAGGGTCATCACCGACGTAGAGTTCTGTGTTATGCGGTTTTCGGCGTTTTTTTTGGCTCGATTTGCAATAATTAGGTCACAGTGGTATGTCAACTGTATTATTTTAATATTTTTGATTGTTGAGTAAAGAATACTTAGTAGGGACATAAATGCTGTTACAAAATTGAAAACACCCAATTCAATAGTAGAACTGAACATACCCCGTTTATGTCATATAATTATTCAAATATTAAACCTAGTTGATTCTAAAGGGTCCTACCAGTGTAAACAACCTTGCTAGATTTGCGCATGAGATTTTCAGAAAAAGACAGTATTCAAATTATTATCATAAAGATATTTACGTTAAAAGTATAATAAGCAATATATTGTGTTTAAAATTATTATTATTATAGTTGACGACGATTGTCCTCAAGTTTCTTTATCAGGGTCAAGGTGTTTCTTCTTCTGAGGCGCACATGTCCTTCAAAATAAAGTAGATCTCTAGTGAGTGCGTTTGGGTGGGAACTTAATTTGTTTACGTAACTTCGGGAAAAATCGCGGATTTCTTCTGTGACGGTTTTAGTATTAAGATCCTTATGAATATTCGCATTCCTTATGTACCATGGAGCTCCAACGATCATTCGCAGAATACTAGATTGTCTTCTTTGTAGCTTATTGAAATTGGTCGCGCATGTTCCGGCAGAGTTGGATTCCGTATGTTCAAATTGGTTTAATAATCGCTTTATATAATAGAACTTTATATTGTAGTTGTAGAGTTGACCTAGAACCCATTAGCCATTGTAGCTGGTTAAATTTCAGTTTTATTTGAGATACCTTCATATTTCTATGTTTTGACCAGGTTAGGCGATGATCTGTATTCCTAAATAACTTACGTTATCTTTTTGGGCACCATATAATTGAATATTTTTGTAGGAGGACACGACTCCTTTCTGAGGGTAACCGTGAGGTGTGTGCACTTAACAGCTTTTACTACTATTGTCCATTTTTGTTCATTTTTCTAAAGTTCCCGGATGTGCACTTGTAGTTGGTTGGTTGCAGCTGTAGGGTCCTGGTGGATATTGACAAAAGCTGAATCATCGGCAAAAGCGGATGTGTGTGTTGAAGTTAAAGTGGGCATATCAGCCGTAAATATAAGTATAATGTACATAATAGGAATTAGAAAATGCACCTTTTGATTTTACTTTGAACGATCGATTTGAAGAACAGCTCGCGAGCAGTTTATGAGTATTGACTGGTAACAATCCACATATTTTGAACAAGAGACCATCGTGCCATACTTTGTCGAAAGCTTGGGAAATATAGTTGAATAGAGCTGAGCAGTACTGTTTGTTCTCTTCTCTTATCGAAGTTGTAATCCGATGTATCTGTTCTATTGTGCTATGGTTCTCCCGAATTCCGAACTGGTGGTCGGGGATTACGCAATTTGTCAAAGTGTAAGGTTTTATTTTTTTCAAAAAACTCCTCTCAAACAGTTTTGATATAATAGATAACAAGCTTATCGGTCGATAAGAATTAAATTGAGTAGGGTCTTTGCCAGAATCATAACTATTACGGATTGCTTCCATGATTGAGGGAAGTAACCGAGGCGTAAAATGCTGTTGAAGATAAATAATATTGTTCTGATACTTGACTAAAGAGGAAGTTCTTTTACCATTTTCGCATTTATTCCATCCCCTTCTGGTGATTTTTTTAGTTTGAGATCTTTTATCAAGTGTTCGATATCTTTGAGTTTTAAACGAGGTGGATTCAAGACTACTTCGTCTATCATAGGTAGACTGATTGAGTATATGTCTTGGTTTGGGGTTACTGCCCTTTTCATACTTGTAAAATCGACGATAACTGATTTAGTATTTCGTGTAAATACAGTTTCAAGATAGTTTGCAAATTAGTTTATTTTCTCTTCGGTAGTTTTTGCCCAACCACCACTCATGATTCACACGTAGTGGTGAATCATGAGTTATCGGTCTTTGCAAGTTTTTTGTGGCTTTCCAAAGGTTATTATCAGCTCCTTCTGATGGTTCCCGGTTCCGTAGGTAGTTTTTGAGATCGGTTTCCTCGATTGACTTTAAGCGTTTAAGTCTTTCTGACAATTTTTAAGTCTTCTTCTAAGAGCTGGAGAGCGGTATTGTTGCCAGTCTCTTCTGAGCTTCCTTTTCTCTCTGATGAATAAGTCGATGTTCTGTGGTATTATAAGTAATACCCATTCCAAAGTGTGATGCAGGGTATAATTAGTGCACAACGAGAAGAAGAAAACACTTGATACTTAATGTTCACAACACATATTATAATGCAGTGTCATAAATATTGAATAGAACACGTTTGTATTTTAAGCATAATCTTTCCCTAAAACGGTTGAAAGTCCAATTTTATTTAAAATTTTAGGATTTTGAAATGAATGATATGATATTTGTAGCAACTGCATTTGTTTAATGTTATCGCTAAAATAACTCAAAAAATTGGCACCAAAATTTATGCTACTTGAATTGAACACCTCCCAAAAACAGCTGTCTTATTTTACTTTTATTACAGCACCGTAGGTTAAATCAAATAATTATTAGTGGTGAATTTCGCTTTATTGAGCAAAACGTAACCTATTTGGTGTTGATTCATAAAACTTGGAAAGGAGTTTAGTTTGAAGGTCATGGTTGAATATTGCTGCGTCGACTCATAAAAATTGCTGTGATATACCTTTCGCTTTATTTGGATTCCAGAAAGCACGGATATATCAAAATAAGGTTGTCTTTTTCCTGTTGTGTTCATAGAACATAACAGGCAATTCCATTTACGAATACTTTAAAATAAAAACTAAAGCAATTTCAAAATTTTACTATTACAGTTAAGTGATAATGGGGATAACATTAAAAAGTTGAACTCTGTGGAAAAACGCATCATGCCATTATCAAGAAAAAATTAATTTATTCATTGAATTATATCATTGAAAATAGAATTGTAAAACATATGCATATTTTTTTGCATGTTTGCATAAACTGCATATGCCAAAAATACCCCAATTTAAAAATCAAACAAAATCTGATACTGATATTTTTATTTAGCTTTTTTACATGTTAAATACATAAAATTAAGTTCATGAAGTATTTTGAAGTATAAGTAGTGGATAAGGTTAAGCCTCAATAACATTGACTGCATATTATAGGCATTTAATAACAAAAAGTGTCACTTTTGACCACGTCTTAAAAGCACTGCTGTACTCTACTTACTTAAGTATTCTGGACAAAAAATAAATTGTTGCAGTCGTTTTAGAAGTTAGCCTGGATAGAGTCTTATACTCAATATTTATCAAGGTTATGTACCAAAACGACTTCAAAAAATTAATTTGATTACTTTTTTTAGTTTTCAAACATATGTGTTTAATATTGCGGTGCACTGTGGCTGAAATTTTGATTTCGTTGGCCAAAAGTGTAATTTTTTTGTCACCGATTTTTAACATTTTTAACCCTTTCTGTAGCTTATATATCCAGATTAAGGTAGCAGAAAAATTAGGTTAAACTATTGATAATTGTGAGCGTGGCATGCTGTCAAACTCAACTGCCTTTTTTATTTCAGAAAAGCTGTTTTTTTATCGAAAATAAATGGTTACTACTCACAAGGTATCATCGATAATTGCCTGCGGTCGTTTTTATAATGTTGGTAGGATTAAAGTCTTTAGTTGTTGTAAGTGGCCACAGTTCTAGCGTTTAATATTAGGGGAGTTATGAAATATTTATGAAACTACTATATTTTTCTCAAATTTTAACTTTAGTGGAGTAGAACTTCTAGGGAACAAAAGGAAACATGAAACGTATACCACCCGGAGAAAGGTGAAAGAGTCTTCTTTAACCCTATACTTAAATATACTTTTTTACCCGCGACGACCCACGGGTAAAACACTAAGAAATTCAAATTACGATAATTTAAAGAGTCCTATAAGTACTGGTGTATTAAATATGTGCTTTGGGTATTTTATAGCTTACAATGAAAAAATTAAATATAATACCTGCAAAAGGGTTTTATGGCTTTGTTTTGATCAGCAAAAAATAAGTCATAAAATTATCACAATAGTTTCTACAGTAGACATATGATCTCTTTCTAAATTTACCTGTGTGTCAACCAAATTCATAAACAATCTTATAAGTGTGTCAATAACCGCAACATTAAACCACTAAAGACAAAAAACAACCCCATATTGGCGAGATACTAATTAATTTTACCTGATATTAAGGTCTTGGTAACAAGTAAAGTTTTGTTCAATTTAAGAACTACCTGGTATGAAATTAAAGATCAGTGTGAATATCATATATCTAAAAATCTATACAATTACGGATTCGATAAGTGTTTACTCAGTAATAAGGTTATCCTTGAAGTGTGCGGACGTATATTCGCAAGTGATAAAACATAACAGACGCAAATAAAAATATTCAGAAAAATATGGAGAGCTTCAGTTATAACGAACTGGTCGAAGAGTATTTTAGAAACAAAAACCAGGAAAATGTTCTTAGTAACGTTAAAACAAAATTAATCTTAAATTCGTGTAGCACCGAAATACAAGAACAAATATTTAATTTCGTCAAAGCACTAAAAAAACGCTACAAAGAAGTTAGCTACAGTAAACAAAAGTTTTATATAAAAAGTCGCTGCAGAAACAGCAAAGCAAGATAAGGCTGGCAGACCACGCATACATTGGACAACTGCAGCGATAGATCTAAGAGGCGGAAACTTAAAGATGCTTACGATGAAATTGGTTGTACAAATATAAAATAATCTTTCCTACATCAATTACGATCACATAACCATTTTACAAAATTGGATATCATTGAAAAAGTTGTTAAAGCTAGTCCAGTGAGAACAAAACGGATTCTTAAAAGTATACCAACTCCGAGCGATGCAAAACAGTTCACAAATGAGGATGCATTAGCATTATATCTTGATTTGAAATTAGCAAAACAGCAATATGTTCAGCTCAGAATGCGCGCGATTGCAAGGGCTCAAATTTGTATCCAGCATACCGCTGCTATAATGGACTGTTTGCCATCAAAGGACACTATTACAATCACACAAATTTCGGCAGAGGTACAACTACAATCACTACTTGATCACAAATGAGTTAAAGAAATATGGAAACACGAAGTTATTTCTTTTTTTGTAAATGGGAATGTGATGGTTCTTCGGGACAGAAACAATACAAACAAGTTGTATGTGAAAATAATTCGGACTCAGATATGTTCATGGTATCATTTATACCATTGCGATTGAAAAAGATTTTGGAAGATTCGGAGCCTTCGACTAGTAGAACGCAAACAATGGATATTTGGAAAAATGAGACACCATCTTCTACGAAATACTGCAGGCCAATCAAATTTGAATTCAAAAAAGAAACTCATGATGCCATTAAGAAAGAAGTAAGTGATATGAAGGACAGCCATTACAATTAAAGTTCGATGGGCAGCAAATTGAAGTAAGCTACCAATTAGTGCTGACAATGATAGATGAAAAAGTAGGTCAGGCTTTGACTAACACGAAAGCTGCATCCAGCTGCATTATATGCCAAGCAACATCAACCCAATTAAATCAAGTCCTGACAAAATCATTAGATAATACCGATAATACCGGATTATCACCACTACATGCAAGAATACGACTTATGGAACATATACTAAAAATCAGTTATGATTTGGATTTCGGGTCTTCAGGATCAATAAGAAACAACAAAACCAACAAAGATTTAAGAAGTTCAAAAAAGAAACATGTTCAAGATGAATATCGGAAATTTGGATATATTATAGATTAGCCAAAACAAGTGGCAGGCACAACAAAAGATGACAATACCGCAAGAAGATTCTTTTCAGATCCAGAAACAGAATCTGAAATAACAGGAGTAGACTTAAGCCTTATTTTCAGATTTAAAATAATCCTAGAAGTACATGCGTGGAATGACGAAATTGACTCTACAAAATTTGGAGATTATGCAAAGGAAACTACAAAAATATATACAACCCACTACCCATGGAGAAATATGTCTGCAACAGTTCACAAAATCCTTTACCATGGAGAAGATGTCATTAAATATCATTTGGTGCCACTTGGAGAACTATCAGAGAAGGCTCAGGAAAAAAGGAACAAGGATTACAGATTTTTTAGAGAGCACAATACTAGAAAAATTTCACGAAATTCCACAAATGAATTTCTATTTAATATATTATTTGCAACGTCAGATTCGTTCATCTCCAGTTCTAGCGTTTAATATTAGGGGAGTTATGAAATATTTATGAAACTACTATATTTTTCTCAAATTTTAACTTTAGTGGAGTAGAACTTCTAGGGAACAAAAGGAAACATGAAACGTATACCACCCGGAGAAAGGTGAAAGAGTCTTCTTTAACCCTATACTTAAATATACTTTTTTACCCGCGACGACCCACGGGTAAAACATTTTTTTCATTTTAATGAAATTACTCTAAGAAATTCAAATTACGATAATTTAAAGAGTCCTATAAGTACTGGTGTATTATATATGTGCTTTGGGTATTTTATAGCTTATAATGAAAAAATTAAATATAATACCTGCAAAAGGGTTTTATGGCTTTGTTTTGATCAGCAAAAAATAAGTCATAAAATTATCACAATAGTTTCTACAGTAGACATATGATCTCTTTCTAAATTTACCTGTGTGTCAATCAAATTCATAAACAATTTTATAAGCGTGTCAATAACCGCAACATTAAACCACTAAAGACAAAAAACAACCCCATATTGGCGAGATACTAATTAATTTTACCTGATATTAAGGTCTTGGTAACAAGTAGAGATTTGTTTAATTTAAGTACTACCTGGTATGCAATTAAAGATCAGTGTGAATATCATATATCTAAAAATCTATACAATTACGGATTCGATAAGTGTTTACTCAGTAATAAGGTTATCCTTGAAGTGTGCGGACGTATATTCGCAAGTGATAAAACATAACAGACGCAAATAAAAATATTCAGAAAAATATGGAGAGCTTCAGTTATAACGAACTGGTCGAAGAGTATTTTAGAAACAAAAACCAGGAAAATGTTCTTAGTAACGTTAAAACAAAATTAATCTTAAATTCGTGTAGCACCGAAATACAAGAACAAATATTTAATTTCGTCAAAGCACTAAAAAAAACGCTACAAAGAAGTTAGCTACAGTAAACAAAAGTTTTATATAAAAAGTCGCTGCAGAAACAGCAAAGCAAGATAAGGCTGGAAGACCACGCATACATTGGACAACTGCAGCGATAGATCTAAGAGGCGGAAACTTAAAGATGCTTACGATGAAATTGGTTGTACAAATATAAAATAATCTTTCCTACATCAATTACGATCACATAACCATTTTACAAAATTGGATATCATTGAAAAAGTTGTTAAAGCTAGTCCAGTGAGAACAAAACGGATTCTTAAAAGTATACCAACTCCGAGCGATGCAAAACAGTTCACAAATGAGGATGCATTAGCATTATATCTTGATTTGAAATTAGCAAAACAGCAATATGTTCAGCTCAGAATGCGCGCAATTGCAAGGGCTCAAATTTGTATCCAGCATACCGCTGCTATAATGGACTGTTTGCCATCAAAGGACACTATTACAATCACACAAATTTCGGCAGAGGTACAACTACAATCACTACTTGATCACAAATGAGTTAAAGAAATATGGAAACACAAAGTTATTTCTTTTTTGTAAATGGGGATGTGATGGTTCTTCGGGACAAAAACAATACAAACAAGTTGTATGTGAAAATAATTCGGGCTCAGATATGTTCATGGTATCATATATACCATTGCCTTCGACTAGTAGAACGCAAACAATGGATATTTGGAAAAATGAGACACCATTTTCTACGAAATACTGCAGGCCAATCAAATTTGAATTCAAAAAAGAAACTCATGATGCCATTAAGAAAGTTAGTGATATCAAGGCCCAAATTGCAACACTACAGCCATTACAATTAAAGTTCGATGGGCAGCAAATTGAAGTAAGCTACCAATTAGTGCTGACAATGATAGATGAAAAAGTAGGTCAGGCTTTGACTAACACGAAAGCTGCATCCAGCTGCATTATATGCCAAGCAACATCAACCCAATTAAATCAAGTCCTGACAAAATCATTAGATAATACCGATAATACCGGATTATCACCACTGCATGCAAGAATACGACTTATGGAACATATACTAAAAATCAGTTATGATTTGGATTTCGGGTCTTCAGGATCAATAAGAAACAACAAAACCAACAAAGATTTAAGAAGTTCAAAAAAGAAACATGTTCAAGATGAATATCGGAAATTTGGATATATTATAGATCAGCCAAAACAAGTGGCAGGCAAAACAAAAGATGACAATACCGCAAGAAGATTCTTTTCAGATCCAGAAACAGAATCTGAAATAACAGGAGTAGACTTAAGCCTTATTTTCAGATTTAAAATAATCCTAGAAGTACATGCGCGGAATGACGAAATTGACTACAAAATTTGGAGATTATGCAAAGGAAACTGCAAAAATATATACAACCCACTACCCATGGAGAAATCTTTCGGCAATAGTTCACAAAATCGTTTACCATGGAGAAGATGTCATTAAATATCATTTGGCACCACTTGGAGAACTATCAGAGGAGGCTCAGGAAAAAGGAACAAGGATTACAGATTTTTTATAGAGCACAATACTAGAAATATTTCACGAAATTCCACAAATGAATTTCTATTTAATATATTATTTGCAACGTCAGATTCGTTCATCTCCAGTATTCGCAATTAATGGAAAGTGGAACTTCGGGATTTAGATGAAGAAGCCAAAAAACTATTAAAGAACAGAAATAGCACAGAAAAAAATATGGAATATTTGCAATCAATATTTGAGTCAAATGAATAATAATTATAATTGCCTTTCATTGTTATTTAAGTACGAAACACATAGTACTAGTAAAAAATAATAGTAAACACAACCTACAATTGTTACAAATGCTTAATAGCAATCAATTGCAGTTTTTATTTTAAAATTATCAAATTTGACAGAAAAAAATAATAAATTTTTCTGTAGTAATAGCAAGATATTTAGATAATATTATTAACGTTTTTTTTAAGTGTAAATATTCTTTGAGTGTAAAAAAAATTGCAAATTTGACAGCAAAAATTTTTTAATTTTTCTGTAATAATAAAAAATCTCCAGTTGATTTTACTATTTTTTTTAGTCTAAAAATTGTTTTTAGTGTAACATTAAAAAAATTCCATTATTACAAAAAATATTTTTAATTATTATTAAAATCCAAATATTAAATTTTTTAATAAATAAAAAAAAAATAAACCCATATTTCACTCTAAAAGTTAAAAAAAAATCAAAAGTTTAACTTTGACCAAGAATTCCTTAAAAAGTCCTCAATCAATTTTAATGTAATAAAAACTGAGTCAAGCTGAACTAAATATCTATCCATTAAAAAAAATAGCTTAGATCGGTTCAAAAGTTACAGAATTTTGGCCAACGAAAAACGATTTTCTTGGGGATTTCAAACGACTCACCGGACATTTATTGAATGCAGCTTTAAAAAAAATAGGATTGAATAATGCAAACGTCTTTTGGTGAAGCACGCTGATAACACTAGTCAACAGTCAAAATGTACTCGGGATGCGATAATTTTTTCTGTGTAGATAACCTTGACATGAGCTCGAAAAACGCAATAAAAAATTTTTTTTTCGTTTGGTTTTTGTTTTATTTTTTTTTTTTAAATTTTAAAAATTTTTTTTTGGTTAATTTGTTTCGTCCGGCTTAACTCGGGAACCACTAGCCCGATTTAATTGAATTAAATTTTAAAAAATTTAAAATTACAATTCCCTTAATCTGTTTATATATTGTTTTCCTATACAAGCAACAGTTTCCAAGTTAAAAATGAATATATAAAGGAAAAAACTTATTTTTTGCCTAAAGATTTAAATTTTTTTTTTTTAAAAAATCCATAAAAAATCCAAAATGAAAAAAAATGTCAAATCTTATTACTTTTACGTAAAGTCACATAACCTATGAGCAAAATGAGACAAAGATCATGAAAATCGATGCACGCGTTTCGCTTTTATTCGCAATTGAGTAAAGGTAAAGGAATTTAAAGTCATATATTTTTGTCACCCAACAAATTTTAATTTTTTTTGTAATAAAAAAGAAAAAACCTTACCATAGACAAAGTTGTGCATATGTCGAGCAAATTTTTGAAATTCATACCTTTACTCAATTGCGAATAAAAGCGAAACGCGTGCATCGATTTTCATGATCTTTGTTTCATTTTGCTCATAGGTTATGTGACTTTACGTAAAAGTAATAAGATTTGACATTTTTTTCATTTTTTTTTTATGGATTTTTTAAAAAAAAAAATTTAAATCTTTAGGCAAAAAATAAGTTTTTTCCTTTATATATTCATTTTTAACTTGGAAACTGTTGCTTGTATAGGAAAACAATATATGAACAGATTAAGGGAATTGTAATTTTAAATTTTTTAAAATTTTATTCAATTAAATCGGGCTAGTGGTTCCCGAGTTATGCCGGACGAAACAAATTAACCAAAAAAAAATTTTTAAAATTTAAAAAAAAAAAAATAAAACAAAAACCAAACGAAAAAAAAAATTTTTATTGCGTTTTTCGAGCTCATGTCAAGGTTATCTACACAGAAAAAATTATCGCATTCGGAGTACATGAAATTTTTTTCATTTTGTTGAGTAGTGTAACTTGCACAGAAAAATTTTGTTCACCGATGATAAAATTTTTACCGTTTAGGAAAAATTTAACAAGCAAAATGATAGAGTATATGCGCGGTCATCTAAGGAAGTATCTGAACTGATCCCAAGGGTGGAAAAGGGTCATCACCGACGTAGAGTTCTGTGTTATGCGGTTTTCGGCGTTTTTTTTGGCTCGATTTGCAATAATTAGGTCACAGTGGTATGTCAACTGTATTATTTTAATATTTTTGATTGTTGAGTAAAGAATACTTAGTAGGGACATAATTGCTGTTACAAAATTGAAAACACCCATTTCAATAGTAGAACTGAACATACCCCGTTTATGTCATATGGGTTTGAAAGCTTACCTCAATAGCGTTAGTCTGTTACGGGATTTTCAAATTGTCTCAACTTTCATCATGGAGTGGTTATATAATGAGAACCGTGTCGCTGTAATAGCGCTTTTCAAGTGTGAAATGAAAAAAAGCGATATTTTAAAAACGCTGCGAGTCTTCTTTAACGCTATACTTAAATATACTTTTTTACCCGCGACGACCCACGGGTAAAACACTAAGAAATTCAAATTACGATAATTTAAAGAGTCCTATAAGTACTGGTGTATTAAATATGTGCTTTGGGTATTTTATAGCTTATAATGAAAAAATTAAATATAATACCTGCAAAAGGGTTTTATGGCTTTGTTTTGATCAGCAAAAAATAAGTCATAAAATTATCACAATAGTTTCTACAGTAGACATATGATCTCTTTCTAAATTTACCTGTGTGTCAATCAAATTCATAAACAATTTTATAAGCGTGTCAATAACCGCAACATTAAACCACTGAAGACAAAAAACAACCCCATATTGGCGAGATACTAATTAATTTTACCTGATATTAAGGTCTTGGTAACAAGTAAAGTTTTGTTCAATTTAAGAACTACCTGGTATGAAATTAAAGATCAGTGTGAATATCATATATCTAAAAATCTATACAATTACGGATTCGATAAGTGTTTACTCAGTAATAAGGTTATCCTTGAAGTGTGCGGACGTATATTCGCAAGTGATAAAACATAACAGACGCAAATAAAAATATTCAGAAAAATATGGAGAGCTTCAGTTATAACGAACTGGTCGAAGAGTATTTTAGAAACAAAAACCAGGAAAATGTTCTTAGTAACGTTAAAACAAAATTAATCTTAAATTCGTGTAGCACCGAAATACAAGAACAAATATTTAATTTCGTCAAAGCACTAAAAAAACGCTACAAAGAAGTTAGCTACAGTAAACAAAAGTTTTATATAAAAAGTCGCTGCAGAAACAGCAAAGCAAGATAAGGCTGGCAGACCACGCATACATTGGACAACTGCAGCGATAGATCTAAGAGGCGGAAACTTAAAGATGCTTACGATGAAATTGGTTGTACAAATATAAAATAATCTTTCCTACATCAATTACGATCACATAACCATTTTACAAAATTGGATATCATTGAAAAAGTTGTTAAAGCTAGTCCAGTGAGAACAAAACGGATTCTTAAAAGTATACCAACTCCGAGCGATGCAAAACAGTTCACAAATGAGGATGCATTAGCATTATATCTTGATTTGAAATTAGCAAAACAGCAATATGTTCAGCTCAGAATGCGCGCGATTGCAAGGGCTCAAATTTGTATCCAGCATACCGCTGCTATAATGGACTGTTTGCCATCAAAGGACACTATTACAATCACACAAATTTCGGCAGAGGTACAACTACAATCACTACTTGATCACAAATGAGTTAAAGAAATATGGAAACACGAAGTTATTTCTTTTTTTGTAAATGGGAATGTGATGGTTCTTCGGGACAGAAACAATACAAACAAGTTGTATGTGAAAATAATTCGGACTCAGATATGTTCATGGTATCATTTATACCATTGCGATTGAAAAAGATTTTGGAAGATTCGGAGCCTTCGACTAGTAGAACGCAAACAATGGATATTTGGAAAAATGAGACACCATCTTCTACGAAATACTGCAGGCCAATCAAATTTGAATTCAAAAAAGAAACTCATGATGCCATTAAGAAAGAAGTAAGTGATATGAAGGACAGCCATTACAATTAAAGTTCGATGGGCAGCAAATTGAAGTAAGCTACCAATTAGTGCTGACAATGATAGATGAAAAAGTAGGTCAGGAGGCTCAGGAAAAAGGAACAAGGATTACAGATTTTTTATAGAGCACAATACTAGAAATATTTCACGAAATTCCACAAATGAATTTCTATTTAATATATTATTTGCAACGTCAGATTCGTTCATCTCCAGTATTCGCAATTAATGGAAAGTGGAACTTCGGGATTTAGATGAAGAAGCCAAAAAACTATTAAAGAACAGAAATAGCACAGAAAAAAATATGGAATATTTGCAATCAATATTTGAGTCAAATGAATAATAATTATAATTGCCTTTCATTGTTATTTAAGTACGAAACACATAGTACTAGTAAAAAATAATAGTAAACACAACCTACAATTGTTACAAATGCTTAATAGCAATCAATTGCAGTTTTTATTTTAAAATTATCAAATTTGACAGAAAAAAATAATAAATTTTTCTGTAGTAATAGCAAGATATTTAGATAATATTATTAACGTTTTTTTTAAGTGTAAATATTCTTTGAGTGTAAAAAAAATTGCAAATTTGACAGCAAAAATTTTTTAATTTTTCTGTAATAATAAAAAATCTCCAGTTGATTTTACTATTTTTTTTAGTCTAAAAATTTTTTTTAGTGTAACATTAAAAAAATTCCATTATTACAAAAAATATTTTTAATTATTATTAAAATCCAAATATTAAATTTTTTAATAAATAAAAAAAAATAAACCCATATTTCACTCTAAAAGTTAAAAAAAAATCAAAAGTTTAACTTTGACCAAGAATTCCTTAAAAAGTCCTCAATCAATTTTAATGTAATAAAAACTGAGTCAAGCTGAACTAAATATCTATCCATTAAAAAAAATAGCTTAGATCGGTTCAAAAGTTACAGAATTTTGGCCAACGAAAAACGATTTTCTTGGGGATTTCAAACGACTCACCGGACATTTATTGAATGCAGCTTTAAAAAAAATAGGATTGAATAATGCAAACGTCTTTTGGTGAAGCACGCTGATAACACTAGTCAACAGTCAAAATGTACTCGGGATGCGATAATTTTTTCTGTGTAGATAACCTTGACATGAGCTCGAAAAACGCAATAAAATTTTTTTTTTTCGTTTGGTTTTTGTTTTATTTTTTTTTTTTAAATTTTAAAAATTTTTTTTTGGTTAATTTGTTTCGTCCGGCTTAACTCGGGAACCACTAGCCCGATTTAATTGAATTAAATTTTAAAAAATTTAAAATTACAATTCCCTTAATCTGTTTATATATTGTTTTCCTATACAAGCAACAGTTTCCAAGTTAAAAATGAATATATAAAGGAAAAAACTTATTTTTTGCCTAAAGATTTAAATTTTTTTTTTTTAAAAAATCCATAAAAAATCCAAAATGAAAAAAAATGTCAAATCTTATTACTTTTACGTAAAGTCACATAACCTATGAGCAAAATGAGACAAAGATCATGAAAATCGATGCACGCGTTTCGCTTTTATTCGCAATTGAGTAAAGGTAAAGGAATTTAAAGTCATATATTTTTGTCACCCAACAAATTTTAATTTTTTTTTGTAATAAAAAAGAAAAAACCTTACCATAGACAAAGTTGTGCATATGTCGAGCAAATTTTTGAAATTCATACCTTTACTCAATTGCGAATAAAAGCGAAACGCGTGCATCGATTTTCATGATCTTTGTTTCATTTTGCTCATAGGTTATGTGACTTTACGTAAAAGTAATAAGATTTGACATTTTTTTCATTTTTTTTTTATGGATTTTTTAAAAAAAAAAATTTAAATCTTTAGGCAAAAAATAAGTTTTTTCCTTTATATATTCATTTTTAACTTGGAAACTGTTGCTTGTATAGGAAAACAATATATGAACAGATTAAGGGAATTGTAATTTTAAATTTTTTAAAATTTTATTCAATTAAATCGGGCTAGTGGTTCCCGAGTTATGCCGGACGAAACAAATTAACCAAAAAAAAATTTTTAAAATTTAAAAAAAAAAAAATAAAACAAAAACCAAACGAAAAAAAAAATTTTTATTGCGTTTTTCGAGCTCATGTCAAGGTTATCTACACAGAAAAAATTATCGCATTCGGAGTACATGAAATTTTTTTCATTTTGTTGAGTAGTGTAACTTGCACAGAAAAATTTTGTTCACCGATGATAAAATTTTTACCGTTTAGGAAAAATTTAACAAGCAAAATGATAGAGTATATGCGCGGTCATCTAAGGAAGTATCTGAACTGATCCCAAGGGTGGAAAAGGGTCATCACCGACGTAGAGTTCTGTGTTATGCGGTTTTCGGCGTTTTTTTTGGCTCGATTTGCAATAATTAGGTCACAGTGGTATGTCAACTGTATTATTTTAATATTTTTGATTGTTGAGTAAAGAATACTTAGTAGGGACATAATTGCTGTTACAAAATTGAAAACACCCATTTCAATAGTAGAACTGAACATACCCCGTTTATGTCATATGGGTTTGAAAGCTTACCTCAATAGCGTTAGTCTGTTACGGGATTTTCAAATTGTCTCAACTTTCATCATGGAGTGGTTATATAATGAGAACCGTGTCGCTGTAATAGCGCTTTTCAAGTGTGAAATGAAAAAAAGCGATATTTTAAAAACGCTGCGAGTCTTCTTTAACGCTATACTTAAATATACTTTTTTACCCGCGACGACCCACGGGTAAAACACTAAGAAATTCAAATTACGATAATTTAAAGAGTCCTATAAGTACTGGTGTATTAAATATGTGCTTTGGGTATTTTATAGCTTATAATGAAAAAATTAAATATAATACCTGCAAAAGGGTTTTATGGCTTTGTTTTGATCAGCAAAAAATAAGTCATAAAATTATCACAATAGTTTCTACAGTAGACATATGATCTCTTTCTAAATTTACCTGTGTGTCAACCAAATTCATAAACAATCTTATAAGTGTGTCAATAACCGCAACATTAAACCACTAAAGACAAAAAACAACCCCATATTGGCGAGATACTAATTAATTTTACCTGATATTAAGGTCTTGGTAACAAGTAAAGTTTTGTTCAATTTAAGAACTACCTGGTATGAAATTAAAGATCAGTGTGAATATCATATATCTAAAAATCTATACAATTACGGATTCGATAAGTGTTTACTCAGTAATAAGGTTATCCTTGAAGTGTGCGGACGTATATTCGCAAGTGATAAAACATAACAGACGCAAATAAAAATATTCAGAAAAATATGGAGAGCTTCAGTTATAACGAACTGGTCGAAGAGTATTTTAGAAACAAAAACCAGGAAAATGTTCTTAGTAACGTTAAAACAAAATTAATCTTAAATTCGTGTAGCACCGAAATACAAGAACAAATATTTAATTTCGTCAAAGCACTAAAAAAACGCTACAAAGAAGTTAGCTACAGTAAACAAAAGTTTTATATAAAAAGTCGCTGCAGAAACAGCAAAGCAAGATAAGGCTGGCAGACCACGCATACATTGGACAACTGCAGCGATAGATCTAAGAGGCGGAAACTTAAAGATGCTTACGATGAAATTGGTTGTACAAATATAAAATAATCTTTCCTACATCAATTACGATCACATAACCATTTTACAAAATTGGATATCATTGAAAAAGTTGTTAAAGCTAGTCCAGTGAGAACAAAACGGATTCTTAAAAGTATACCAACTCCGAGCGATGCAAAACAGTTCACAAATGAGGATGCATTAGCATTATATCTTGATTTGAAATTAGCAAAACAGCAATATGTTCAGCTCAGAATGCGCGCGATTGCAAGGGCTCAAATTTGTATCCAGCATACCGCTGCTATAATGGACTGTTTGCCATCAAAGGACACTATTACAATCACACAAATTTCGGCAGAGGTACAACTACAATCACTACTTGATCACAAATGAGTTAAAGAAATATGGAAACACGAAGTTATTTCTTTTTTTGTAAATGGGAATGTGATGGTTCTTCGGGACAGAAACAATACAAACAAGTTGTATGTGAAAATAATTCGGACTCAGATATGTTCATGGTATCATTTATACCATTGCGATTGAAAAAGATTTTGGAAGATTCGGAGCCTTCGACTAGTAGAACGCAAACAATGGATATTTGGAAAAATGAGACACCATCTTCTACGAAATACTGCAGGCCAATCAAATTTGAATTCAAAAAAGAAACTCATGATGCCATTAAGAAAGAAGTAAGTGATATGAAGGACAGCCATTACAATTAAAGTTCGATGGGCAGCAAATTGAAGTAAGCTACCAATTAGTGCTGACAATGATAGATGAAAAAGTAGGTCAGGCTTTGACTAACACGAAAGCTGCATCCAGCTGCATTATATGCCAAGCAACATCAACCCAATTAAATCAAGTCCTGACAAAATCATTAGATAATACCGATAATACCGGATTATCACCACTACATGCAAGAATACGACTTATGGAACATATACTAAAAATCAGTTATGATTTGGATTTCGGGTCTTCAGGATCAATAAGAAACAACAAAACCAACAAAGATTTAAGAAGTTCAAAAAAGAAACATGTTCAAGATGAATATCGGAAATTTGGATATATTATAGATTAGCCAAAACAAGTGGCAGGCACAACAAAAGATGACAATACCGCAAGAAGATTCTTTTCAGATCCAGAAACAGAATCTGAAATAACAGGAGTAGACTTAAGCCTTATTTTCAGATTTAAAATAATCCTAGAAGTACATGCGTGGAATGACGAAATTGACTCTACAAAATTTGGAGATTATGCAAAGGAAACTACAAAAATATATACAACCCACTACCCATGGAGAAATATGTCTGCAACAGTTCACAAAATCCTTTACCATGGAGAAGATGTCATTAAATATCATTTGGTGCCACTTGGAGAACTATCAGAGAAGGCTCAGGAAAAAAGGAACAAGGATTACAGATTTTTTAGAGAGCACAATACTAGAAAAATTTCACGAAATTCCACAAATGAATTTCTATTTAATATATTATTTGCAACGTCAGATTCGTTCATCTCCAGTTCTAGCGTTTAATATTAGGGGAGTTATGAAATATTTATGAAACTACTATATTTTTCTCAAATTTTAACTTTAGTGGAGTAGAACTTCTAGGGAACAAAAGGAAACATGAAACGTATACCACCCGGAGAAAGGTGAAAGAGTCTTCTTTAACCCTATACTTAAATATACTTTTTTACCCGCGACGACCCACGGGTAAAACATTTTTTTCATTTTAATGAAATTACTCTAAGAAATTCAAATTACGATAATTTAAAGAGTCCTATAAGTACTGGTGTATTATATATGTGCTTTGGGTATTTTATAGCTTATAATGAAAAAATTAAATATAATACCTGCAAAAGGGTTTTATGGCTTTGTTTTGATCAGCAAAAAATAAGTCATAAAATTATCACAATAGTTTCTACAGTAGACATATGATCTCTTTCTAAATTTACCTGTGTGTCAATCAAATTCATAAACAATTTTATAAGCGTGTCAATAACCGCAACATTAAACCACTAAAGACAAAAAACAACCCCATATTGGCGAGATACTAATTAATTTTACCTGATATTAAGGTCTTGGTAACAAGTAGAGATTTGTTTAATTTAAGTACTACCTGGTATGCAATTAAAGATCAGTGTGAATATCATATATCTAAAAATCTATACAATTACGGATTCGATAAGTGTTTACTCAGTAATAAGGTTATCCTTGAAGTGTGCGGACGTATATTCGCAAGTGATAAAACATAACAGACGCAAATAAAAATATTCAGAAAAATATGGAGAGCTTCAGTTATAACGAACTGGTCGAAGAGTATTTTAGAAACAAAAACCAGGAAAATGTTCTTAGTAACGTTAAAACAAAATTAATCTTAAATTCGTGTAGCACCGAAATACAAGAACAAATAT
This sequence comes from Hydrotaea diabolus, assembly GCA_963513945.1. Taxonomy (NCBI): domain Eukaryota; kingdom Metazoa; phylum Arthropoda; class Insecta; order Diptera; family Muscidae; genus Hydrotaea; species Hydrotaea diabolus. The sequence continues at coordinate 109,784,284 of OY740716.1, read as the reverse complement.
TTAATTTCGTCAAAGCACTAAAAAAACGCTACAAAGAAGTTAGCTACAGTAAACAAAAGTTTTATATAAAAAGTCGCTGCAGAAACAGCAAAGCAAGATAAGGCTGGAAGACCACGCATACATTGGACAACTGCAGCGATAGATCTAAGAGGCGGAAACTTAAAGATGCTTACGATGAAATTGGTTGTACAAATATAAAATAATCTTTCCTACATCAATTACGATCACATAACCATTTTACAAAATTGGATATCATTGAAAAAGTTGTTAAAGCTAGTCCAGTGAGAACAAAACGGATTCTTAAAAGTATACCAACTCCGAGCGATGCAAAACAGTTCACAAATGAGGATGCATTAGCATTATATCTTGATTTGAAATTAGCAAAACAGCAATATGTTCAGCTCAGAATGCGCGCAATTGCAAGGGCTCAAATTTGTATCCAGCATACCGCTGCTATAATGGACTGTTTGCCATCAAAGGACACTATTACAATCACACAAATTTCGGCAGAGGTACAACTACAATCACTACTTGATCACAAATGAGTTAAAGAAATATGGAAACACAAAGTTATTTCTTTTTTGTAAATGGGGATGTGATGGTTCTTCGGGACAAAAACAATACAAACAAGTTGTATGTGAAAATAATTCGGGCTCAGATATGTTCATGGTATCATATATACCATTGCCTTCGACTAGTAGAACGCAAACAATGGATATTTGGAAAAATGAGACACCATTTTCTACGAAATACTGCAGGCCAATCAAATTTGAATTCAAAAAAGAAACTCATGATGTCATTAAGAAAGTTAGTGATATCAAGGCCCAAATTGCAACACTACAGCCATTACAATTAAAGTTCGATGGGCAGCAAATTGAAGTAAGCTACCAATTAGTGCTGACAATGATAGATGAAAAAGTAGGTCAGGCTTTGACTAACACGAAAGCTGCATCCAGCTGCATTATATGCCAAGCAACATCAACCCAATTAAATCAAGTCCTGACAAAATCATTAGATAATACCGATAATACCGGATTATCACCACTGCATGCAAGAATACGACTTATGGAACATATACTAAAAATCAGTTATGATTTGGATTTCGGGTCTTCAGGATCAATAAGAAACAACAAAACCAACAAAGATTTAAGAAGTTCAAAAAAGAAACATGTTCAAGATGAATATCGGAAATTTGGATATATTATAGATCAGCCAAAACAAGTGGCAGGCACAACAAAAGATGACAATACCGCAAGAAGATTCTTTTCAGATCCAGAAACAGAATCTGAAATAACAGGAGTAGACTTAAGCCTTATTTTCAGATTTAAAATAATCCTAGAAGTACATGCGTGGAATGACGAAATTGACTACAAAATTTGGAGATTATGCAAAGGAAACTGCAAAAATATATACAACCCACTACCCATGGAGAAATCTTTCGGCAATAGTTCACAAAATCGTTTACCATGGAGAAGATGTCATTAAATATCATTTGGCACCACTTGGAGAACTATCAGAGGAGGCTGAGGAAAAAGGAACAAGGATTACAGATTTTTTATAGAGCACAATACTAGAAAAATTTCACGAAATTCCACAAATGAATTTCTATTTAATATATTATTTGCAACGTCAGATTCGTTCATCTCCAGTATTCGCAATTAATGGAAAGTGGAACTTCGGGATTTAGATGAAGAAGCCAAAAAACTATTAAAGAACAGAAATAGCACAGAAAAAAATATGGAATATTTGCAATCAATATTTGAGTCAAATGAATAATAATTATAATTGCCTTTCATTGTTATTTAAGTACGAAACACATAGTACTAGTAAAAAATAATAGTAAACACAACCTACAATTGTTACAAATGCTTAATAGCAATCAATTGCAGTTTTTATTTTAAAATTATCAAATTTGACAGAAAAAAATAATAAATTTTTCTGTAGTAATAGCAAGATATTTAGATAATATTATTAACGTTTTTTTTAAGTGTAAATATTCTTTGAGTGTAAAAAAAATTGCAAATTTGACAGCAAAAATTTTTTAATTTTTCTGTAATAATAAAAAATCTCCAGTTGATTTTACTATTTTTTTTAGTCTAAAAATTTTTTTTAGTGTAACATTAAAAAAATTCCATTATTACAAAAAATATTTTTAATTATTATTAAAATCCAAATATTAAATTTTTTAATAAATAAAAAAAAATAAACCCATATTTCACTCTAAAAGTAAAAAAAAAATCAAAAGTTTAACTTTGACCAAGAATTCCTTAAAAAGTCCTCAATCAATTTTAATGTAATAAAAACTGAGTCAAGCTGAACTAAATATCTATCCATTAAAAAAAATAGCTTAGATCGGTTCAAAAGTTACAGAATTTTGGCCAACGAAAAACGATTTTCTTGGGGATTTCAAACGACTCACCGGACATTTATTGAATGCAGCTTTAAAAAAAATAGGATTGAATAATGCAAACGTCTTTTGGTGAAGCACGCTGATAACACTAGTCAACAGTCAAAATGTACTCGGGATGCGATAATTTTTTCTGTGTAGATAACCTTGACATGAGCTCGAAAAACGCAATAAAAATTTTTTTTTTCGTTTGGTTTTTGTTTTATTTTTTTTTTTTAAATTTTAAAAATTTTTTTTTGGTTAATTTGTTTCGTCCGGCATAACTCGGGAACCACTAGCCCGATTTAATTGAATTAAATTTTAAAAAATTTAAAATTGCAATTCCCTTAATCTGTTTATATATTGTTTTCCTATACAAGCAACAGTTTCCAAGTTAAAAATGAATATATAAAGGAAAAAACTTATTTTTTGCCTAAAGATTTAAATTTTTTTTTTTTAAAAAATCCATAAAAAATCCAAAATGAAAAAAAATGTCAAATCTTATTACTTTTACGTAAAGTCACATAACCTATGAGCAAAATGAGACAAAGATCATGAAAATCGATGCACGCGTTTCGCTTTTATTCGCAATTGAGTAAAGGTAAAGGAATTTAAAGTCATATATTTTTGTCACCCAACAAATTTTAATTTTTTTTGTAATAAAAAAGAAAAAACCTTACCATAGACAAAGTTGTGCATATGTCGAGCAAATTTTTGAAATTCATACCTTTACTCAATTGCGAATAAAAGCGAAACGCGTGCATCGATTTTCATGATCTTTGTTTCATTTTGCTCATAGGTTATGTGACTTTACGTAAAAGTAATAAGATTTGACATTTTTTTTTTTATGGATTTTTTAAAAAAAAAAATTTAAATCTTTAGGCAAAAAATAAGTTTTTTCCTTTATATATTCATTTTTAACTTGGAAACTGTTGCTTGTATAGGAAAACAATATATGAACAGATTAAGGGAATTGTAATTTTAAATTTTTTAAAATTTTATTCAATTAAATCGGGCTAGTGGTTCCCGAGTTATGCCGGACGAAACAAATTAACCAAAAAAAAATTTTTAAAATTTAAAAAAAAAAAAATAAAACAAAAACCAAACGAAAAAAAAAATTTTTATTGCGTTTTTCGAGCTCATGTCAAGGTTATCTACACAGAAAAAATTATCGCATTCGGAGTACATGAAATTTTTTTCATTTTGTTGAGTAGTGTAACTTGCACAGAAAAATTTTGTTCACCGATGATAAAATTTTTACCGTTTAGGAAAAATTTAACAAGCAAAATGATAGAGTATATGCGCGGTCATCTAAGGAAGTATCTGAACTGATCCCAAGGGTGGAAAAGGGTCATCACCGACGTAGAGTTCTGTGTTATGCGGTTTTCGGCGTTTTTTTTGGCTCGATTTGCAATAATTAGGTCACAGTGGTATGTCAACTGTATTATTTTAATATTTTTGATTGTTGAGTAAAGAATACTTAGTAGGGACATAATTGCTGTTACAAAATTGAAAACACCCATTTCAATAGTAGAACTGAACATACCCCGTTTATGTCATATGGGTTTGAAAGCTTACCTCAATAGCGTTAGTCTGTTACGGGATTTTCAAATTGTCTCAACATTCATCATGGAGTGGTTATATAATAAGAACCATGTCGCTGTAATAGCGCTTTTCAAGTGTGAAATGAAAAAAAGCGATATTTTAAAAACGCTGCGGCCACTTGGGATTAGCCGCAGGTTCGTCTACCGATGCATAAAACTGTTTGAGGAGACTGGGGATGTAAACGACCGCCTCCGGTCGGGCCGCCCATGCTCTGTTCGAACACCACAGGTCATCAAAGCCGTTAAATCAAGAATTCACAGAAATCCGCTCCGAAAACAGAAAATCATGGCCCGTGAGATGATGGTGTATTTTACGATGGGGTCACTGACCTGCATTTCTGCGAACAAGGAGTCAAAACATTGATCAAAGTTTACCAAGAAACCAGCCATGGACTTTTCAGCAGGATTCTGCGCTGGCCCGTAAGGCTAAAACGTCCCAGGCCTGGCTTCGAAACAGTTTGCCAGCGTCCATTTCCTCTGAAGAATGGCCCTCAGGCAGTCCATATTTGAGCCCATTGGATTACAAATTGTGGACGGTTTTAGAGGGTATGGTTTGTCACAAAAGATACCCCAACATTGGATCTCTTAAAACTGTTTTGGTTCGAGCTGTGGCCAATTTTCCAATGGACGAGTGCAGCTATTGACAATTGGCCAGTGCGACTTAAGGCGTCTGTAAAGGCAAAAGGCGGACATTTCGATTAAAAATAACAATAACTATTCAAATATTAAACCTAGTTGATTCTAAAGGGTCCTACCAGTGTAAACAACCTTGCTAGATTTGCGCATGAGATTTTCAGAAAAAGACAGTATTCAAATTATTATCATAAAGATATTTACGTTTAAAGTATAATAAGCAATATATTGTGTTTAAAATTTTTATTATTATAGTTGACGACGATTGTCCTCAAGTTTCTTTATCAGGGTCAAGGTGTTTCTTCTTCTGAGGCGCACATGTCCTTCAAAATAAAGTAGATCTCTGGTGAGTGCGTTTGGGTGGGAACTTAATTTGTTTACGTAACTTCGGGAAAAATCGCGGATTTCTTCTGTGACGGTTTTAATATTAAGATCCTTATGAATGTTCGCATTCCTTATGTACCATGGAGCTCCAACGATCATTCGCAGAATACTAGATTGTCTTCTTTGTAGCTTATTGATATTGGTCGCGCATGCTCCGGCAGAGTTGGATTCCGTATGTCCAAATTGGTTTAATAATCGCTTTATATGATAGAACTTTATATTGTAGTTGTAGAGTTGACCTAGGACCCATTAGCCATTGTAGCTGGTTGAATTTCAGTTTTATTTGAGATACCTTCATATTTCTATGTTTTGACCAGGTTAGACGATGATCTGTATTCCTTAATACCTTACTTTATCTTTTTGGGCACCATATAATTGAATATTTTTGTAGGAGGACACGACTCCTTTCTGAGGGTAACCGTGAGGTGTGTGCACTTAACAGCTTTTACTACTATTGTCCATTTTTGTTCATTTTTCTAAAGTTCCCGGATGTGCACTTGCAGCTGTAGGGTCCTGGTGGATATTGACAAAAGCTGAATCATCGGCAAAAGCGGATGTGTGTGTTGAAGGTAAAGTGGGCATATCAGTCGTAAATATAAGTATAATGTACATAATTGGAATTAGAAAATGCAACTTTTGATTTTACTTTGAACGATCGATTTGAAAAACAGCTCGCGAGCAGTTTATGAGTATTGACTGGTAACAATCCACATATTTTGAACAAGAGTCCATCGTGCCATACTTTGTCGAAAGCTTGGGAAATATAGTTGAATAGAGCTGAGCAGTACTGTTTGTTCTCTTATCGAAGTTGTTATCCGATGTACCTGTTCTATTGTGCTATGGTTCTCCCGAATTCCGAACTGGTGGTCGGGGATTACGCAATTTGTCGAAGTGTAAGGTTTTATTTTTTTTCAAAAAACTCCTCTCAAACAGTTTTGATATAATAGATAACAAGCTTATCGGTCGATAAGAATTAAATTGAGTAGGGTCTTTGCCAGGCTTCAGAATCATCACTATTACGGATTGCTTTCATGATTGAGGGAAGTAACCGAGGCGTAAAATGCTGTTGAAGATAAATAATATTGTTCTGATACTTGACTAAAGAGGAAGTTCTTTTACCATTTTCGCATTTATTCCATCCCCTTCTGGTGATTTTTTTAGTTTGAGATCTTTTATCAAGTGTTCGATATCTTTGAGTTTTAAACGAGGTGGATTCAAGACTACTTCGTCTATCATAGGTAGACTGATTGAGTATATGTCTTGGTTTGGGGTTACTGCCCTTTTCATGCTTGTAAAATCGACGATAACTGATTTAGTATTTGGTGTAAATACAGTTTCAAGATAGTTTGCAAATTAGTTTATTTTCTCTTCGGTAGTTTTTGCCCAACCACCACTCATGATTCACACGTAGTGGTGAATCATGAGTTATCGGTCTTTGCAAGTTTTTTGTGGCTTTCCAAAGGTTATTATCAGCTCCTTCTGATGGTTCCCGGTTCCGTAGGTAGTTTTTGAGATCGGTTTCCTCGATTGACTTTAAGCGTTTAAGTCTTTCTGACCATTTTTAAGTCTTCTTCTAAGAGCTGGAGAGCGGTATTGTTGCCAGTCTCTTCTGAGCTTCCTTTTCTTTCTGATGAGTAAGTCGATGTTCTGTGGTATTATAAGTAATACATACTTATAATACCCATTCCAAAGTGTGATGCAGGGTATAATTAGTGCACAACGAGAAGAAGAAAACACTTGATACTTAATGTTTACAACACATATTATAATGCAGTGTCAAAAATATTGAATAGAACACGTTTGTATTTTAAGCATAATCTTTCCCTAAAACGGTTGAAAGTCCAATTTTATTTAAAATTTTATGATTTTGAAATGAATGATATTATATTTGTAGCAACTGCATTTGTTTAATGTTATCGCTAAAATAACTCAAAAAATTGGCACCAAAATTTATGCTACTTGAATTGAACACCTCCTAAAAACAGCTGTCTTATTTTACTTTTATTACAGCACCGTAGGTTAAATCAAATAATTATTAGTGGTGAATTTCGCTTTGTTGAGCAATACGTAACCTATTTGGTGTTGATTCATAAAACTTGGAAAGAAGTTTAGTTTGAAGGTCATGGTTGAATATTGCTGCGTCGACTCATAAAAATTGCTGTGATATACCTTTCGCTTTATTTGGATTCCAGAAAGCACGGATATATCAAAATAAAGGTTGTCTTTTTCCTGTTGTGTTCATAGAACATAACAGGCAATTCCATTTACGAATACTTTAAAATAAAAACTAAAGCAATTTCGAAATTTTACTATTACAGTTAAGTGATAATGGGGATAACATTAAAAAGTTGAACTCTGTGGAAAAACGCATCATGCCATTATCAAGAAAAACTTAATTTATTCATTGAATTATATCATTGAAAATAGAATTGTAAAACATATGCATATTTTTTTTTTGCATGTTTGCATAAACTGCATATGCCAAAAATACCCCAATTTAAAAATCAAACAAAATCTGATACTGATATGTTTACTTAGCTTTTTTACATGTTAAATACATAAAATTAAGTTCATGAAGTATTTTGAAGTATAAGTAGTGGATAAGGTTAAGCCTCAATAACATTGACTGCATATTATAGGCATTTAATAACAAAAATTGTCACTTTTGACCACGTCTTAAAAGCACTGCTGTACTCTACTTACTTACGTATTCTGGACAAAAAATAAATTGTTGTAGTCGTTTTAGAAGTTAGCCTGGGTAGAGTCTTATACTCAATATTTATCAAGGTTATGTACCAAAACGACTTCAAAAAATTAATTTGATTACTTTTTTTAGTTTTCAAACATATGTGTTTAATATTGCGGCGCACTGTGGCTGAAATTTTGATTTCGTTGGCCAAAAGTGTAATTTTTATGTCACCGATTTTTAACATTTTTAACCCTTTCTGTAGCTTATATATCCAGATTAAGGTAGCAGAAAAATTAGGTTAAACTATTGATAATTGTGAGCGTGGCATGCTGTCAAACTCAACTGCCTTTTTTAATTTTAGAAAAGGTGTTTTTTTTTATCGAAATTAAATGGTTACTTCTTACAAGGTATCATCGATAATTGCCTGCGGTCGTTTTTATAATGTTGGTAGGATTAAAGTCTTTAGTTGTTGTAAGTGGCCACAGTTCTAGCGTTTAATATTAGGGGAGTTATGAAATATTTATGAAACTACTATATTTTTCTCAAATTTTAACTTTAGTGGAGTAGAACTTCTAGGGAACAAAAGGAAACATGAAACGTATACCACCCGGAGAAAGGTGAAAGAGTCTTCTTTAACCCTATACTTAAATATACTTTTTTACCCGCGACGACCCACGGGTAAAACATTTTTTTCATTTTAATGAAATTACTCTAAGAAATTCAAATTACGATAATTTAAAGAGTCCTATAAGTACTGGTGTATTATATATGTGCTTTGGGTATTTTATAGCTTATAATGAAAAAATTAAATATAATACCTGCAAAAGGGTTTTATGGCTTTGTTTTGATCAGCAAAAAATAAGTCATAAAATTATCACAATAGTTTCTACAGTAGACATATGATCTCTTTCTAAATTTACCTGTGTGTCAATCAAATTCATAAACAATTTTATAAGCGTGTCAATAACCGCAACATTAAACCACTAAAGACAAAAAACAACCCCATATTGGCGAGATACTAATTAATTTTACCTGATATTAAGGTCTTGGTAACAAGTAGAGATTTGTTTAATTTAAGTACTACCTGGTATGAAATTAAAGATCAGTGTGAATATCATATATCTAAAAATCTATACAATTACGGATTCGATAAGTGTTTACTCAGTAATAAGGTTATCCTTGAAGTGTGCGGACGTATATTCGCAAGTGATAAAACATAACAGACGCAAATAAAAATATTCAGAAAAATATGGAGAGCTTCAGTTATAACGAACTGGTCGAAGAGTATTTTAGAAACAAAAACCAGGAAAATGTTCTTAGTAACGTTAAAACAAAATTAGTCTTAAATTCGTGTAGCACCGAAATACAAGAACAAATATTTAATTTCGTCAAAGCACTAAAAAAACGCTACAAAGAAGTTAGCTACAGTAAACAAAAGTTTTATATAAAAAGTCGCTGCAGAAACAGTAAAGCAAGATAAGGCTGGAAGACCACGCATACATTGGACAACTGCAGCGATAGATCTAAGAGGCGGAAACTTAAAGATGCTTACGATGAAATTGGTTGTACAAATATAAAATAATCTTTCCTACATCAATTACGATCACATAACCATTTTACAAAATTGGATATCATTGAAAAAGTTGTTAAAGCTAGTCCAGTGAGAACAAAACGAATTCTTAAAAGTATACCAACTCCGAGCGATGCAAAACAGTTCACAAATGAGGATGCATTAGCATTATATCTTGATTTGAAATTAGCAAAACAGCAATATGTTCAGCTCAGAATGCGCGCAATTGCAAGGGCTCAAATTTGTATCCAGCATACCGCTGCTATAATGGACTGTTTGCCATCAAAGGACACTATTACAATCACACAAATTTCGGCAGAGGTACAACTACAATCACTACTTGATCACAAATGAGTTAAAGAAATATGGAAACACGAAGTTATTTCTTTTTTTGTAAATGGGAATGTGATGGTTCTTCGGGACAGAAACAATACAAACAAGTTGTATGTGAAAATAATTCGGACTCAGATATGTTCATGGTATCATTTATACCATTGCGATTGAAAAAGATTTTGGAAGATTCGGAGCCTTCGACTAGTAGAACGCAAACAATGGATATTTGGAAAAATGAGACACCATCTTCTACGAAATACTGCAGGCCAATCAAATTTGAATTCAAAAAAGAAACTCATGATGCCATTAAGAAAGAAGTAAGTGATATGAAGGACAGCCATTACAATTAAAGTTCGATGGGCAGCAAATTGAAGTAAGCTACCAATTAGTGCTGACAATGATAGATGAAAAAGTAGGTCAGGCTTTGACTAACACGAAAGCTGCATCCAGCTGCATTATATGCCAAGCAACATCAACCCAATTAAATCAAGTCCTGACAAAATCATTAGATAATACCGATAATACCGGATTATCACCACTACATGCAAGAATACGACTTATGGAACATATACTAAAAATCAGTTATGATTTGGATTTCGGGTCTTCAGGATCAATAAGAAACAACAAAACCAACAAAGATTTAAGAAGTTCAAAAAAGAAACATGTTCAAGATGAATATCGGAAATTTGGATATATTATAGATTAGCCAAAACAAGTGGCAGGCACAACAAAAGATGACAATACCGCAAGAAGATTCTTTTCAGATCCAGAAACAGAATCTGAAATAACAGGAGTAGACTTAAGCCTTATTTTCAGATTTAAAATAATCCTAGAAGAACATGCGTGGAATGACGAAATTGACTCTACAAAATTTGGAGATTATGCAAAGGAAACTACAAAAATATATACAACCCACTACCCATGGAGAAATATGTCTGCAACAGTTCACAAAATCCTTTACCATGGAGAAGATGTCATTAAATATCATTTGGTGCCACTTGGAGAACTATCAGAGAAGGCTCAGGAAAAAAGGAACAAGGATTACAGATTTTTTAGAGAGCACAATACTAGAAAAATTTCACGAAATTCCACAAATGAATTTCTATTTAATATATTATTTGCAACGTCAGATTCGTTCATCTCCAGTTCTAGCGTTTAATATTAGGGGAGTTATGAAATATTTATGAAACTACTATATTTTTCTCAAATTTTAACTTTAGTGGAGTAGAACTTCTAGGGAACAAAAGGAAACATGAAACGTATACCACCCGGAGAAAGGTGAAAGAGTCTTCTTTAACCCTATACTTAAATATACTTTTTTACCCGCGACGACCCACGGGTAAAACATTTTTTTCATTTTAATGAAATTACTCTAAGAAATTCAAATTACGATAATTTAAAGAGTCCTATAAGTACTGGTGTATTATATATGTGCTTTGGGTATTTTATAGCTTATAATGAAAAAATTAAATATAATACCTGCAAAAGGGTTTTATGGCTTTGTTTTGATCAGCAAAAAATAAGTCATAAAATTATCACAATAGTTTCTACAGTAGACATATGATCTCTTTCTAAATTTACCTATGTGTCAATCAAATTCATAAACAATTTTATAAGCGTGTCAATAACCGCAACATTAAACCACTAAAGACAAAAAACAACCCCATATTGGCGAGATACTAATTAATTTTACCTGATATTAAGGTCTTGGTAACAAGTAGAGATTTGTTTAATTTAAGTACTACCTGGTATGAAATTAAAGATCAGTGTGAATATCATATATCTAAAAATCTATACAATTACGGATTCGATAAGTGTTTACTCAGTAATAAGGTTATCCTTGAAGTGTGCGGACGTATATTCGCAAGTGATAAAACATAACAGACGCAAATAAAAATATTCAGAAAAATATGGAGAGCTTCAGTTATAACGAACTGGTCGAAGATTATTTTAGAAACAAAAACCAGGAAAATGTTCTTAGTAACGTTAAAACAAAATTAATCTTAAATTCGTGTAGCACCGAAATACAAGAACAAATATTTAATTTCGTCAAAGCACTAAAAAAACGCTACAAAGAAGTTAGCTACAGTAAACAAAAGTTTTATATAAAAAGTCGCTGCAGAAACAGCAAAGCAAGATAAGGCTGGAAGACCACGCATACTTTGGACAACTGCAGCGATAGATCTAAGAGGCGGAAACTTAAAGATGCTTACGATGAAATTGGTTGTACAAATATAAAATAATCTTTCCTACATCAATTACGATCACATAACCATTTTACAAAATTGGATATCATTGAAAAAGTTGTGAAAGCTAGTCCAGTGAGAACAAAACGGATTCTTTAAAGTATACCAACTCCGAGCGATGCAAAACAGTTCACAAATGAGGATGCATTAGCATTATATCTTGATTTGAAATTAGCAAAACAGCAATATGTTCAGCTCAGAATGCGCGCAATTGCAAGGGCTCAAATTTGTATCCAGCATACCGCTGCTATAATGGACTGTTTGCCATCAAAGGACACTATTACAATCACACAAATTTCGGCAGAGGTACAACTACAATCACTACTTGATCACAAATGAGTTAAAGAAATATGGAAACACGAAGTTATTTCTTTTTTTGTAAATGGGAATGTGATGGTTCTTCGGGACAGAAACAATACAAACAAGTTGTATGTGAAAATAATTCGGACTCAGATATGTTCATGGTATCATTTATACCATTGCGATTGAAAAAGATTTTGGAAGATTCGGAGCCTTCGACTAGTAGAACGCAAACAATGGATATTTGGAAAAATGAGACACCATCTTCTACGAAATACTGCAGGCCAATCAAATTTGAATTCAAAAAAGAAACTCATGATGCCATTAAGAAAGAAGTAAGTGATATGAAGGACAGCCATTACAATTAAAGTTCGATGGGCAGCAAATTGAAGTAAGCTACCAATTAGTGCTGACAATGATAGATGAAAAAGTAGGTCAGGCTTTGACTAACACGAAAGCTGCATCCAGCTGCATTATATGCCAAGCAACATCAACCCAATTAAATCAAGTCCTGACAAAATCATTAGATAATACCGATAATACCGGATTATCACCACTACATGCAAGAATACGACTTATGGAACATATACTAAAAATCAGTTATGATTTGGATTTCGGGTCTTCAGGATCAATAAGAAACAACAAAACCAACTAAGATTTAAGAAGTTCAAAAAAGAAACATGTTCAAGATGAATATCGGAAATTTGGATATATTATAGATTAGCCAAAACAAGTGGCAGGCACAACAAAAGATGACAATACCGCAAGAAGATTCTTTTCAGATCCAGAAACAGAATCTGAAATAACAGGAGTAGACTTAAGCCTTATTTTCAGATTTAAAATAATCCTAGAAGTACATGCGTGGAATGACGAAATTGACTCTACAAAATTTGGAGATTATGCAAAGGAAACTACAAAAATATATACAACCCACTACCCATGGAGAAATATGTCTGCAACAGTTCACAAAATCCTTTACCATGGAGAAGATGTCATTAAATATCATTTGGTGCCACTTGGAGAACTATCAGAGAAGGCTCAGGAAAAAAGGAACAAGGATGACAGCTTTTTTAGAGAGCACAATACTAGAAAAATTTCACGAAATTCCACAAATGAATTTCTATTTAATATATTATTTGCAACGATAGATTCGTTCATCTCCAGTATTCGCAATCAATGGAAAGTGGAACATCGGGATTTAGGTGAAGAATCCAAAAAACTACTAAAGAACAGAAATAGCACAAAACAAAATATGGAATATTTGCAATCAATATTTGAGTCAAATGAATACTAATTATAATTGCCACTAAAGACAAAAAACCCCATATTGGCGAGATACTAATTAATTTTACCTGATATTAAGGTCTTGGTAACAAGTACAGTTTTGTTCAATTTAAGTACTACCTGCTATGAAATTAAAGATCAGTGTGAATATCATATATATAAAAATCTATACAATTACGGATTCAATAAGTGTTTACTCAGTAATAAGGTTATCCTTGAAGTGTGCGGACGTATATTCGCAAGTGATAAAACATAACAGACGCAAATAAAAATATTCAGAAAAATATGGAGAGCTTCAGTTATAACGAACTGGTCGAAGAGTATTTTAGAAACAAAAACCAGGAAAATGTTCTTAGTAACTTTAAAACAAAATTAATCTTAAATTCGTGTAGCACCGAAATACAAGAACAAATATTTAATTTCGTCAAAGCACTAAAAAAACGCTACAAAGAAGTTAGCTACAGTAAACAAAAGTTTTATATAAAAAGTCGCTGCAGAAACAGCAAAGCAAGATAAGGCTGGAAGACCACGCATACATTGGACAACTGCAGCGATAGATCTAAGAGGCGGAAACTTAAAGATGCTTACGATGAAATTGGTTGTACAAATATAAAAGAATCTTTCCTACATCAATTACGATCACAGAACCATTTTACAAATTTGGATATCATTGAAAAAGTTGTTAAAGCTAGTCCAGTGAGAACAAAACGGATTCTTAAAAGTATACCGACTCCGAGCGATGCAAAACAGTTCACAAATGAGGAGGCATTAGCATTCTATCTTGATTTGAAATTAGCAAAACAGCAATATATTCAGCTCAGATTGCGAGCGATTGCAAAGGGCTCAAATTTGTATCTAGCATACCGCTGCTATAATGGACTGTTTGCCATCAAAGGACACTATTACAATCACACAAATTTCGGCAGAGGTACAACTACAATCACTACTTGATCACAAATGAGTTAAAGAAATATGGAAACACAAAGTTATTTCTTATTTGTAAATGGGGATGTGATGGTTCTTCGGGACAAAAACAATACAAACAAGTTGTATGTGAAAATAATTCGGGCTCAGATATGTTCATGGTATCATATATACCATTGCCTTCGACTAGTAGATCGTAAACAATGGATATTTGGAAAAATGAGACACCATCTTCTACGAAATACTGCAGGCCAATCAAATTTGAATTCAAAAAAGAAACTCATGATGCCATTAAGAAAGAAGTTAGTGATATCAAGGCCTAAATTGCAACACTACAGCCATTACAATTAAAGTTCGATGGGCAGCAAATTGAAGTAAGCTACCAATTAGTGCTGACAATGATAGATGAAAAAGTAGGTCAGGCTTTGACTAACACGAAAGCTGCATCCAGCTGCATTATATGCCAAGCAACATCAACCCAATCAAATCAAGTCCTGACAAAATCATTAGATAATACCGATAATACCGGATTATCACCACTACATGCAAGAATACGACTTATGGAACATATACTAAAAATCAGTTATGATTTGGATTTCGGGTCTTCAGGATCAATAAGAAACAACAAAACCAACAAAGATTTAAGAAGTTCAAAAAAGAAACATGTTCAAGATGAATATCGGAAATTTGGATATATTATAGATCAGCCAAAACAAGTGGCAGGCACAACAAAAGATGACAATACCGCAAGAAGATTCTTTTCAGATCCAGAAACAGAATCTGAAATAACAGGAGTAGACTTAAGCCTTATTTTCAGATTTAAAATAATCCTAGAAGTACATACGTGGAATGACGAAATTGACTACAAAATTTGGAGATTATGCAAAGGAAACTGCAAAAATATATACAACCCACTACCCATGGAGAAATATGTCTGCAACAGTTCACAAAATCCTTTACCATGGAGAAGATGTCATTAAATATCATTTGGCACCACTTGGAGAACTATCAGAGGAGGCTCAGGAAAAAGCAACAAGGATTACAGATTTTTTATAGAGCACAATACTAGAAAAATTTCACGAAATTCCACAAATGAATTTCTATTTAATATATTATTTGCAACGTCAGATTCGTTCATCTCCAGCATTCGCACTTAATGGAAAGTGGAACTTCGGGATTTAGATGAAGAAGCCAAAAAACTACTAAAGAACAGAAATAGCACAGAAAAAAATATGGAATATTTGCAATCAATATTTGAGTCAAATGAATAATAATTATAATTGCCTTTCATTGTTATTTAAGTACGAAACACATAGTATTAGTAAAAAATAATAGAAAACACAACCTACAATTGTTACAAATGCTATTAAAATCAATTGCAGTTTTTATTTTAAAATTATCAAATTTGACAGGAAAAAATAATAAATTTTTCTGTATTAATAGCAAGATATTTAGATAATATTATTAACGTTTTTTTAAGTGTAAATATTCTTTGAGTGTAAAAAAATTGCAAATTTGACAGCAAAAATTTTTTAATTTTTCTGTAATAATAAAAAATCAGCAGTTGATTTTACTATTTTTTTTTAGTCTAAAAATTTTTTTTAGTGTAACATTAAAAAAATTCCATTATTACAAAAAATATTTTTAATTATTATTAAAATCCAAATATTAAATTTTTTAATAAATAAAAAAAATAAACCCATATTTCACTCTAAAAGTTAAAAAAAATCAAAAGTTTAACTTTGACCAAGAATTGCTTAAAAAGTCCTCAATATATTTTAATGTAATAAAAACTGAGTCAAGCTGAACTAAATATCTATCCATTAAAAAAAATAGCTTAGATCGGTTCAAAAGTTACAGAATTTTGGCCAACGAAAAACGATTTTCTTGGGGATTTCAAACGACTCACCGGACATTTATTGAATGCAGCTTTAAAAAAAATAGGATTGAATAATGCAAACGTCTTTTGGTGAAGCACGCTGATAACTTGCACAGAAAAATTTTGTTCACCGATGATAAAATTTTTACCGTTTAGGAAAAATTTAACAAGCAAAATGATAGAGTATATGCGCGGTCATCTAAGGAAGTATCTGAACTGATCCCAAGGGTGGAAAAGGGTCATCACCCAGCTTCAGTCATGGTTTGGTGGGTGTCTCCTACGATGGGGCACTGACCTGCATTTCTGCGAACAAGGAGTCAAAACATCGGCCAAAGTTTACCAAGAAACCGTTTTGGAAGCTGTTATGAAGCCTCTTCACAATTCCCTATTCCAAACCCAGCCATGGACTTTCCAGCAGGATTCTGCGCCGGTCCATAATGCTGAAACGTCCCAGACCTGGCTTCGAAACAATTTGCCAGCGTCATTTCCACTGAAGAATGGCCAGATTTGGGCCCATTGGATTACAAATTGTGGACGGTTTTAGAGGACAAGGTTTGTCACAAAAGATACCATTGGATCTCTCAAGACAGCTTTGGTTCGAGCTGTGGTCAATTTTCCAATGGACGAGGTTCGTGTATCTATTAACGATTGGCCAGTGCATGATTCTTATTTTTGTTGTTTTTTTGGAATTTTATTTCACTTGCGAATATATGTTATATAAAAATATGCTTCTATTGGGTGATCCATTAAGAAGTATATTTTTCAAAATAAAAAAAAAACTAAAATTCAAAACAAGTGTGGAATCTTTATTGTTCATATGAAAGAACATTTTAAGTCATTTATTTTTTGAATATAATTTCCGTCAAATGTTGGCAACTGTAATATGGAAAGGAGCGTTCGGTGAGAAACAAGAAGATCCGCTGTTTTCGACAAAAATTGTGTTCAGTGATGAGGCCCATTTCTGGCGCAACGGCACCGTCAATCAACAAAATTGCGGCATTTGGGCTGATGAGGAACCAGAAGAGGTTCGAGAGGTGCCATTATATCCTGAGAAAACCACGGTTTGGTGCGGTTTATGGGCTGGTGGAATTATCGGTCCATATTTTTTTCAAAAATGATGATGATCGAAACGTATTTTTCAATGGTGCTCGGTATTGCATATCAGACTTTTAACTACCTGAAATTGAAGCCCGTATTCTTGACGATATTTTGTTCCAACAGGACGGTGCCACTTGCCATGCAGCTGGTCAGACAATGGATCTAATGAATGGTAATTTCGAAGAGCACCTAATTTCACATTTTGGGCCGGTGAATTGGGCGCCTAGATCGTGTGACATCACACCTTTAGACTTTTTTCTTTGGAGCTGCGGGAAGTCCAACGTCTATGCTGACAATCCAGCTATGATTCAAGTCTTGGAAGCCAATATTACGCATGTCATTCCAAATGCTCGAATGAGTCATCCAAAATTGAAGGAAATTAAATTCAAAACATATGTGGCATACAATTTCTTCGAATGAATAAAAAAGATTCCACACTTGATTTGAATTTTAGTATATTTTTTTTTATTTTGAACAGATGGATCACCCTATATTTATATCGCCTTTTAAACTTCTACTTAAAAATGGTTTGCTTTAAAAAATTTAATCTGGGAATCGTAATAAAAAATCTACCGTTCACTATGGCGTTGTACATGAATTCATACAAAAAATCGGCGTGTTTTATTGAACACGCGCAATTACCATCCTAATCGCCGCTAAAACTATAATTTAATATCGGCATTCAATATCCTAGTAAAGTTGTATTATTTAAAAGTATTTTGATATGACAACCAAAATCCGTTTTTAAGAAAATTCTCAATTTATAGCAAAAGAAGCTGATAAAGATCAAGTGTTTGGAGGACTTAACCGGAAATAAGCTGACGATTCGCATAGCTGAAATAATTTAAATAAATAAAATTTTTGGATGCCAATGTAAAATTATAGCGATCAAACAGTTTATTACTTTTATGAAATAAAACACGCCTAACATAATTGTAAAGGGAGAGAGTAAAATATTTGTTGGGCTTCTATATCCACTTTGGGCTCTTAAATCAAATAGCCTTTATTACAAATTTAAAATTTTTGAATTATTTGATTTTGCTGAATATGTGTGAAATTAGTTAAAAACGTTCTCTCTGCTCAAACTTAGTTTAACGTATATAAATAATTTATTGACATGTGTCTTCTTCTTACTTTTTAATGCAGTTGTGGTTGAATAAAAAACAACAACGTAATTATACTTTACAAAAGCACCATATGTTTACATGGAGATTCGATACTTTCTTGAATCGCCAAGCAATTTAAAAAAAAACATTAACTCACTTGTCTTCAATTTGACTATAATTGTTGCAATATATATATATATATATATATATATATATATATATATATATATATATATATATATATATATATATATATATATATATATATATATATATATATATGACATTCAAAATTTATTACGTTTGAAATAAAACAACATATACTTATGTATAACATTTTTTCTAAATGTTTTTAAATATTATGCATATTGTGCCTATTTTTTGCATATATTTGTGCATATTTTTAGCATATTCTTTTGCAAATTTTTGATATGCACCTAAATTTGTTATAATTGAACTTTATAACACGTTAATAACAAATTTGGTTCCAATCGGATGAAAAATAAAAAAAGCAAAAATTAGAGGTCTAGTCATAACTGCGCAGGCTGCAGGTGACACGTCATATATCAATATGTCAGAAAAATTTATTGACAAGTACCCATGTTTGAAAGGGCCGCATTTTCGCCATAGGGATAAAGCGAAATGATTTTATTTTTGGCCGAATTTTCGACATAGCGATAATAGCGAAAGGATTTTATTTTTGGCTTAGCGAGAAAAGTTTTAGTTATTTTTTACCCATATTTCCATGTATAATGGAAACAGTTTTGGGCACCAACTAATTGTATGAGGACTACTCGTATAACAAAAAAGGGGCCTTAAGGTCCAAGATTAAGATGTCACCTCGTCATATACTACGAGTATATTCATAATTTGATCGAAATCAGAATTAAATGGGTATTCTAGAGCGGTTGTACGTAAAATCGGGAGCGACATTTGTTCTGGGGCTATATCAAAACATAGACGAATAAACCCATTTTAATGAGCTGGAATCTGTTTGATCGTAATGAACTGTGCCAAGAGATATTAAGATTTGGTGTTTAATGTGGTTTCCAAAGCTAAAGGCATAATATCGGTTGAACATGTGAGGGTGCCGTATCTTGATCTGAACCGATTTTCTTTAATATCAGCAGCGTCCATCCTTGGTACAAACAACTGACTTCTGTTAAATTTCAATACGATCGGATAACAGTTGCGGCCAGTAGTTTGATTACAACGGATAGACATACATCATTAAATAGATTGAACTGGTTATTATAAGTCGATCGGTATACTTTAATGTGGGTCTAGCTCAAATACTTTTGCGAATAATACATACTTGTTTTTTATTACATTTTATTTATTTATTTAATCTTTCAGATAATGATAATAACAATAAGTATTCAAATCTTAACCCTAGTTGATTCTAATGGATCTTACCAGTATATACAACCCTGCTAGATTTGCCCATGTGATTTTAAGAAAAAGACAGTATTCAAATTATTATCATAAAGATATTTACGTTAAAAGTATAATAAGCAATATATTGTATTTAATATTATTATAGTTTGCGTCGATTGTCCTCAAGTTTCTTTATCAGGTCCAAGGTGTTTCTTCTTCTGAGGCGCACATGTCCTTCAAAACAAAGTAGATCTCTGGTGAGTGCGTTTGGATGGGAACTTAATTTGTTTACGTAACTTCGGGAAAAATCGCGGATTTCTTCTGTGACGGTTTTAACATTAAGATCGTTATGAATATTCGCATTCCATATGTACCATGGAGCTCCGACTATCATTCGCAGAATACTAGATAGTCTTCTTTGTAGCTTATTGATATTGGTCGCGCATGCTCCGGCAGAGTTGGATTCCGTATGTCCAAATGGGTTTAATAATCGCTTTATATAATAGAGCATTATATTTTAGATGTAGAGTTGACCTAGGACCCATTAGTTGAGATTCAGTTTTATTTGAGATACCTTCATATTTCTATGTTATGACCAGGTTAGACGATGATCTGTATTCCTAAATACCCTACGCTATCTTTTTGGGGCACCATATAATTGAATATTTTTGTAGGAGGACACGACTCCTTTCTGAGGGTCCCTGCTGGTCGAATACCCGAAGTACGACCAAACTTCCCAGCAGAGGCAGCGCGACTCACAGACGGGCGTGATGACATTCGTCGCTTCAACCCTACTGAGGTGCCTCTTCGCTCTCCGAGTCGTTTACCGTTGGCGAAGTTGCCCATGTCATCCGCAGCGCAAAGTCATCAAAGGCGCTGGGTCTGGACGGAATCTCAATGCTAATGTTAAAGCACTTGGATAACCCGGGAGTAGAGTACATGACCAAAGTGCTCAATCTGTCGCTAGCCACTCAGTTAGTTCCCGATGCCTGGAAAATAGGCAAAGACGCAAGTAAAGAAGATTCGTTCAGGCCGATCTCCTTGCTTTCTCCAGTAGCAAAGATGCTTGAAGCACTGCTCCTACCCAGCCTGATCGAACACTTTCCTAGTGCTGATGATCAGCATGGATTCCGCAAGCAGCAAAGCACAACAACTGCTTTACACGCCATCACCATACGTATAAGTCGGGACCTTAACCAGAAAAAGCCCAACGACAGGACGGTCCTCGTGGCTCTTGACCTAACAAAAGCCTTCGACACGGTCAATCATGTCACTCTGTTCGAGGACATTGAAGAAACGTCCCTTCCGTCCAGTTTGAAACGTTGGGTCGTAAACTATATGTGTGGGCGCCAGTCATATGTAGAGTTTAGAGACAGATTGTCGAAGCCCCGTATAGTTAATCAAGGAGTTCCCCAGAGTGGAGTTATATCCCCGGATCTTTTTAACCTCTACCTCTCTAAACTTCCTGCACCACCAGACTGTGTTGCACAATTCTGACATCAGCACCTAAAGTGGATGACATATGCGAGAAAATCAACTGTTACCTCACTGACTTAGCACGCTTTTTCACTGCGAGGAATATGCAAATATCCGCCTCCAAATCATCAGCCATACTGTTTACTGCATGGACCGCAGAGGTGCGGTTGGCACTCAATGTAAAAGTCGATGACGTCAACATCCCGACTACCAACTACCCCAAAATCCTTGAGGTCACATTGGACAGTCTTTTTCGATCCTCTGCACATGCTACAGCTATATGCGATAAACTCACAAGTAGAACTAGGTCCTCAAGTCACATGCCGGCAGTACTTGAGGAGCCGACAAGGAAACCTTGTTGACCTCTTACAAAGCGATAGGTCAATCTGTAGCAAACTACGCAGCACCTGTATGGCCGGCAAACGGGAGTACGACGTAGTGGGAGAAAAATCAGACTTGTCAGAATGCCGTCCTCAGAACATCAACTGGATGTCTTCTTATGTCTGAGGACCATCTACATGAGGAGACGATGGTTCTTACCGTGCGCAGACACAATTTCCTGCTGTTTAAGCAATAACTGCTACGGTGTTTTCGCAGCAGTCATCCATCTCTTGGACAGGATGCCTCCGCTCAGGCTAGAGAGAGAGGTCCAGCGGTATAGAGAGAACCTTTAGATCATCGAAACTATCAGGCAGGTCTGAACAACATTCACGCCGATGAAGTCGCAGCAGCAGTATCCAGCTACCGTGTTAATGTAGTGCTAGGGGAGCATCCCCCGGAGATTTTACCTGAGGAGAAGGTGCTACCTCGGCAGACGCGCGTGGTTTTGGCGCAGCTGAGATCTGGATGGTGCAGCCGCCTCAATTCTTTTTGGGTACGAATGGATGCTTACGTTCCGGATATCTGTCTCGCCTGCCATCAGGGACCGCATGATGTGCTTCACCTCTTCAATTGTCCGGCCAAGCCCACTCAGCTGACCCGTAGGTCTCTGTGGTCGCATTCAGTTCAAATGTCGCGTTTCATCCACCTGGATATCGAAACAGATCCCCCATAGACGAACAAGACTTCAAAATAAATATATTGTTGTTACAACAACAACAGTATACCTTACCGGCGAACACCCTGTAGTCCTTTTGTAGAGTACTTTCATTTGAAATAATTTCACATGTGTTGGCATTTTCATTGTTGTTACCTGATGTTTTTGATCTTTTGTGATAAGAGGTAGCAATATTTGGAAGTTCATTCAAAAACCACTTTACCTTTTTGCTACATGTTGTGCAGAGTATATCATTTCAATCAATTTTAAAGCACTTTTAAAGGTTGTTAGACCATTTCTCTATAAAATGATTCCTTTTTTGTTGTTTTTTTGGAATTTTATTTCCCTTAAGAATATATGCAATATAAAAAATATGCATCTATAGGGTGATCTTTCTAGAGGTATTTTTTCAAAATAAAAAAAATAAATTCAAATCAAGTGCGGAATCTTTATTGTTCATACGAAAGGACATTTTATGACTTTTTTTTTGAATATAATTTCCTTCAAATGTTGGCAACTGTAATATGGAAATGAGCGTTCGGTGAGAAACAAGAAGATCCGCTGTTTTCGACAAAAATTGTGTTCAGTGATGAGGCCCGTTTCTGGCGCAACGGCACCGTCAATAAACAAAATTGCCGCATTTGGGCTGAAGAGGAACCAGAAGAGTTTCAAGAGGTGCCATTATATCCTGAGAAAGCCACGGTTTGGTGCGGTTTATGGGCTGGTGGAATTATCGGTCCATATTTTTTTCAAAGATGATGATGGTCGAAACGTATCTTTCAATGGTGCTCGGTATTGCTCTATCATATCGGACTTTTTACTACCTGAAATTGAAGCCCGTATTCCTGGCGACATTTTGTTCCAACAAGACGGTGCCACTTGCCATGCAGCTGGTCAAACAATGGATCTAATGAAAGATAATTTCGAAGAGCACCTAATTTCACATTTTGGACCGGTGAATTGGCCGCCTAGATCGTGTGATATCACACCTTTATTCTTTTTTCTTTGGAGATACGGAAAGTACAAAATCGAACCGTTCACTATGGAGTTGTACATGAATCAATACAAAAAATAGGCGTGTTTTATTGAAGACGCGCAATTACCACCCTAATTGCCGCTAAAACTATAATTTAACATCGGCATTCAATATCCTAGAAAAGTTTTATTAATTAAAAATTTTTTGATAAGACAACCAAAATCCGTTTTTTAAGAAAATTCTCAATTTATAACAAAAGAAGCTGATAAAGACCAAGTATTTGGAGGGCTTAACCGGAATTAAGCATAGCTCAAATAATTTGAATAAATAAAATTTTTGGATGCCAATGTAAAATTATAGCGATCAAGCAGTTTATAAGTTGTAGGGAAATACAGGGACTAGATAATGATTGACAAGTCAAAGCACATTAATCAAGTTTAATAAGCTTTAATATAGGAAATCCTATATAATTAATTTTTATTAGCTTTGATATGAGTACGTGATATAACCCTTTTATTATTTGGTAATAGGAAATCCAATGTGGTTTTCAGATAGTCCAAGATAATTAATTTTTAATTCCCTTGGGTATGAGTACGTGATGTGACCTTTTTTTATTTGGTAATAGGAAATCCTATGTGGGTTTCAGATTGTCCAAGATAATTAACTTTTATCAGCTTGGATATGAGTACGTGATGTGACCTCTTTTCTTATTTGGGTTTAGGAAAATCTTATGTAGTTTTCAGATAGTCTTAGATAATATATTTGTATTAGCTTGTGTATGAGGTACGTGATGTGACACTTTTTATTTTTTATTTGATATGGTGTATGCTTAAATACCGAGTGAGTTCATTGCTTCAGCGATCGTCATAGTTCTGAGCCTTTCTTTGGAATATATCCGTCAACACGGTGCTTGTATATGTATGTGGTATTTTAGCGATCGTTAATTTCTCTTTGTTCAAATTCGTCAATTTTTTGAGTCTTTCTTTGAAATTATCAATGTCAACATCGTGCTTGAGTTTAGAAGTATTCAAGTTATTGTTTTTAAATTTTTGTTTTAGGGTTGTACGTGCTCGTGAAAGGTTCAGTGCGTGAGTGTGTGCTATTCTGGTGTGGGACAATTTCATTAGTATTTTCCGTTAACACGGTGATTGTTTAGATTTTCACTAGACTGCCGCATGTGAAGATATCTTGCGTTTTCATGTGGAAAAGTACCATGAGAACCCATCTTTATTTTTTAATATAGGAAATACCTTGGAGTTTTCAGATTGTCCAAGGTAATTTATTTGTATTACCTTTGGCACGTGATGAAACCCCTTTTTATTTACTTTGGTCTTATGTAAAGTCCGATATTGGGGGTGTGATTAAACAGCGAGTGAGGTCATTGCCCATGAAACTGTTACTTTGTGTGTGGTATCAAAAGATCATGTTTGTTGTTGTTTGTTATAGAGGGAAGGAAAAGTAAGTCAGCGAAGTTAAAGCAATTATATTACCATCTGGTAGTCGCAAGTTTCTCCGTTGTTGTGGGCGGCATATCAACACCATTATGTGTGCTACCGACTAAGTCTCTGCTCGTTTAACGATCTATACAAAACATTGCTTTGATTTTGCATATGCGAAGTATTATTGTTAAAGAGTGCGGATACAAGCGACTCACTGATGCAATTCCTACCATATTGACAGACTGACGTTTAGATCAGGCTTGTTTATGTTAGTCATAGAGGGAAAGAATTCGGGCAAGTTCTTAACCTTTATTTATAATTGTCCGTCCACATGGTAAACATTTTTGTTTATGCATTGTACGTGATCGTGTGTATAATTGTCACTATTTTAATGAACCCTGTCTTTAGAATTTAAATGTGACAATTTGTTGCAACGTTTTGATTTTCAAGTAGAGATGTACTTGGTTTGAATGTACGTGAAAATAGTGCTTGTGACTTTTGGAACGTTTGAAAGGTGCAGTGCGTTTGTGTTGTATTCTGGTGTTGGACAATTTCTTTGGAATTTTCTGCTAACCCGATGATTATTATATTTTTTTCTAGACGCAGATGAAGATATCTTGCTGTAGTTTTCATGTGGTAAAGGAAAATAATAATCTCTTTTTATTTTTGATATAGGAAATTCAATGGAGAAAGTCGAAGGTAATTAATTTGTATTGGGTTTGTTAAAGGAGGTGATGAAATACCTTACCGTAAGCTTGTTTTAATGTAAAGGTTTTGTTGCTTGAAAACATTTTTCTCTCTATTTATTATACCGTGAGAGAGTAATTCCTGTGCACAGAGTGTGCCTTAAAAAGGTCGTTACTATTTACAACATGCATTTCATACGAGTTGATTAAATTTCTTGAGTACCATGGCCGAGAGAGGGTGGAGAGGACTTTGACCCACTTGTTTTAATAATGGGGTCTTGTTAAGGCTTTGGCGGTTTGGGGGCATTTGTCTCTCTTTTTGACTTTCGGCGCCCGATTTTCGGCGAGTAAACTGCTGTGTGAAAGTTGAATTTTTTTTCGTTTATTAAATGTTATCTTCTACTCTTATCCATGAAAGTGTGATCGCATTCATTGTTAAGAGTTCACCCTCTTTTTAGGGCATTATGCAAGGGTGTGGGAGGTTTTGGGAATTTTGCGTGCTCGAATGTCTAGTCTCTAGTATATTTAAATGCCAGAATTGTTCGATGATACCATACATTGTTTGGTAGACTAGATTATCGATCGATTGGTAAATGTAAATCAACTATTTTCTTATGTAAATATCATAGTAATAAATTTTATTTTTTTAATTGGTATCCGCTCCTTCTTCTTGGTGTAACGTTCCTTTAGTTTTTTTTAATGCCGCCTGTTTGAATAAGGATTTCGTGGTTGGGACATTAGTGGAAGGCGAGGTAAAGCAGACCCTGTCATTCTCTTATGTAAGAGTGATCGCGGTAATTGTTATGTGTCACCCTGTTTTTGGGAATGTACGATACTGTGTGGTGTGTTTCCGTGTTGTTTTAGTTCTTAACAGGAGTTTACTAAACCATTGTTTTTTTTAATTATCTTTCGAAAACGTATCTTTATTTTTTATTAGTTACAGCGGGTCTGAAAATTAGGGTCTTGTTAAGCGATATTTTTACGGTTCTCTGAACAACACCCTGTTATCAATTTTTGAAGTTTACGACAACAATAATTTTTTGGCACCTCCAATGCCAACACTTTTTTGTTGCAGGTCGATGTCTTCATAAACGTTGCTTGTTGGCTGTAGCAATTATGAAAAGTAATTTTAAAGCTATAATGCTCTTTATGTAAATTGATTGAAAACACTTTATTACTTAAGAGTAACTACAATTTATTAGCGGAATACAAACACTTCGATGTCAACAGAAAGATAATATGGTAAACTCAGTGTTGGCTAAAATTTCAAACGATACTTATTTTAATTATTGTAGTTCAAGCTCTTCATGTAACGGGATGTTTTGGGTAAATAAAATAACGTGTCTAACCATCACACGCTTTCTTGGAAGAAGTCGTAAGTGAAGTCTTAAGCTGTAATTCCCAAAACTGTATTATATACACACTTTTCTAGAAGACAGCCAGAGGAAAGCTTTATTTCCAAATTTATTAAATATGATTTATGTACGCATAACATGTAACAGAAAAGTACATGACACAAACAACAAATAAAAAAAACATCGATTTTTTCTTCAATAAGAACCAAATTTAACTAACTAAAACTTAAGTGGAATAAAATTCTATACAATTTACAGAATAACTATTTTTGTAAAATAGTTATAATATATATGTATTATGTTAAAAATCTTACTATGTCGACATTTAAAATAATTTCGAATTCGATTCTTCTTTAACTATTTCTTTATAGTTTTGTCTCCACCTTTCAACTCTAAAACTAAAGCCATTTACATGCCGTTTAAAGAGTGGTATAAAAACCACAAAATTAAAAATTTTCTCAATTTTAGTTTATGTTCACTATTGCTTACATTTTCGTTTTTAGTCAAACGATTCTTGACATTCTCTTCAATTTAAAATACTAGTCGAAAAGAATATCTAATAACATTGTAAGACCTAGGATTGGAATATTTATCATAATGTTTTTAAAACGTACTCAGAAGTAGTACTCGGGATTTGGACTAATATGGAATTTTAAGTAGAAAGAAATGTGATACTCATATTCGCTTTAATTTATTTAGTATCTTTGTTGGTCGTATGTCCGATTTAATTCCAATATATTTTACAGCGTATTATTTAGCAGTTTGACTTCCATTTGATACTTTTAAGAAAGATGTTGCTTCTTTTGATAAAAACGTTATTTGTCTTTACTCGCTAGAGAAATTTAGATTTTATACATCAAAAATCGCTTAAAAAAGCACAGTTCCATATTACCCAATATCATAAGAGCTCTCATTGTGGGCCCTACTTATTGTGGAAATGCAAATGTTATGCTTAATTTAAGAGAAAGTCCGACGGGTTGAAATTTAAAAATATTTATCTGTAGGCAAAGTCGTTACATCAACCGAAATATGAGTATTAGAAACAGATCATTTTCTCATTTTTTAATGGAGATGATTTTATTAAACCTGCATATGCCAACTCTGTGTTAATATTTATATTTGAGATACATTGCATGCGAACAACAAAACAATTAAAAGATTATACATTTGTAAAGGTCAACATCGCCATATACATAGATTTATTCTTATTATATCAAGCTTATACCCATATTCCAAAACATTTAATTCGCGATAACGCTTATATTTAGCCGTGAGCGTTAGTGAAATAAACACGGATTAATTTATAAATAAAGAAGACGAAATTCGCTGTGGACGTTATAGAAAATGTTTCGATGTGTTCATTCATATTTTGTAATAAATCAGCCTCTGATTCCAACAGACGTCAAAAAGTTAAACATTCTATTTTAAATATAAAGCCTACCAGTTGAAATAAACAGCCCACCAGTTAAAGTAAGCCACCAACAGTTGTAATTATCAGCCTACCCAGTTGAAATTAACAGCCCACAAGTTAAAATCAGCAGCCCACCATTTCAAACTAAAAGCCTACCAGTTGAAACTATCATCCTACCGGTTGAAAAAATAGCGTACCAGTTGAAATAAAAGCCTACCTGTTGAATAAACTTTCCACCGTTGAACAAATTAACCTATAAGCTATAAACACGTCATAGAGGAAACCCTTCTAAAAAAAATTAATAGTCTGAAAATCTTAAAACAGATATATAATAGCATTAAATAAAGGGAAGCGGAAAAAAGTAATAAAAAAATTGATTAGCAAAAAATTAGGGAAAGCAAAAAATGTGATAGAGTATCTTAAATCTTTATGCCAGTGATCGAACCATTTAATCAAATATTAAACTTAACTAATTTTAAGAGATCTACAGAAGAAGGCAATGTTGAAACCGCTATTGTAAAAAACGGTTAAGTAGGATCATTGGAGTTCTGAAGGTGAAACAAATGACAAGATTTTTCTCAATCAAATAAAACGATTCGGACGTTATCGATTTATCATCACTTCATAGCGACATAAAACTTGATACATCATATGGTCTACATAAGGACGAGAATGGTGTCCAGAAAATCTTAAAACAAAAATTTAATAGCATACAATTAGGGAAAGCGGAAAAAAGTCATAGAGAAATTCTATAGCTTAATATAATGGAAACCAAAAAAAAGTGATAGATTATCTTAAACCTTTATGCCGGCGAATCGAACCATTCAATCAAGTATTAAAATTTGAAGATAAAATAATTGAGAATAATTTCTATTTTCAATCAGATGACAATCATTCATCCTTATTCTATTTGGCGTCGGCAATATCAACGGCAATTTCAAGGCAACAGCAACTCAAATCGAAGACAACATCAATTCTATGCTAATTTGGTATTCTGTAAGAGTATTACGACGCCGTTGCCTGTTTATCGAAAATGTCAATAACATCACACATATCTAATGTTAGAGTCAGCTGATTCATTTTATTTCTTGTTTTTGATGAAATATATGTAAGTTATGTGCTATTTTCGTGGGAAAAAGTTTGTTTGTAAAAAAAAGTTTAAATACATTGGCAATACTCTCCCACTGTTCATTAAAATTATTAGGAGCAGTGCCCTTGTGAAATCCTCTGGCTAGTGATGGATTATTTTCAAGCTCTTCCACTAGCTTCTCGAACTGGCGCTTATTTGTTATTTTAATTTTTCCATTTAATTTTCTAATGAAATCAAAATTAACCTAAACAATACATTAAAGGCAACACTAAAATGGCCGACGCCAAAATCAAAGCCAATTGAAAACAACGGCGTCGCCAATTTTTCTTACAGAATACCAAACTTAATTTAACAGTCATCGAAATACGGCAATATTGCCAACGGGAATACGAAATTGAAACAAAATACAAAAAACGACGTCGTCTTCTGTTGACTACGCCAAATAGAATAAGGGCGATTATTGCAAATAATTCGTTGGCGTATACTTATACACTAGGTTTATTTGACTTTTTTTCATTAAACCCATAAAAAAATATGAAAAACCAGCCTTAGCCATGTCGAACGAAAGTCTATGTGAACGAAAGCTAATCACGCACTTTCGCATCAAAACCGTAGTCAATCTTTCGACTTATCGTCGTGTTTCGAGAGAATGAAAATGTTGCCAGCACAAAAATTTGAACTTATTTCTAGATGCGCGCTATACTTTTACTCTGCTCACAGCGAAAAGGCACTTTATCAAGGCATTTATCTATTCTTTTATTTGGGTTCATATGGGATAAATGAATAAATAAAAATATAGTTGTAAAACTATTTTTCATATTTGTTAATGCAAAAAAATTACGAATATATGATGCAAAACATTTAATTAATTATTTAATTATAAGTCAGGGTGTTTTAACGTAATTTTGAGGAAACCGTCATCTTGTGTGTATATGAACTTGATACAAAAGAGGCAATGAAATGACTTGAAACTCAAATGTATTGACTGAAGCAACTGAAAAAAGAAATAAATGTAAACAAACAATATTTTGGGGATGATTTTTTTTTGTAAATAAAAATAATAATTTAAAAATGATAAATGTGCTGAAACGGAATGCATAGAATTAAAAACCAACATTTCTAATGCATTTCCTTCGTTAAATTTCGGCTTGTATATGTGCTTTTATGTGTTTCTCTTATCAAATGAAAGACAGAACACAAGCGAACGAAAATAATTAGTGACTACCATTTTTGTATTGAAATGATTACGTTTCTCATGCACTAACTTTATTTCGACTTGTCGTTCTGATGCTTGTTAGTGGTTTCGAAATCAGCTGTTTGCCGCTTAGAATGCATGCGAACGTTATCGACATCGTGGTTAGGGCTGCAAAACAGAATCTTAATATTATAACGATAAACATCCAACGAAATTTCAGGATGTATATCAGGAAATTTAGTCGGGTTGAAGCAACTTAATCAAAAAATGCTACTGGTGTGACTGCAGTATTTTAAAGACTATTAATCTAATCACGTTAAGCCAACACTTTACAGACTGATGATGTAATAAACAGTTTTGTATACTTATTAATACACATATAAACAAACATACAGCGTCAAAGGGTGTGGAAAGAAGTAAGGTTCACCTACCAAGACTATAAAAAGTTGGTGGAGACTTATAACGGAAAATTCATAGACGAATCGAAATGGGTCCTCTCGAATTTCTCACATTTTTTATGGGTTTAATGAAAATAAACCTAGTGTATTCATATAAACCTACGCCAAAGAATTATTTGCGATAATGATTTTCGTCTGATTGAAAATAGAAATTATTCTCATTTGTTTCATCTTCAAATTTTAATATTTGATTAAATGGTTCGATTCGCCGGCATAAAGGTTTAAGATAATCTATCATTTTTTTTTGCTTCCCATAATATTAAGCTATTGAATTTCTCTATGACTTTTTCTGCGGTCCCTGATTTTATGATATTAAATTTTTGTTTTAAGATTTTCTGGACACCTTTCTCGTCCTTATGTAGACCATATGTTGTATCAAGTTTTATGTCGCTATGAAGTGATGATAAGTCGATAATGTCAGAATCGTTTTTATTTGATTGAGAAAAAAATCATGTCATTTGTTTCACTTTCAGAATTCCAATAATCCTACTTAACCGTTTTTTACAATAGCGGTTTCAACATTGTCTTCTTTAAATTTCTTTATCGAAAAGCTGCTATGGACTTTTAAAGCTCTGTTCGGTTGTAGCTGTAGGTCTCTTAAAATTAATTAAGTTGAATATTTGATTAAATGGTTCGATCACTGGCATAAAGGTTTAAGATACTCTAGCTATTAATTATATGCTATTAAATTTCTTTATTACTTATTTCCGCTTCACCTAATTCAATGCTATTATATATCTGTTTTAAGATTTTCTAGATTATTAATTTTTTTAGAAGGGTTTCCACTATGACGTGTTTATAGCTTATAGGTTAATTTGTTCAACTGAATATGAATGAACTTATCGAAACACTTTCTATAACGTCCACAGAGAATTTCGTCTTCTTTATTTATAAATTAATCCATGTTTATTTCACTAACGCTCACGGCTAATATAAGCGTTATCGCGAATTAAATGTTTTGGAATATAGGTATATGCTTGATATAATAAGAATGAATCTATATGGCGAAGCCGACCTTTACAAAAGTATAATGTTTTAATTGTTTTGTGTTTCACTTAAGCGGACTCGACTGTAGTACTCTGCGGTTCCGATCATCGGCTATGTAAAGCCACTCATTCATATCACAGAAAGTAATTTTTGGGCGTTATGTCCATGGAACCTCATAAATATAAAACCCAAATATTTGGATTTTTTAACCGCCCTTTGAATGGACATAGCAACCATTATTATTTTACTTTAGTTCCTCTAATTTGAATATAAATATTGAATCAGAGTTGGCATATTCAGGTTTAATAAAATCTTCTCCATTTATAAATATGTAATATCCCATCCCTTTTATAGGTGAACAATCTGTTTCTGATACTCATGTTTCGGTTGATGTAACGACTTTGGCTACAGATAAATATTTTTTAATTTCAATCCGTTCGGACTTTCACTTAGACTAAGCATAACATTTGTATTTCCACGATAAGAAGGGTCCACACTGAGAGCTCTTATGATATTGGGTAATATGGAACTGTGCTTTTTAAGCGATTTTTGATGTATAAAATCTAAATTTCTCTAGCGAGTAAAGACAAATAACGTTTTTATCAAAAGAAGCAACATCTTTCTTAAAAGTATCAAATGGAAGTGAAATTGATAAATAATACGTTGTAAAATATATTAGAATTAAACCTGACATACGACCAACAGAGATACTAAATAAATTAAAACGAATATGAGTATCACATTTGATTTCTACTTAAAATTCCACATTAGTCCAAATCCCGAGTACTACTCCCTAGTAAGTTTTAAAAACATTAAGATAAATATTCCAATCCGTGTTCTTACAATATTATTAGATATTCTTTTCGACTAGTATTTTAAATTGAAGAGAATGTCAAGAATCGGTTGACTAAAAACGAAAATGTAAGTGAACATAACCTAAAATTGAGAAAATCTGTAATATGTGGTTTTCATACCACTCTTAAAACGGCATGTAAATGGCTTTAGTTTTAGAGTTGAAATGTGGAGACAAAACTATACAGAAATATTTAAAGAAGAATCGAATTAGAAATTATTTTAAATGTCGACAAAGTTAGTTTTTTAACATAATACATATATTTTTTAGCTACTCTATTAAAATAGTTTTTCTATCAATTTTATAGAATTTTATTCCACTTAAGTTTTAATTATTTAAATTTGGTTCTTATTGAAAAAAAATCTGTGTTTTTGTTGTTTGTTTCATGTACTTTTCTGTTACATGTTATGTGTGAATAAATCATATTTAATAAATTTGGAAATAAAGCTTTCCTCTGTCTGTCTTCTAGAAAAGTATGCATATAATACAGTTTTGGGAATTACAGCTTAATACTTCACTTACGACTTCTGCCAAGAGCCCATGTGGTGGTCAGAAACGTTATTTAATTTATCCAAAACATCCAGTTATATGAAGAGCTCGAACTACAATAATTGAAATAAGTATCGTTTTAATTTTAACCAACACTGAGAAAACATGAGAAATGTATAGATTTTCAAGACTAAGAAGGAAGCTGCCAGAACGTCATTTACTGATATTTTAATTAATTGCTACGACCCTGATCATTGTACAGAGCGCATACCATAAGATTCTCTCAAACTAGTGCTGTGTACGATATAATTCTTTTACGAACTGACCGGGACCTATTAACGAGGGCTCCGAACGGCTAATCCATTTTACAGAATAGAATTGAGATTGCTTAGTGATTAATCTGCCGCGGGTATTTACGAGCTGAAAACCCGCCGCTGAAAAATTGTTTGATGTTTTTATCCGCAGTTGATGTTCTTACCCGTAGCTATAAATGTATGATAGTCGAGCCCTCAATCATCACACCAAGGAGGCCCCATTGTATCACCACATTTGATTTTCACTATTAAATTATCATAAGAAATTTATATAATCTAAAATTGTATATTCTTTATTGAATAAATAAAGTACATCATCAAAACATTCATTAAGCAGATGGTTTTTAATTAAGGGCTTTCGCTAAGTTCGTTCATGTCAAAATTAATAATAGCCCCAGTGCGATCGCGACCGTGATGAGTGACAGACACATTACGAATATCGTCATCGAAAATCTTAAAAAAAACCCATTTGTATGAGAGTGTTACATCAAAAAAAAATCAATACCAATTGTGTTCGACATTTGTGACTATCAAAAGTTATTAAAACAACTAAAGATAAACAGACAAATATTAAAAACTATCAATAACTTATGTATATTATGAGTTCTATGCTCACAACTCAGAAATCAAGAACAATGTAAAACCACATGTTGAAAGAGAAGAGCAAATTGCTCTCCAAAATAACAACAACAACAATAGCAAACAAGACTATGCCAGAAAAAGAAAAAACAACAACATGGAATCAAGCATTGCATCTAAGCAAGTGAGAGCCAATTACTACGCACTTTTAGACTGCGAAAATGATTGCGATAAGCACCTGCTAGAGAAATTTGAAAAACATGTACAAGAAAGCAGTCAAGATAAGTGTCAAACGACAAATACAAACAATGTGCAAAACCAAAACAAAATATTAACAAAACAAAACCCAGTAAACACTGCGGACAAAAATGAACTTAGCAAAAAGCAAAAAATTCCACCAATCAACATATTTGATATCGAAACAAATAAATTAATTGAATTTCTCAAAAGTTGTTTAAAAATACAAGAATTTAAAATTAAACAATATTGTAGCAATTAGACCCTACCAGTTCACCCTTTAAGTGTATATCGTTTGTAAATATTACTTATGTTACTATTAATAAGGCGCATTGATTCTTTCTGTGTATTAATGTATATTTTTCCCTGTGTAAACAGTTCCATTAATTATTGTAAAGAGTTGTCCCACTCATAGACTTAAGATGTAGTTATAAGCATATATATTTATCCCTTTCTAATATGTTCAAATATTTTATGTACCTATGTAAATAGTAAGAACTTCAAGAAGAGAATTGTGGTTGAGTCATTAATAAAACCGAAGTTGAGAAGAACGGACGTGTTGTGTTTTTATTTAGCTACTACAGTTTTTCAGAAGCGGGATTACCCATAGGAAACAAAAGTGAAATCCAATAGAAAGATCCTGACAATTATATTGTGAAGTGTAGTTTTACCGAAAAAACGCAAATTTTTTTTTTCTCTTAGTAATTGAGAAAAGTGAGAAAACAAAACATTCTAAAAAAAACAATTAAAACTAAATAACAGAAAAAAGAAATAGCAGAATGAATGAGTTTGTCGACGATAAATCATATACGGTAGTGCAGTTGCGCAATTGGGCACGAAGCCTAGGCTTAGCAACATCAGGTACGAAGAACCAAATAATATTACGACTCAACGACATTCCAACCGAACGCCGTGGTGCCTGTCCCATTAACGTCGGCGACGAGAAATACGATTGTGTGGAATCCAGTGACAGTGTTAATGAAGTTGTGCGCGTTGGAATGATCATTAACGATCAACAGACTGACAAAATTATTTCTGCAATGGAAAATACAGATGGAAAAGAAAAAACAAATGGCAATGGAAACGAACAAAAGAACGACAATGTTACAGCAGATAACAACATACAAATGAGTGGACAAATGAAAGAAAACAATAACGAACTAATGAGTGTTTATGTAGAGCCGAATGTGACAGTGCAAACGAATGGACAAAT
The DNA here is from genome assembly GCA_963513945.1 of Hydrotaea diabolus. NCBI lineage: Eukaryota > Metazoa > Arthropoda > Insecta > Diptera > Muscidae > Hydrotaea > Hydrotaea diabolus. Next base: position 109,748,677 of record OY740716.1, on the reverse strand, counting down.
GAAAGAGAATATAAGCAAACGAACGAGTGACAGTTTTGAAACAAACGAATATGAACAAATGAATGCTACTAAGAAATCAAACGAAATAAATGAACATAACCAAGTGTGTGTCAACCAAAATGAAAAAGGCGAAACAAAAATAAGGGATGAAATGGATTTAATGAAAAGAGAACTTGAACTGTTGAGAAAAGAAAAAGAGTTGTTGAAAAGAGAAAATGAGTTTTTAAAGATGAAAGACGAATACGAAAGAGGTGCAACAAAAGACAATGCAAGTGAAGTGAAAAAAAAACAAAACAGTGAGAACACAAATAATACCATTTCTATTGCTTTATTAAAAGAATTGCTGCCTGAGTACGATGGGGTGACCAACCCGCAAGTTTGGATATCACAAATTACAAACTTGAGTGTCGTTTACACTATCGATGAGTTTACTTTAAAAGCACTTGTAATGAACAAAGTTAAGGGAAAGGTTCAAGCATGGCTACACTCAAAGACGGACTATGTTACACAAAGTATTGACAGCATATTTAAAGAAATGATCGAACTATTTGGAACAAAAGAAAATAAATTAGTAATACGACGAAAATTTGAAGAACGAAAGTGGCAGAAAACTGAAAATTTTATTGACTATTACAACGAGAAAATTATTATGGCAAACTGCTTAGGGATGGAAGAAAGTGAGCTAATTGATTATATAATTGACGGAATTCCAGACAACAATTTACGCCTACATGCAAGTTTACAATGCTTTACCAACAAATCACAATTAATCCAAGCATTTTCGAAAATGTCATTAAATAATCGTTCACCATTCACAACATCAAAAACGAACGTCGAGAAAAATGTCAGGTGCTTTAATTGCAATTGTCTCGGACATTCTGCGGCAGAATGCAGACAATCCAAGCGAGAGCCAGGAACCTGCTATGGATGTGGCAGCCGAGGACACCTTGTTGCAGCATGTCCTGAGAGGAAGAAACCGGTACAAATGCAGCGAAACAATGAATTTGTAAGTTATTTTAAGTTCAGTAGAAATAAAAATTTCAGGAATTACTTTTATTTAGAATGCTTAATTGACACAGGAAGTCCCGTGAACTTGGTGAGGAGATCAGTGGTTGATGGGAAGATTGAATTCAGTGAATTATCGAAGGTTAATTCATCTTTTTTTGGCTTAAATAAAAGCAAAATAAATACTTTTGGAAAATGTATACTTTATGTTTTTTATGATAATAAAGAAATTGAAATTGAAATGATTGTGGTTGATGATGAGTCAATGATATACGAATGTATTTTAGGTAGGGCTTTTTTAGAAGATGCAAGATTGAAGTTAGTAGTTGAGTCTCGAACTCCGGATCCTACGGATGGGTTCAGATCAGGGGATGATATGGGCATGATAATGTCTATAGATTGTAGCGAAGATGAGGAAATATTGCTTAATGTGAATGAGAATATAGGTTATACGTATACGAGGAGGATGAATTCGTTATTTCATGAGTGTTATGTGCAGCCTCAACGACCGCCTGAACCTAGGGTGAGATGTGAGATTAGATTGACTCTCGAGGATCCGAGACCGTTCAGTTGCGCTCCACGTAGACTATCATACGATGAGAAGGAGAGACTTCAGGTAATTTTAGATGACTATTTGGATAAGGGTTACATTAGGCCAAGTGGGTCCGAATTTGTTTCGCCAATTGTGTTGGTTAGGAAGAAGACGGGGGAGCTAAGGATGTGCGTCGATTATCGGTCATTAAATAAGATGACAGCTAGGGATAATTATCCGATTCCTCTGATTGATGATTTGCTGGACCAGATGGCGGGGAAAAAGTTTTTCACGAAATTGGATTTGAGGAATGGATTTTTCCATGTATTTGTTGAGGCCGATTCGGTGAAGTATACCTCAATCGTAACACCCTTAGGACAATTCGAGTTTCTGAGGATGCCATTCGGGCTGCGAAACGCGCCGTCCGTTTTTCAAAGGTTCGTTAATAGAGTGTTCTCAGACATGGTAAGGGACGGCAAAATTATTATTTATATGGACGATATAATGGTCGCGACGAAAGACATCGAGGAACATTTTGAAATTTTGAGGGAAGTATTTGAGAGATTGGTAGAGAACAAATTGGATCTGAGATTAGATAAGTGCGAATTCCTGCAGAATAGTGTGAGATATTTAGGATATAGAATTGATGGGGATGGCATCGGGGCTGACGAGAGAGGAATCAAGGCTGTGCAGAATTTTCCGTTGCCCACGAGTGTCCATTCGGTGCAAAGCTTCCTTGGGCTTTGTTCATACTTTCGACGCTTTGTTAAAGATTTTTCCAGGATAGCGAAGCCTTTACATGATCTGACGAAGAAGGATTGTAAGTTTAGATTCGGACACGAGGAGTTGTGCGCTTTTGAATTGCTTAAGACAAAGTTGACTGAATCGCCTGTTTTGGCCCTATATGACCCCAAGGCCGAGACCGAACTTCATTGCGACGCTAGTAGTTTGGGTTTTGGTGCTGTTTTGGTGCAACGGAAGGAGGATGGGAAATGGCACCCTATTTTCTATTTTTCCCAGAGGACGACGGAGGCAGAGACTAAATATCACAGCTTTGAGCTGGAGACACTTGCGATTATTTATGCATTACAGAGGTTTAGAATTTATTTACAGGGTAAACGTTTTAGGATTGTTACGGATTGCAACTCATTGACAATGACGTTAGGCAGAAAGGAACTTAATCCGAGGATTGCGCGGTGGGCATTGGAGTTACAAAATTATGACTATGTTCTGGAACATAGGTCTGGTAAGAGGATGCAGCATGTCGATGCACTGAGTAGGTGTTCTATGGTACTTGCTATTGAAAGTAATACTTTCGAGGAGAGTTTGATTATATGTCAGAACAAGGATAACAAATTGCGGGGACTTAAGAATGAACTGGAGAAAAGACAGGATGCCATTTTTGAGATGCGGAATGGGGTACTTTATAGGAAGTCACCGGACGGGACTTTGCGTTTTTGCGTGCCCGAAGATATGGAGAATCATATCCTATATAAGTACCACGATGAGATTGGGCATGTCGGTATCGACAAGATGACTGAGCTTATATCTGGAAGCTATTGGTTCCCCGCGATCAGACAGAAATCGACCGACCATATTCGGAACTGCTTGAGATGCATTTGTTACTCGTCGAAAGAGGGAAGGACGGAGGGATTCCTGCATAGTATTCCAAAGACTACGAATCCTTTTGACGTGTTACACATAGACCATTATGGACCGGTGGACAGAAGCAGGGCCCTTAAGCACATTTTGGTTGTCGTGGACGCAGGTACGAAATTTGTCAGACTGTATCCGACGAAGACGACTAGTACGAAGGAGGTTATTCGACATCTTGAGGATTATTTCAGGGCTTACAGTCGGCCAAAGTGTATAGTAAGTGATAGAGGGACCGCATTTACTTCGGCTGAATTTAAGGAATTTTTGGAAGAGAATGATATTCGACACGTCAAGGTAGCTACAGGATCACCACAGGCTAACGGACAAGTGGAAAGGGTTAATAGAAGCATAGGTCCCATGTTGGCTAAGTTAGTATGCCCCGAGAGGAATGTTTATTGGGATAACATATTGGACAGGGTGGAATATAGCCTGAATAATACGGTTCACAGGACGGTTGGACAACACCCAAGTGTTTTACTGTTCGGGATAGGTCAAAGGGGAAAGGTCTCCGATATGCTCAAAGAGACATTGGTCGATGTTGTTCAAGTTAGGACGCAGCATGACCATGGGGTGATAAGAGAGAAGGCTTCCGCGAGGCAAGAAGGGTTACAGGAGTATAACAAAAGATACGTCGACGGCAAAAGAAGGAGTCCGACAGAATATGTCGTTGATGACTATGTGATGGTGAAGAATTTTGACTCGCATACTGGGGTGTCTAGGAAATTGATTCCACGTTTTAGGGGTCCGTATAGAGTGTCGAGAGTTTTGGGGAACGACAGGTATTTATTGGAGGATGTCGAGGGGTTTCAGCAATCTCGCAACCCATACAAAGGTGTATGGGCAGTTGGTAACATGCGCCCGTGGTTCAGGGGTCGTGGATCGTTTGCTAGGGAACCCGAGATCGGGTGATCTCGATCTGTCAGAATGGCCGAATTGTAGCAATTAGACCCTACCAGTTCACCCTTTAAGTGTATATCGTTTGTAAATATTACTTACATATGTTACTATTAATAAGGCGCATTGATTCTTTCTGTGTATTAATGTATATTTTTCCCTGTGTAAACAGTTCCATTAATTATTGTAAAGAGTTGTCCCACTCATAGACTTAAGATGTAGTTATAAGCATATATATTTATCCCTTTCTAATATGTTCAAATATTTTATGTACCTATGTAAATAGTAAGAACTTCAAGAAGAGAATTGTGGTTGAGTCATTAATAAAACCGAAGTTGAGAAGAACGGACGTGTTGTGTTTTTATTTAGCTACTACAATATTAACATAAAAAATCATTATTTCTTGACACCATAAATGACTTTATAAAAGTAAGGGCGTACTTAGAAAAAACAAAAACTAAATTTTTTACCTTTACGCCAAAAAGCTTAAAAAATAAAACATACCTATTAAAAGGGCTAGATGTGGACATGAATATGAATGAAATATTTGATGAACTATGTAAACATGAGTCGGACTAGTTTAAATTCGTGAAAATTTCTGAATTTAATACCAACTATTCCATAGAAAAAGGATATAAACTGCCGATATATGGTTCAAATCAGCCCCAATAGCAATACCAATAACCTTAAATCTATTAAGGGACTGCAACACCGATGTGTCAAATGGGAACAGCTAAGAAGACCAGACATTACCCAATGCAGAAATTGCCAGGGATACTTCCACAGCTCTGCAAACTGCAATCTACCACCAAAATGCGTTAAATGCAGCAACAATCACGAAAAAGGACAATGTACTCTGAAAGACGTTGAGAAGAAAGACTTATTCTGCGTAATCTGCAAGCAACATGGACATCCAGCCTCATACAAAGGTTGCGAAGTGTACAAAAAACTACAACAAAAACTAAAACAGAAAAAATCTATGTTGACAGAACAGAGAACAAATGCCAACATAAACAGCTCATACATTACACATGGAAATAGTTTCGCCCATATTGTAAAAGAAAATAATGTTTCCTTAGGTGCCAACAATAACACAATCAACACATTTATGCAAGAGATCAAAAATATGATGATTAATCTAACAAACCAATTTGTAAATTTACAAAAACAATTAGAAATACAGACATCACGTATAGATACATTATTCTCCTTTATAGATGTATAATGTTACCAAATAGTAGTCCAGAAATAATATATAAAAAGTTAAAAATAATAGAAATTAACGTAAACTCAATAGTTCTTTTAAGTAGGAGAATCACCTTACTTAAATTTATTAAAATCCATGATCCAGATATTGTTCTCTTGAATGAAACAAAGCTGAATCAAAAACATAAAGTTAGTTTTAAGGGTTACAATACCATAAGACGATATAGGCCAGACTCAAAACGAGCCGGAGGAACTGCAATTCTAATAAAAAATAATATAAAATATGACATATACACAAACAACTTGATAAAAAGTTTTAATTTCCTGGAGTGTTGAATTATAAAAATCCCTATGAACACAAACAAATTTTTGTATATCATATCAGCGTATTATCCATCCGGAAACAATGACAACTATATGAAAACAGAATTACATAAACTTTTCGTATCAATAAATATACAAAATACCAATAATTATTATATACTTGCCGGGGATTTAAATTGTAAACGAAAAGATTGGGGTAATAAAGAAAATAATACGAAAGGTAATTTACTTATGGATTGGTTATCCGAAAATGAAATTCTTTTCAGATGTAGACTCTATGATTCTACATTGCCTTCTTATCCAAGATCGGAGTCCTACCTTGACGTCTGCATTGCAGATAACAGAATTAACATACTAGTAGAGAATAATTCCCAAAACTGTATAAAGACCCTAGATTACGATAGTGATCACAATGCACTGGAAATAATAGCTTCACTTAACAATGAAACCAAAACCTTTAATTTCATTAAACCAAATCAAAACATAAAATACAACTACAAGGCCACTAACTGGGAAAAATTCAAAGACAAAATCACTTCTAACTCACACCATAGACCCCCGGTACCAAATCATCGGAATCTAACAAATTCGGAAATTGACCATCATCTAAATGAAATTAATCTAGCTATAAACAAAACTATAGAAGAAATTGTACCTAAATTTAAGCAAAACTCGTATCAAAAAGTAATAAACCCACTGATAGAAAAATTGTATACAGAAAAAAGCAGAATACTAACAGTAATTAAAAGGCACAATAGAATGGAAAGAACAATTTCCGAACAAAATCTTGTTTTTTTAACGCTTATATAAAAAGGATTAGAAAACTGATAAATGAAAACATAACGATAGCTGTCAACAAAAATATTGAAAATAGACTAACAAAAATTAACCCAAAAGACTCGGCCGATATGTTCAATAGGATAAAAACAAACTTTAGGAAAATTGAGAACATCAACATAGACTTTCTAAAAATTTCACAAAACTCAGAACAAATAATACGCAATGCTGGTATAGATATCGAGGACATAGATAAAGACACAGACCAAAACTTTACAATCCATGACTCAAACCATATTGTAAACACAATCGGTGCCTTTTTGAGTCAACTCACTCTCAAAAAGAGATTGATCTTGACAACAACAATCAAATTCAAGTTAATGGACATTTCAATTTATTTTTAGAATCAAAAATAATATTTGAAAATAACCAAACAACTATAACAAATTTTACAGATACAAAAAAAGCAAACGACATTGAAGACTCACAGATAGGTATGTTTTTCATCAAACTTTGCAAAATTAAACATATCTTCAATAACCTCAGAAGCAAATTATCTTCAGGATTAGACAGTGTTCCAAATTTAATATTAAAAATATTACCAGAAAAATTTATTTTAGATTATTGCAGTCTTTTTAATAACATGATTAACAATTCATATTTTCCCGAAGACTGGAAAAAGGCTAAAGTCGTTGTATTACCAAAGAAAAATAAAGACAGTACCAATCCAAAGAACCTTCGTCCTATAAGCCTGCTGCTGAATGTAAGCAAAGTTTTTGAAATTTGTATCAGTAACGTTATAAACTCGCTTTGTATACAAAATGGCCTGATACACGAAAGACAATTCGGATTTAAGTATAGACATTCAACTGTTAATGCCACAAATGTCCTGGTTTCTGATGTTAATTGGAACTGGAATAAGAAACTATATACCGGCGCATGTCTAATAGACATGGAAAAGGCTTTCGACAACATCTGGATTCCGGGTCTAATATACAAAATGGAAAGATATAAGTTTCCACTACACCTCATTATACTAGTGTATAACATGATTTATAATAAATCTTTTGTGGTATACCATAACAACAAAACAAGCAAAACGTTTAAAGTCACCAACGGACTTCAACAAGGAACAGTCAACGCTCCGATTCTCTTTAATTTATATTTATTAGATTTACTCGATTAAATAGAAAATATAATATCTTTTGCGGATGATATAATAATATATTACCCAGACGAGAAAGTTTCAAATATTAACCTAAATCTGCAATCGTATTTTGACATTGTAGAAACATATGCAGAAGACTGGCATATGAAAATTAATACACAAAAGTGTGAAACAATTTTATTTCGCCCTCCGGTTGACAAGTGTAATAATAATATTAAAAGGCATTGGAAATCGTTTGAAATCAAGTCTAAATTAACCAACACAAAGATACCAACCAAAGACATAGTGAAATATTTAGGAATATATCTTGATAAATTTTTTTCTATTCAAAATACTTAACTTCAAGAATTAAAATCATAATGTACCAATCTTTAATTAGGCCCATCCTGACCTATGGCTGCCCGATATGGTTCAACATCTCTCCCTCATATATGTTTAAGATCTTCTACATCCATTTTTAGGTCACCACAAAGTAACTACACCAAGTTTGTGTCAAATGCAAAGCTCTATAATTCAGCCAATATTTTTAATTCGAATTCATATAACAAGATGTACACAATGTTTAGAATCAAATTTAATAAAAGCGCCCTATTATACAAATGAAAAATATATAGAAAACACTATTCGGGAAGGTTATGTTCCACCCGAAGCTTTCTTATACCTTGATAGACGTAAATTCATACAAAATGAAAATGGAATACCGCTATTTATCATTATAATAGGCGGGCAAATATAAAAGCTATTAATATAAACGAATCCTATGACATAAGGTTTGAAACCAGCGTACCACAAATAGATGCAAACAACCTTGCTAGATTAAACACCAACAAATATTGGTGGCATACCTTACAGTAATCTGCCTTTTTCTTATACATTTTCTTACCCCTTGACCATTTGTTTTTATCTTAAGCATCAAAATAAATAAATGTAATGTTTTCCGTTTTTTCATTATAACAAAAAATATGTATATATATCCTTAGTCTGTGGACATATTATATTACATTGTTAAAATTGTAGTTTTATAAGCGTATACTAGAGTGCTCATGAAGAGACATTGTGTAGATTGATACTATACCATTAACTATTGTTTATTTTAGTCTATAATAATCAACATTGAATACAAATAAACAAATAATAGCCCAAAAAATTACTGTAAATTCTGGGTTAGTAACGATTTTTCCTTGTAAAATAGACTTGTATATTACTTTCCAGGGAAACCAAAAATAGTATTTCTATTGTGTACAATGTGCCAGATATTCATCAAACACACTGCAATTTTACAGATTTTTATTTTCTATGGAGTTTACCACATTATTTCTCTCTTGACATCGAAGTGTTTGTATTCCGCTAATAAATAGTAGTTCTTACTCTTAAGTAATAAAGTGTTCTCAATCAATTTACATAAAGCGCATTATAACTTTAGAATTACTTTTCATAATTGCTACATCCAACAAGCAACGTTTATGTAGACATCGACCTGCCACAACAAAGTGTTGGCATTGCAGGTGCCCAAAAAATATTGTCGTCGTAAACTTCAAAAATTGTTTACATGGTGTTAGTTAGAGAACCTTAAAAATATCGCTTAACAAGACCCCAATACTCAGACCCGCTAACAAAAAATAAAGATACTAACAAAAAATAAAGATACGTTTTCGAAAGAAAATTAAAAAAAACAATGGTTTAGTTAACTCCTGTTAAGAACTAAAACAACACGGAAACACACCACACAGTATCGTACATTCCCAAAAACGGGGTGACACATAACAATTACAGCGATCACACTTTTACAGATAAGAGAATGACAGGGTATATTTTACCTCGCCTCCCACTTATATCCAAACAACGAAATCATTATTCAAACTGGCGGCATTAAAATAAATTAAAGGAACGTTACGCCAAGAAGGACACCAATTAAAAAAAAAATACATAAAATGTATTACTATGATATTTACATAGGAAAATATTTGATTTACATTTACCAATCGATCGATAATCTAGTCAACCAAAAAATGTTTGGTATAATCGAACGATTCCGGCATTAAAATAGACTAGAGACCAGAAAATTTGGAAACACTCGAGCACGCAAAATTCCCAAAACCTCCCACACCCGTGCATAATGCCCTAAAAAGAGGGTGAACTCTTAACAATGAATGCGATCACATTTTCATGGATAAGAGTAAAATATAACGAAAAGTAAAATTCTTAAAAATTCAACTGAGCTGCAGACTGTATAGAATTTTCTTTTAAAGGACATATAATAAAGAAAAAACATTCACACAGCAGTTTACTCGCCGAAAATCGGGCGCCGAAAGTCAAAAAGAGAGACAAATGCCTCCAAACCGGAAAACCTTAACAAGACCCCATTATTGAAACAAGTAAGTTAAAGCCCTAACGACGTCCTCTTGGCCATGGTACTCTAGAAATTTAATCAAGTCTTATGAAATGCATGTTGTAAATAGTAACGAAGAAATAGAGAGAACAATGTATTTAAGCAATAAAACCTTCGAGTTACCTTCGACTTTCTCCATTGGATTTCCTATAACAAAAATTAAAAGAGATTAATATTTTCCTTTACCACATGAAAACTACAGCAAGATATCTTTATTTGCGTCTAAAAAAAATCTAAACAATCATCGGGTGAGCGGAAAATTCCAAATAAATTGTCCAACACCAATGTAGTGTTATCGATTATTGAAGTATATTGATTATTTATGTTATGTCATCCCTAGCCTTTATTACAGCTGATAAGTTCTAAAATATTGTTTAGTTTTAAGGAAACATGAATAAAAAGAATTAGAATTAAGAGTACCGTTAATTATGTTTAAAATAAGATGTTTTTGGAAATAAAGGACATTAAAGTTTCAAAGCCAAAACGGCCAATAACTCGGCATTGTTTTAAATGGTGTTTCCATTGTGTTTTGCGTCCACGTTTGCGTTCAAACAGCTGTTTGTGTTTATTTGTTTTTTTAGGGGTGCGAAAAATTTTAATATTTTTGTGTTGTGACATTATCATGGAGTTAAATGATATTATTTTGCTAACCGCAGTGGAAAATGAGGACCAAATGGTTTATTTTTCACTTCCGCGCCAGTCACTCCCAGCTTCTCCCCCATCTCTTTGTGTATGTGGGTGTTTTTGCGAGCACCCCTCAGGCCATCAATATTTTCCTCCCAGAGGTCCAACAAATATAGTGTTGATACTGCTGACCATTCCGTCTTTTTGAAATCTAAAATAATTGAAAAAAATAATATTTTTTAAACAAAAGCAAAAATATTAACTTACCTCCTGTTTTTTGCATTTTGGATGTTTATATTTATAATGATTAACAGCTGTTTTCATAGGGATGTGCAATTTGCGATACTGCCATTGATAGGTATGGGTGGGTTTCGACTGCAAAAATAATCGAATTTATAGTAAACGCGACTTATCGATAAACGCGTCCAATATGAACGCGACTTTTTCCCATACGTAACTGCCTATGTTTTTTGTATATGCTGTAACGCGCGTTCATCGATTTTTGGACGCGGACGTGGACGCGACCGTAGTGGAAACAGCCTATTATTTTCTACTACAGTAAGAAGCACTTATTAGAGTGTTGACAAAAAAACTGCTTTAGCGCTTTTGAGTGCACACAAGCAAATACCATTTTTATTGCCAGTGGCGTTTTTAAGCGCCGGCACAATAACCAGGCAGGCCTATAATAGAACAACAACACCAATACCATCACATGGCGATCCTGCCGGATAAAAAACATATACCAACGTAACAAAACATATACCAACGAAAGTTTTTTGCCATGCGATAAGAAGCAACAACCTCAACCTATTACATTGAGAGAGTATTTCAGTAGGCAGCACAAAATAAGAGAAGACCGCCTTACCCAGTTTCCCATTACGCAAAAGATAAAACACAGGCGCGGTGGCAGAATAGTTCATATTAGAAAAAATAACCGAATTAAAGGATACAATCAATATTGATCCACCACCACCATTGAAGCGCGCGTCACAATTGTGGCTCGAAGTTGATGCTCTGGAAGCAGAAATGAAAAACCACAACAAAATAAAAAACTCCCAATGAGTTAAACACAACACAACAAAAGAAATATATATTTTTTTTATTTATAAATAAATGAAATAATACATAAAGAAAAAGGAACAGAAATCACAATTACAAAACTATTTTATTTTTTTTTGTATTGAAATCTGAATTTTAAGAAACTTTTAAAACAAAATAAAAATTTTATTGTGTCACTGAACAAGAAAAATGAATTGCAAGAGAATATGAATGAATATCAGATTAAGATGTGTATTAAGTCGGTATAACTACATTTGAGTATTCAAATACCTGTTACCAAATAGTCGGTACCCGTTTTTGGTTGGCATTGCCAGACTGCCGTTGAATTTTGAAAATATAGCGGTGTTCGCACCTTATGATATTTTATTTTTTTTTAATTTGAAATACTTTTGTATGTATATATTTTTACTAGACATTAAGTATTAATGGAATCAATCGAGGAATTTGTAAATGAATTAGATAAATTGAAGTCAAATTTAAAGAAAATCAAGAATAGATCTTTCATAGCCGAGTATGAACATAGTAAATTTGAGAGGTTAGAGTCTTTAAATGATAAGGTGAATGCGATAGTTGGTGAATCAAAATTAGAAAATAATATACTTTTATTGCGATTTAATGAACTTCGTATTGAACTGGACGAAATTTTGAAAAATTTAAATATTAAGGAAGAAACTCGGGCAATATAACAAAAATGGCTCAATTTGACATATCAGTGGTAGGTAAAAACCTGCAAGTATTTAAGGGTTCATATAAGTTCTTGGAAGATTTTATTACGCAGTCAGAGTTGCTGCATGATTTATTGAGAGAGGAAGACAGAGAAATATTCATTAAGTACGTCTACAATTTTTAACTTTCGGCAAAGGTGCGCGGCATTTTGGGACGAACGTAGTCGGCTCAGTCAAAGGAAGGTTTGGAGACGGCTTATTCAAACCCCAGAACATTGCAACAAGTTTTAACAGAGTTAGGAACTGTAGAGCAGGGGGGCTCGGACATAGCAGAATTTAGAGAAAAAATTCTAATCTCTCTGATCAACTAAGTGTTTTTGAAATAGGTGCATTGAAAAGCCCGTCTCAAGGCGTAGGAGTTGAATACCGACCGCTTTTGTTGGCGAATATACCAGCTGATATGAAGCTGTGCAGAGGTGTACGACAGCAGAAAAGAGCATGAATTTACAGAGTAAGAATTTGTTTCCGGTTCATAGAACTCAAGATAGAAATAGATACGATAACAATTACAGATACAATAACAGATACGATAACAGATACGATAACCGATACAATAACCGGTACGATAACAGATACGAAAGCAATGGTATAAGCAGCAGAGGTCATGCTAACCGAAATTATCAGCCCGGGAGCAAAAGCTGCAGAGGTAATGGATTTGGCACCAGTCCAAATTACTCGCAAAGGAATAATACCAATTTTAGCAACTTCAAAAATAGGAATTATAACTCGAGTGATAGGAACCGAACAAACTATGAAAGAAGCGGAAATTTTAGAGCTTTACCATATACTGGCTATCAGGTAAACTCCGGCGGATAGACGGATAACGGAAGACGTTATCAAGGGGGCCCAAGATTAAGAATATTTGAGAGGGAATTTAAGATTTTTGATTGATACAGGCGCAGACATTTCGATTTGTAAAATGCAAGAGTCTATGAAAATTAATGCGAAAGATACTGCAAGATTAACGGGGATAGCACAAGAGGCTGTACAGTGCATAAAAACTTCGAGATTGGAATTAGCCACTGAAGCTGTGCAGATAAAGCACGATTTTTATATTGTTGACAATGACTTCCCAATATTAACAGACGGAATAATCGGTAGAGATATTTTAACAAAGTACATGTGCAGAATAGATTTTGAAACATACATGATAGCGTTTAATATCGATGGTAGGGATGTTATATTACCGATGGACTCTAGAGTAGTACGCGAGGAAAGCATAGTGTTGAATAAGGAATTGGAAGATGGTGTTTTTTTGGACAATTGTTTAATACCAGCTCACGATATAGTTCATGTCAAGCTTTTGAATGCTACAGATAAAGTAGTAGTAATGAATAATTTAGATTTAGAAACACATCCGTTGAAAGAATACTATATGTGCCACACCAATGGGGAAATATCAAGAGATGGTGCAAGGCTAGACACATTGTTAGGAAGTTTAGACGTTGGGACAGAAGTTCCAGAAGCGAGAGAATCTATTATGGAAATATTTAGGGAATATCAAGATATTTTCCATTTACCGAGCGAAAAGTTGAGCGTTAATAATTTTTATACACAAGAGATACAAACTACAGATTCAACACCTGTATATATTAAGAATTATAGGCTTCCACATACGCAAGTGGAAGAGATAAAAACCAGGTTAAGCACTTGTTAGACGATGACATAATCGAGCATTCACCATTATTGGTAGTACCGCAGATGATAGTAAGAAATGGCGTTTAGTGGTAGATTTAAGGAGAGTGAATACTAAAATCATCAATGATAAATTTCCATTAACAAGGATTGAAGAAGCGTTAGACAAGCTTGGTAGAGGGAAATATTTTTCGAATCTAGACATCACTAGCTCCTTCCATCAATTAAATATACATGAAGATTCACGTCCAATCACGGCCTTTTCGACAGTGAATGGTCACTTTCAATTTAAGCGTTTGCCATTTGCGCTAAAGATCTCATCAAACAGCTTTCAAAGGATGTTGACGATCGCATTGAGTGGTTTGGATGCAGCAGCATTTCTTTATGTTTGGCACACCATAACGACAATTTAGTTAATGTATTCCAAAGATTGAGAAGATTCAATTCGAAGCTGAATGCTAATAAATGCAGTTTTTTAAAACCAGAGGTTATTTACCTTGGGCATTTAATAACTGACAAGGGGGTAAGAACGGATCCAGCCAAAGATCAGGCTATAAAGAATTATCCAGTTCCAACAAATAAAGATGAATTTAGAAGATTTGTAGCGTTCTGTAACTACTACAGGCGTTTTATACCGAGGTTCGCTGATATAGCGAAGAGTTTAAACGACATGCAAAAGAAAAATAAGACATTTGTGTGAAGCCAAGAGTGCTACAATGCATTTGATACCCTAAAAGATCGATTATTGAAACCTCCCATACTTCAATATCCAAATTTTACAAAGCCTTTCCTTTTAACAACGGATGCTACTAATTATGCTCTTGGAGCAGTTTTATCCCAAGGAGAGACTGGTTCTGATTTACCAATTTCGTACGCTAGCACGACCTTGTCTAAGCATGATTTGAATAAACCCGTGATAGAGAAAGAGTTACTTGTCATTCATTGGGGAATCAATTTCTTTAGGTCATATCTTTATGGTAGACAATTTTTAGTTATCACAGAACATAGAGCTTTGTTCTCCATATTTACACACAGAAACCCATCTTCAAAAATTACTCGTATAAGAATGGATCTATGCGATTACGATTTTGAAATAATTTACAAGAAAGGCAGGATGAGTACAAATGCGGACGCTTTGTGACGAATAACCTTGAATAGTAAATCCTTGAGGGCAATGATTCCAAATAGAGCTCATGATAGAAAGCTACTAGCTATAACAAGAAGTATGCAGAAGAGACAGTTGATTGTAGAGAAGCCTAATATGAACACTGAGTACATTTCGAAACAAAATCCTAATAAAATCTTTGTTTGGAGTTGTACATCAGTAACGGACATACGAGATACAAGAAGACATAGATTTATACCCCAGGAGTGGTCGATAGATATTAATAATGATGTTGTTATTGCAAGATGCAGCGATAATCCAAAGAGCAACAAGTTGACTTTGGAGAAACTGACATCAAAAATTCATAGGTTTGGAATACGAGATAGATATAAATAATGATGTTGTTATTGCAAGATGCAGCGATAATCCAAAGAGCAACAAGTTGACTTTGGAGAAACTGACATCAAAAATTCATAGGTTTGGAATACGAGAGCTAGCTTTAAACAAGAAAGATGATATATTTAGAACTATATACGTGGAAGAATTTAAATCAGTACTTAATGAGATACAAGGAAGAAGAGAAACAATTTGAAGTTTTTATTATATGAGGAACCAAAAAGGGTAGTTTGCAGAGACAAACAATCAAAATTAATAGCTGAATATCACAACTCGCCGCATGGTGGACACTTGAGTGTCAGAAAGACTACGCTGAAGCTAAAACAGCGTTACGTATGGAAAAATATGTGCAAAATGATAAATAAGTATATACTAAGCTGCTCACAGTGTAAAATAAACAAACAAAGCAAACATACTAAAGAACATCTTACTGTAACTGATACTCCGGAAACAAGTTTTGAAGTAGTATCTATATATACTGTAGGTCCAATGAGATTATCTAACCATTACAGATACATCCTTACGATACAGTGCGATTTGTCAAAATTTATTGTGGCGTATCCTATGGAAACTAATGAGGCGAGAACAATTGCGAAAGTTTTAGTAGAACAATTCATATTAGTTTACGGGACTTTCAAGGTTCTGAAATCGGATAGGGGAATTGAGTTTACAAACCAATTTATGTCTGAGATATATCGTTTGTTAGATATAGAACAAATATTTAGTGCACCATATCACCACGAAACTTTAGGCTCGTTAGAACGAAGTCATAGAGTGCTTAATGAATTTTTGTTGAATTTTTCCAAGAACGATGTATGGGACACCTGGATACCATATTTTACATTTGCGTGTAATAATACACCACATGTCGACACTGGATACTCTCCATATGAGTTAATATTTGGTAAATTGCCCTACTTGCCTAGTGATGAAATAAGAAATGGAAAGATATTTTACAACATTGATGATTATGCCAATGACTTGAAACAAAGATTAAAATTTTCTCTAGGGAAAACGAAGGAATATTTAGAAAATGCTAAACAAAGAGAGTAGTCCGAGATGAGAACTCAAACCCGCTTAATTTGTGTGTGGGGGATCTTGTCCTCTTAAGAGTCATGAATAGAAAGAAAAACCATTAACCATATCATGGACCATATAGAATAGTCGCAAGAGAAAGGGTTAACTCCTTAATAGATATAGAAGGAAAAGTAAAGAAATACCATAATAATATGTTGAAGAAACGGGATTTATTTTGAAAATTACTAAGATATTTACATTAAGAATAGGTTTATTAAATTTAGTATAAGTATATTTATAAATTAAGATTGTAAAATAATTTTTAATGTAAATAAAAATTATTTTTTTTAAAGGGGGAGGGTGTAGTGTTATCGATTATTGAAGTATATTGATTGTTTATGTTATGTCATCCCTAGCCTTAATTACAGCTAATCGACAGCTGATTAGTTCTAAAATATTGTTTAGTTTTAAGGATACGTGAATAAAAAGAATTAGGATTAAGAGCACCGTTAATTATGTATGGAAATAAAGGACATTAAAGTTTCAAAGTCAAAACTGACAATAACTCGGCATTGTTTTATTTTCTACTACAGTAAGAAGCACTAATTAGAGTGTTGACAAAAAAAACTGCTTTAGCGATTTTGAGTGCTCTCAAGCAAATACCCTTTTTATTGCCAGTGGCGTTTTTAAGAGCCGGCACAATAACCAGACAGGCCTACAATAGAACAACAACACCAATACCATCACATGGCGATCCTGCCGGATAAAAAACATATACCAACGTAACAAAACATATACCAACTAAAGTTTTTTGCCATGCGATAAGAAGCAACAACCTCAACCTATTACATTGAGAGAGTATTTCAGTAGGCAGCACAAAATAAGAGAAGACCGCCTTACCCAGTTTCCCATTACGCAAAAGATAAAACACAGGCGCGGTGGCAGAATAGTTCATATTAGAAAAAATAGCCGAATTAAAAGATACAATCAATATTGATCCACCACCACCATTGAAGCGCGCGTCACAATTGTGTGCTCTGGAAGCAGAAATGAAAAACCACAACAAAATAAAAAACTCCCAATGAGTTAAACACAACACAACAAAAGAAATATATATTTTTTTTATTTATAAATAAATGAAATAATACATAAAGAAAAAGGAACAGAAATCACAATTACAAAACTATTTTTTTTTTTTTTTTTGTATTGAAATCTGAATTTTAAGAAACTTTTAAAACAAAATAAAAATTTTATTGTGTCACTGAACAAGAAAAATGAATTGCAAGAGAATATAAATGAATATCAGATTAAGATGTGTATTAAGTCGGTATAACTACATTTGAGTATACAAATACCTGTTACCAAATAGTCGGTACCCGTTTTTGGTTGGCATTGCCAGACTGCCGTTGAATTTTGAAAATATAGCGGTGTTCGCACCTTATGATATTTTTTTTTTTTTTTAATTTGAAATACTTTTGTATGTATATATTTTACTAGACATTAAGTATTAATGGAATCAATCGAGGAATTTGTAAATGAATTAGATAAATTGAAGTCAAATTTAAAGAAAATCAAGAATAGATCTTTCATAGCCGAGTATGTACATAGTAAATTTGAGAGGTTAGAGTCTTTAAATGATAACGTGAATGCGATAGTTGGTGAATCAAAATTAGAAAATAATATACTTTTATTGCGATTTAATGAACTTCGTGTTGAACTGGACGAAATTTTGAAAAATTTAAATATTAAAGAAGAAACTCGGGCAATATAACAAAAATGGCTCAATTTGACATATCAGTGGTAGGTAAAAACCTGCAAGTATTTAAGGGTTCATATAAGTTCTTGGAAGATTTTATTACGCAGTCAGAGTTGCTGCATGATTTATTGAGAGAGAAAGACAGAGAAATATTCATTAAGTACGTCTACAATTTTAAACTTTCGGCAAAGGTGCGCGGCATTTTGGGTCGTTTTTATAAACCGACTACGTTCGCTCAGTCAAAGGAAGGTTTGGAGACGGCTTATTCAAACCCCAGAACATTGCAACAAGTTTTAACAGAGTTAGGAACTGTAGAGCAGGGGGGCTCGGACATAGCAGAATTTAGAGAAAAAAAATTTAATCTCTCTGATCAACTAAGTGTTTTTGAAATAGATGCATTGAAAAGCCCGTCTCAAGGCGTAGGAGTTGAATACCGACCGCTTTTGTTGGCGAATATACCAGCAACTGTGAGTGAAGCTGTGCAGAGGTGTACGACAGCAGAAAAGAGCATGAATTTACAGAGTAAGAATTTGTTTCCGGTTCATAGAACTCAAGATAGAAATAGATACGATAACAATTACAGATACAATAACAGATACGATAACAGATACGATAACCGATACAATAACCGGTACGATAACAGATACGAAAGCAATGGTATAAGCAGCAGAGGTCATGCTAACCGAAATTATCAGCCCGGGAGCAAAAGCTGCAGAGGTAATGGATTTGGCACCAGTCCAAATTACTCGCAAAGGAATAATACCAATTTTAGCAACTTCAAAAATAGGAATTATAACTCGAGTGATAGGAACCGAACAAACTATGAAAGACGCGGAAATTTTAGAGCTTTACCATATGCTGGCTATCAGGTAAACTCCGGCGGATAGACGGATAACGGAAGACGTTATCAAGGGGGCCCAAGATTAAGAATATTTAATTTAACGGCGAATTCCAATGCCTACATTACTTTGAAATGCACGAATGTGAGAGGGAACTTAATATTTTTGATTGATACAGGCGCAGACATTTCGATTTGTAAAATGCAAGAGTCTATGAAAATTAATGCGAAAGATACTGCAAGATTAACGGGGATAGCACAAGAGGCTGTACAGTGCATAAAAACTTCGAGATTGGAATTAGCCACTGAAGCTGTGCAGATAAAGCACGATTTTTATATTGTTGACAATGAATTCCCAATATTAACAGACGGAATAATCGGTAGAGATATTTTAACAAAGTACATGTGCAGAATAGATATTGAAACATACATGATAGCGTTTAATATCGATGGTAGGGATGTTATATTACCGATGGACTCTAGAGTAGTACGCGAGGAAAGCATAGTGTTGAATAAGGAATTGGAAGATGGTGTTTTTTTGGACAATTGTTTAATACCAGCTCACGGTATAGTTCATGTCAAGCTTTTGAATGCTACAGATAAGGTAGTAGTAATGAATAATTTAGGTTTAGAAACACATCCGTTGAAAGAATACTATATGTGCCACACCAATGGGGAAATATCAAGAGATGGTGCAAGGCTAGACACATTGTTAGGAAGTTTAGACGTTGGGACAGAAGTTCCAGAAGCGAGAGAATCTATTATGGAAATATTTAGGGAATATTAAGATATTTTCCATTTACCGAGCGAAAAGTTGAGCGTTAATAACTTTTATACACAAGAGATACAAACTACAGATTCAACACCTGTATATATTAAGAATTATAGGCTTCCACATACGCAAGTGGAAGAGATAAAGAACCAGGTTGAGCACTTGTTAGACGATGACATAATCGAGCATTCACCATTAGTAAGAAATGGCGTTTAGTGGTAGATTTTAGGAGAGTGAATACTAAAATCATCAATGATAAATTTCCATTAACAAGGATTGAAGAAGTGTTAGATAAGCTTGGTAGAGCGAAATATTTTTCGACTCTAGACATCACTAGCTCCTTCCATCAAATAAATCTACATGAAGATTCACGTCCAATCACGGCCTTTTCGACAGTGAATGGTCACTTTCAATTTAAGCGTTTGCCATTTGCGCTAAAGATCTTATCAAACAGCTTTCAAAGGATGTTGACGATCGCATTGAGTGGTTTGGATGCAGCAGCTTTTCTTTATGTTGATGACATTACTGTCTTTGGATGCAGTTTGGCACACCATAACGACAATTTAGTTAATGTATTCCAAAGATTGAGAAGATTCAATTCGAAGCTGAATGCTAATAAATGCAGTTTTTTAAAACCAGAGGTTATTTACCTTGGGCATTTAATAACTGACAAGGGGGTAAGAACGGATCCAGCCAAAGATCAGGCTATAAAGAATTATCCAGTTCCAACAAATAAAGATGAAGTTAGAAGATTTGTAGCGTTCTGTAACTACTACAGGCGTTTTATACCGAGGTTCGCTGATATAGCGAAGAGTTTAAACGACATGCAAAAGAAAAATAAGACATTTGTGTGAAGCCAAGAGTGCTACAATGCATTTGATACCCTAAAAGATCGATTATTGAAACCTCCCATACTTCAATATCCAAATTTTACAAAGCCTTTCCTTTTAACAACGGATGCTTCTAATAATGCTCTTGGAGCAGTTTTATCCCAAGGAGAGACTGGTTCTGATTTACCAATTGCGTACGCCAGCACGACCTTGTCTAAGCATGATTTGAATAAACCCGTGATAGAGAAAGAGTTACTTGCCATTCATTGGGGAATCAATTTCTTTAGGCCATATCTTTATGGTAGACAATTTTTAGTTATCACAGAACATAGAGCTTTGTTCTCCATATTTACACACAGAAACCCATCTTCAAAAATTACTCGTATAAGAATGGATCTATGCGATTACGATTTTGAAATAATTTACAAGAAAGGCAGGATGAGTACAAATGCGGACGCTTTGTGACGAATAACCTTGAATAGTAAATCCTTGAGGGCAATGATTCCAAATAGAGCTCATGATAGAAAGATACTAGCTATAACAAGAAGTATGCAGAAGAGACAGTTGATTGTAGAGAAGCCTAATATGAACACTGAGTACATTTCGAAACAAAATCCTAATAAAATCTTTGTTTGGAGTTGTACATCAGTAACGGACATACGAGATACAAGAAGACATAGATTTATACCCCAGGAGGATGAGAGAAAGTGGTCGATAGATATTAATAATGATGTTGTTATTGCAAGATGCAGCGATAATCCAAAGAGCAACAAGTTGACTTTGGAGAAACTGACATCAAAAATTCATAGGTTTGGAATACGAGAGCTAGCTTTAAACAAGAAAGATGATATATTTAGAACTATATACGTGGAAGAATTTAAATCAGTACTTAATGAGATACAAGGAAGAAGAGAAACAATTTGAAGTTTTTATTATATGAGGAACCAAAAAGGGTAGTTTGCAGAGACAAACAATCAAAATTAATAGCTGAATATCACAACTCGCCGCATGGTGGACACTTGAGTGTCAGAAAGACTACGCTGAAGCTAAAACAGCGTTACGTATGGAAAAATATGTGCAAAATGATAAATAAGTATATACTAAGCTGCTCACAGTGTAAAATAAACAAACAAAGCAAACATACTAAAGAACATCTTACTGTAACTGATACTCCGGAAACAAGTTTTGAAGTAGTATCTATATATACTGTAGGTCCAATGAGATTATCTAACCATTACAGTGGCGTATCCTATGGAAACTAATGAGGCGAGAACAATTGCGAAAGTTTTAGTAGAACAATTCATATTAGTTTACGGGACTTTCAAGGTTCTGAAATCGGATAGGGGAATTGAGTTTACAAACCAATTTATGTCTGAGATATATCGTTTGTTAGATATAGAACAAATATTTAGTGCACCATATCACCACGAAACTTTAGGCTCGTTAGAACGAAGTCATAGAGTGCTTAATGAATTTTTGTTGAATTTTTCCAAGAACGATGTATGGGACACCTGGATACCATATTTTACATTTGCGTGTAATAATACACCACATGTCGACACTGGATACTCTCCATATGAGTTAATATTTGGTAAATTGCCCTACTTGCCTAGTGATGAAATAAGAAATGGAAAGATATTTTACAACATTGATGATTATGCCAATGACTTGAAACAAAGATTAAAATTTTCTCTAGGGAAAACGAAGGAATATTTAGAAAATGCTAAAAAAAGAGAGTAGTCCGAGATGAGAACTCAAACCCGCTTAATTTGTGTGTGGGGGATCTTGTCCTCTTAAGAGTCATGAATAGAAAGAAAAACCATTAACCATATCATGGACCATATAGAATAGTTGCAAGAGAAAGGGTTAACTCCTTAATAGATATAGAAGGAAAAGTAAAGAAATACCATAATAATATGTTGAAGAAACGGGATTTATTTTGAAAATTACTAAGATATTTACATTAAGAATAGGTTTATTAAATTTAGTATAAGTATATTTATAAATTAAGATTGTAAAATAATTTTTAATGTAAATAAAAATTATTTTTTTTAAAGGGGGAGGGTGTAGTGTTATCGATTATTGAAGTATATTGATTGTTTATGTTATGTCATCCCTAGCCTTAATTACAGCTAATCGACAGCTGATTAGTTCTAAAATATTGTTTAGTTTTAAGGATACGTGAATAAAAAGAATTAGAATTAAGAGCACCGTTAATTATGTATGGAAATAAAGGACATTAAAGTTTTAAAGTCAAAACTGACAATAACTCGGCATTGTTTTATTTTCTACTACAGTAAGAAGCACTAATTAGAGTGTTGACAAAAAAACTGCTTTAGCGATTTTGAGTGCTCTCAAGCAAATACCCTTTTTATTGCCAGTGGCGTTTTTAAGAGCCGGCACAATAACCAGACAGGCCTACAATAGAACAACAACACCAATACCATCACATGGCGATCCTGCCGGATAAAAAACATATACCAACGTAACAAAACATATACCAACTAAAGTTTTTTGCCATGCGATAAGAAGCAACAACCTCAACCTATTACATTGAGAGAGTATTTCAGTAGGCAGCACAAAATAAGAGAAGACCGCCTTACCCAGTTTCCCATTACGCAAAAGATAAAACACAGGCGCGGTGGCAGAATAGTTCATATTAGAAAAAATAGCCGAATTAAAAGATACAATCAATATTGATCCACCACCACCATTGAAGCGCGCGTCACAATTGTGTGCTCTGGAAGCAGAAATGAAAAACCACAACAAAATAAAAAACTCCCAATGAGTTAAACACAACACAACAAAAGAAATATATATTTTTTTTATTTATAAATAAATGAAATAATACATAAAGAAAAAGGAACAGAAATCACAATTACAAAACTATTTTTTTTTTTTTTTGTATTGAAATCTGAATTTTAAGAAACTTTTAAAACAAAATAAAAATTTTATTGTGTCACTGAACAAGAAAAATGAATTGCAAGAGAATATAAATGAATATCAGATTAAGATGTGTATTAAGTCGGTATAACTACATTTGAGTATACAAATACCTGTTACCAAATAGTCGGTACCCGTTTTTGGTTGGCATTGCCAGACTGCCGTTGAATTTTGAAAATATAGCGGTGTTCGCACCTTATGATATTTTTTTTTTTAATTTGAAATACTTTTGTATGTATATATTTTTACTAGACATTAAGTATTAATGGAATCAATCGAGGAATTTGTAAATGAATTAGATAAATTGAAGTCAAATTTAAAGAAAATCAAGAATAGATCTTTCATAGCCGAGTATGTACATAGTAAATTTGAGAGGTTAGAGTCTTTAAATGATAACGTGAATGCGATAGTTGGTGAATCAAAATTAGAAAATAATATACTTTTATTGCGATTTAATGAACTTCGTGTTGAACTGGACGAAATTTTGAAAAATTTAAATATTAAAGAAGAAACTCGGGCAATATAACAAAAATGGCTCAATTTGACATATCAGTGGTAGGTAAAAACCTGCAAGTATTTAAGGGTTCATATAAGTTCTTGGAAGATTTTATTACGCAGTCAGAGTTGCTGCATGATTTATTGAGAGAGAAAGACAGAGAAATATTCATTAAGTACGTCTACAATTTTAAACTTTCGGCAAAGGTGCGCGGCATTTTGGGTCGTTTTTATAAACCGACTACGTTCGCTCAGTCAAAGGAAGGTTTGGAGACGGCTTATTCAAACCCCAGAACATTGCAACAAGTTTTAACAGAGTTAGGAACTGTAGAGCAGGGGGGCTCGGACATAGCAGAATTTAGAGAAAAAAAATTTAATCTCTCTGATCAACTAAGTGTTTTTGAAATAGATGCATTGAAAAGCCCGTCTCAAGGCGTAGGAGTTGAATACCGACCGCTTTTGTTGGCGAATATACCAGCAACTGTGAGTGAAGCTGTGCAGAGGTGTACGACAGCAGAAAAGAGCATGAATTTACAGAGTAAGAATTTGTTTCCGGTTCATAGAACTCAAGATAGAAATAGATACGATAACAATTACAGATACAATAACAGATACGATAACAGATACGATAACCGATAAAATAACCGGTACGATAACAGATACGAAAGCAATGGTATAAGCAGCAGAGGTCATGCTAACCGAAATTATCAGCCCGGGAGCAAAAGCTGCAGAGGTAATGGATTTGGCACCAGTCCAAATTACTCGCAAAGGAATAATACCAATTTTAGCAACTTCAAAAATAGGAATTATAACTCGAGTGATAGGAACCGAACAAACTATGAAAGACGCGGAAATTTTAGAGCTTTACCATATGCTGGCTATCAGGTAAACTCCGGCGGATAGACGGATAACGGAAGACGTTATCAAGGGGGCCCAAGATTAAGAATATTTAATTTAACGGCGAATTCCAATGCCTACATTACTTTGAAATGCACGAATGTGAGAGGGAACTTAATATTTTTGATTGATACAGGCGCAGACATTTCGATTTGTAAAATGCAAGAGTCTATGAAAATTAATGCGAAAGATACTGCAAGATTAACGGGGATAGCACAAGAGGCTGTACAGTGCATAAAAACTTCGAGATTGGAATTAGCCACTGAAGCTGTGCAGATAAAGCACGATTTTTATATTGTTGACAATGAATTCCCAATATTAACAGACGGAATAATCGGTAGAGATATTTTAACAAAGTACATGTGCAGAATAGATATTGAAACATACATGATAGCGTTTAATATCGATGGTAGGGATGTTATATTACCGATGGACTCTAGAGTAGTACGCGAGGAAAGCATAGTGTTGAATAAGGAATTGGAAGATGGTGTTTTTTTGGACAATTGTTTAATACCAGCTCACGGTATAGTTCATGTCAAGCTTTTGAATGCTACAGATAAGGTAGTAGTAATGAATAATTTAGATTTAGAAACACATCCGTTGAAAGAATACTATATGTGCCACACCAATGGGGAAATATCAAGAGATGGTGCAAGGCTAGACACATTGTTAGGAAGTTTAGACGTTGGGACAGAAGTTCCAGAAGCGAGAGAATCTATTATGGAAATATTTAGGGAATATTAAGATATTTTCCATTTACCGAGCGAAAAGTTGAGCGTTAATAACTTTTATACACAAGAGATACAAACTACAGATTCAACACCTGTATATATTAAGAATTATAGGCTTCCACATACGCAAGTGGAAGAGATAAAGAACCAGGTTGAGCACTTGTTAGACGATGACATAATCGAGCATTCACCATTAGTAAGAAATGGCGTTTAGTGGTAGATTTTAGGAGAGTGAATACTAAAATCATCAATGATAAATTTCCATTAACAAGGATTGAAGAAATGTTAGATAAGCTTGGTAGAGCGAAATATTTTTCGACTCTAGACATCACTAGCTCCTTCCATCAAATAAATCTACATGAAGATTCAAGTCCAATCACGGCCTTTTCGACAGTGAATGGTCACTTTCAATTTAAGCGTTTGCCATTTGCGCTAAAGATCTTATCAAACAGCTTTCAAAGGATGTTGAAGATCGCATTGAGTGGTTTGGATGCAGCAGCTTTTCTTTATGTTGATGACATTACTGTCTTTGGATGCAGTTTGGCACACCATAACGACAATTTAGTTAATGTATTCCAAAGATTGAGAAGATTCAATTCGAAGCTGAATGCTAATAAATGCAGTTTTTTAAAACCAGAGGTTATTTACCTTGGGCATTTAATAACTGACAAGGGGGTAAGAACGGATCCAGCCAAAGATCAGGCTATAAAGAATTATCCAGTTCCAACAAATAAAGATGAAGTTAGAAGATTTGTAGCGTTCTGTAACTACTACAGGCGTTTTATACCGAGGTTCGCTGATATAGCGAAGAGTTTAAACGACATGCAAAAGAAAAATAAGACATTTGCGTGAAGCCAAGAGTGCTACAATGCATTTGATACCCTAAAAGATCGATTATTGAAACCTCCCATACTTCAATATCCAAATTTTACAAAGCCTTTCCTTTTAACAACGGATGCTTCTAATAATGCTCTTGGAGCAGTTTTATCCCAAGGAGAGACTGGTTCTGATTTACCAATTGCGTACGCCAGCACGATCTTGTCTAAGCATGATTTGAATAAACCCGTGATAGAGAAAGAGTTACTTGCCATTCATTGGGGAATCAATTTCTTTAGGCCATATCTTTATGGTAGACAATTTTTAGTTATCACAGAACATAGAGCTTTGTTCTCCATATTTACACACAGAAACCCATCTTCAAAAATTACTCGTATAAGAATGGATCTATGCGATTACGATTTTGAAATAATTTACAAGATAGGCAGGATGAGTACAAATGCGGACGCTTTGTGACGAATAACCTTGAATAGTAAATCCTTGAGGGCAATGATTCCAAATAGAGCTCATGATAGAAAGATACTAGCTATAACAAGAAGTATGCAGAAGAGACAGTTGATTGTAGAGAAGCCTAATATGAACACTGAGTACATTTCGAAACAAAATCCTAATAAAATCTTTGTTTGGAGTTGTACATCAGTAACGGACATACGAGATACAAGAAGACATAGATTTATACCCCAGGAGGATGAGAGAAAGTGGTCGATAGATATTAATAATGATGTTGTTATTGCAAGATGCAGCGATAATCCAAAGAGCAACAAGTTGACTTTGGAGAAACTGACATCAAAAATGCATAGGTTTGGAATACGAGATAGATATAAATAATGATGTTGTTATTGCAAGATGCAGCGATAATCCAAAGAGCAACAAGTTGACTTTGGAGAAACTGACATCAAAAATTCATAGGTTTGGAATACGTGAGCTAGCTTTAAACAAGAAAGATGATATATTTAGAACTATATACGTGGAAGAATTTAAATCAGTACTTAATGAGATACAAGGAAGAAGAGAAACAATTTGAAGTTTTTATTATATGAGGAACCAAAAAGGGTAGTTTGCAGAGACAAACAATCAAAATTAATAGCTGAATATCACAACTCGCCGCATGGTGGACACTTGGTTGTCAGAAAGACTACGCTGAAGCTAAAACAGAGTTACGTATGGAAAAATATGTGCAAAATGATAAAGAAGTATATACTAAGCTGCTCACAGTGTAAAATAAACAAACAAAGCAAACATACTAAAGAACATCTTACTGTAACTGATACTCCGGAAACAAGTTTTGAAGTAGTATCTATATATACTGTAGGTCCAATGAGATTATCTAACCATTACAGTGGCGTATCCTATGGAAACTAATGAGGCGAGAACAATTGCGAAAGTTTTAGTAGAACAATTCATATTAGTTTACGGGACTTTCAAGGTTCTGAAATCGGATAGGGGAATTGAGTTTACAAACCAATTTATGTCTGAGATATATCGTTTGTTAGATATAGAACAAATATTTAGTGCACCATATCACCACGAAACTTTAGGCTCGTTAGAACGAAGTCATAGAGTGCTTAATGAATTTTTGTTGAATTTTTCCAAGAACGATGTATGGGAAACCTGGATACCATATTTTACATTTGCGTATAATAATACACCACATGTCGACACTGGATACTCTCCATATGAGTTAATATTTGGTAAATTGCCCTACTTGCCTAGTGATGAAATAAGAAATGGAAAGATATTTTACAACATTGATGATTATGCCAATGACTTGAAACAAATATTAAAATTTTCTCTAGGGAAAACGAAGGAATATTTAGAAAATGCTAAAAAAAAGAGAGTAGTCCGAGATGAGAACTCAAACCCGCTTAATTTGTGTGTGGGGGATCTTGTCCTCTTAAGAGTCTTGAATAGAAAGAAAAACCATTCACCATATCATGGACCATATAGAATAGTCGCAAGAGAAAGGGTTAACTCCTTAATAGATATAGAAGGAAAAGTAAAGAAATACCATAATAATATGTTGAAGAAACGGGATTTATTTTGAAAATTACTAAGATATTTACATTAAGAATAGGTTTATTAAATTTAGTATAAGTTTATTAATAAATTAAGATTGTAAAATAATTTTTAATGTAAATAAAAATTATTTTTTTTAAAGGGGGAGGGTGTAGTGTTATCGATTATTGAAGTATATTGATTGTTTATGTTATGTCATCCCTAGCCTTAATTACAGCTAATCGACAGCTGATTAGTTCTAAAATATTGTTTAGTTTTAAGGATACATGAAAAAAAGGATTAGAATTAAGAGCACCGTTAATTATGTTTAAAATAAGATGTTTTTGGAAATAAAGGACATTAAAGTTTTAAAGTCAAAACTGCCAATAACTCGGCATTGTTTTATTTTCTACTACAGTAAGAAGCACTAATTAGAGTGTTGACAAAAAAAAACTGCTTTAGCGCTTTTGAGTGCTCTCAAGCAAATACCCTTTTTATTGCCAGTGGCGTTTTTAAGCGCCGGCACAATAACCAGGCAGGCCTACAATCCCTGTAGGAAATGTCTGTACCGAAACAGTACTGATTCACTATAGACTTTGTCACCAGTACTACTGACCGTTCATATCCCAGACAATGCTCTATACTGTTGACATTCACCATGTGCTTGTCATTGAGAATCCACTAGTGACATTAGAACTATTGACTAGGTGGTTCTACGGGTACCACATGGAGGCATTAGAACCAGTGATTCAGTAGTACATTGTAGTAATTTTGTCTACATTTTTGGAGACGTTGGAACCAGTGATTCAGTACTACATTTTCATAATTATTGTCTACACTTTCGGAAATACTATTGGGTGGAGTATAATTAAAATCAGATGAGTTTGTTTTATTAAAATTATATGATTTATTAAATTAATCCATAGTAAAAAAGGTACATTAATCCATAGTAAAAAAGGTACAGGTTTTACTTTCCAGTCTTTTGGTGTCTTAAATTTAATGATTATTTATATTATTTTCACAAAATTGTTTATATTATTTTCACAACCTTGTACTGTTTTTTTACTAGTCTTTTATAATTTCGTTTACTCATTTTATACACTTTTCTGTACCTTTTAATTTAACACTTTTAATTTTGCGTGCATGCACGTGTTATTTCTGCAAAACAAAACTAAAGAATAAAACAATCAAGAAGAAGATCAGCGTTGCAGCTGTCAAAAATTTCTCTACCCATCAAAGACAAAAAAAAACAAATGTAGACGCTTCGTTGACAATGTCACCAAAAAGTCAACCAAAATAGTCGACAAAAGTGGTGACATGGAGACACATGACGCCTAATTTCCTTCAGGGATAGAACAAACACACCAATACCATCACAACCAGACTACAACACAAACGCACTGCACCTTTCAAACGTTCAACAAGGTCGCAAGCACACTTTTCACATACATTCAAATCAAGTACATCCCTACTTGAAAATCGAAGCGTTGCAACAAATTGTCACACTTAAAATTCTAAAGATATGGTTCATTAAAATAGTGACAATTATACGCATATTCAAAATCAAAGCAATGTTTTGTATAGATCGGTTAACGAGCAGAGACTTAGTCGGTAGCACAGATAATGGTGTTGATAAGCCGCCCACAACATTGGAGAAACTTCCGTCTACCAGATGGGATTGTAATTGCTTTAAATTCGCTGACTTACTTTTCCTTCTCTTTATAACAAACAACACCAAACCTGATCTTTTAACCTTGTAAAGTAATTCCTCATTCCAAAATAAAAAATAATTACAACCGCTGAAATACCACACACAAAGCAACAGTGGGAAAAGAATCATGGGAAAAGAACTCACTCGATATTTAATCACACCCCCAATATCGGACTTTACATAAGATCGAAGCAAATAAAAGGGGGTTTCATCACGTGCCAAAGCTAATAAAAATGAATTACCTTGGACAATCTGAAAACTCGAAGGGATTTCCTATATTAAAAAAAAAGATGGGTTCTTATGGTACTTTTTCACATGAAAACGCAAGATATCTTCATATGCGGCAGTCTAGTGAAAATCTAAACAATCGCCGTGTTAACGGCAAATATTAATGAAATTGTCCCACACCAGAATAGCACACACGCACGCACTGAACAGCCATAATTTCTACATACATACATTCAAAATCAAGTACATCCCCACTAGAAAATCAAAAACATGTAGACGAAACATTCCAAAGAAAGGCTCAGAACTCTAACGAACTCGAGCAAAGAGAAATTGTCGATCGCTGAAATAAACACAAAGCATGGTAAAAGGGGTCAGACAGCAAAGACAGGGTTCATAAAAACAATGACGACAAAACATGCGAACTCGTACAACACTAAAACGAAAATTCAAAAACAATAACTTGAATACTTCTAAACTCAGAAAATTGACGAATTTGAACAAAGAGAAATTAATGATCGCTAAATACCACATACATATACAAGCACCGTGTTGACGGAAATATTCCAAAGTAAGGCTCAGAACTATGACGATCGCTGAAGTAATGTACGCACTCTATATTTAAGCACACACCATATCAAATAAAAAAGGGTCACATCATGTCCACCATACACAAGCTAATAATAATTTGACAACGTTCCACTATTTAAAGTTATAGCGGAGGGAGAGGAATGCATACAGACGCTTGAAGATAGAGAACAACAGGAGATTGCAAGAACTAAGCTCACATCATTAATAGACGACCACTTGCACAAAAACAAACTCAGTAGGAAAGATAAACAAATAATTGACACAGTGGGACAGACAAGAAAATATCTGAAGGAAAACGATGACATATTGATACTGAGTGCGGATAAAGGAGGGAAAACAGTTGCCTTATTTAAAAATGACTAAAAGGAGAAAATGACGGTACTACTTAGAGACATGTGCACCTATAAGAGACTAAAAAGGGATCCAACGTCCACCTTACAAAACAAAAACAACAGATTAGTGGACAAATTATACAACTTGGGAATAATAGACATGAACAGCAAAAATCACTTGACAAATAAGACAACGAATGCCCCCAGAATTTACGGACTCCCAAAGATACACAAAAATGGTACTCCTCTAAGGCCCATATGCTCTTCAATAAACTCCCCTGGATATGGGCTCTGTAAATATTTAGTTGGGATTTTAAAGAACTTGACGAAGGAATCGAAATACAACGTAAGGGATTCCAAGCATTTCAAAAGTAAAATTGACGAAATATGTATTAATGATGATGAGGTTTCAGTTTCTTTTGATGTTATCTCTTTATTTCCAAGCATTCCAGTAAATTGCGCAATCAAAACAATTGAACAGAAATGGGACACTATAAGGGAATTTACAAATATTACAAAGGAACTTTTTTTTTAGAGTTGGTGGCATTTTGCATTAAGGAGACTAGGTATTTTAAATATGATGAAAAGATATACGAGCAGCGAAAAGGGATGCCTATGGGTTCTCCAGCATCCCCAGTAATAGCCGACATAGTTATGGAAGAGCTTCTAGACACCTCACTAGACAAGATGACATACAAACCCAAATTATTAACGAAATATGTGGACGATCTCTTTGGAATTTTTAAGAAAAAAGAAATTAAGAACACTCTGGATGTACTCAACTCATTTAACAGACAAATACAGTTTACAATGGAGATGGAACAGGGCGGAAAATTACCATATTTAGATTCAATAGTTTGTCGACAAGGTCAGTTACTAAAATTAGATTGGTACCAAAAACCTACAGCTTCTGGCAGACTTATTAACTTTAGTTCAAAACATCCTAGACGAGTAATTATTAATACAGCGACTAACTTCATCAATAGAATTTTAGATATTAGCGACATAGAGTTTCACAAACACAATTTAGTAAAAATTAGATCCATTTTAAGGCAAAATGACTTCCCACACAAGACTATCACAGACCTACTAAACAAATGGAAATCAAAATCCAATTTCTCAGCTGTCATCGCAGAACCTGTAACAAAAATATACAAACCAACAACATATATACCGGGTTTTTCAGAAAGGCTTAGCCATTCCAACATTTATAACAAAGACAAATATCAACTTGCACTAAAGACACACAGTACAGTAAACAGTTTATTTAGCAAGACAAAATCTCGAATAAATAACGAAGATAAATCAGACGTTGTATACCAAATAAAGTGCAATGGTGACAAGTCCGACATATGCCAAAAGGTATATGTCGACACTACTAAAACCAAACTTAAGACAAGAATTTCGTCCCACAAATCTGACCTAAAAGCCGTATATAGGCCCATAGAACAAAAGACCGCACTTGCGGCCCACTGTACATTGACTGGACATAAGCCTGACTTTATAGAAGAAGATACTCTCTCGAAATGCTTAACATTATTGACGTACCTAATGAGAAGAGAATTAATAACAAAACGGACACAGATAGGATCGCACACATATATAGAAATGTGGTGCATAAGCACAGACGCAAGCTGAAGAGTAACACTAATATCAGTTGACAGCGATAATCAGACGGACGACATTGTTTTGTTAATGTAATTATTTTTCAAATATTGTGTTAATGTTTTGTTTATTAAATGTAATCATGTTTTGTATATTTTGTCAGTGACAACCCCTAAAGATGATTGACGAATTCAATCGAAATATTGGGATAAATAAAAATTAAACAACACATAGAACAACGAGTTTAAATAAATGACCTCAAGCCGAAAAATAATTTTATAAAATAACAACACCAAAGGTCAACTATTCACTTACAACATAATTTATTATCTAAGACTATCTGAAAACTACATAAGATTTCCCTAAACCCAAATAAGAAAAGAGGTCACATCACGTACTCATATCCAAGCTAATAAAAAAATAATTATGTGGGACTATCTATAAAACTACATAGGAGATCCTATACCCAAATAAAAAAGGGTCACATCACGTACTCATATCCAAGGTAATAAATATTAATTATCTTGGACTATCTGAAAACCACATTGGATTTTCCTATAACCAAATAAAAAAGTCACTCCTATCAAAGATAATAAAAATTAATTATATTGGATTCTCTATATCAAAGCTCATTAAACTTGATTAATGTGCTTTGACAAGGAGAAAATGACGGTACTACTTAGAGACATGTGCACCTATAAGAGACTAAAAAGGGATCCAACGTCCACCTTACAAAACAAAAACAACAGATTAGTGGACAAATTATACAACTTGGGAATAATAGACATGAACAGCAAAAATCACTTGACAAATAAGACAACGAATGCCCCCAGTATTTACGGACTCCCAAAGATACACAAAGATGGTACTCCTCTAAGGCCCATATGCTCTTCAATAAACTCCCCTGGATATGGGCTCTGTAAATATTTAGTTGGGATTTTAAAGAACTTGACGAAGGAATCGAAATACAACGTAAGGGATTCCAAGCATTTCAAAAGTAAAATTGACGAAATATGTATTAATGATGATGATGTTTCAGTTTCTTTTGACGTTATCTCTTTATTTCCAAGCATTCCAGTAAATTTCGCAATCAAAACAATTGAACAGAAATAAAAAAGTCACTCCTATCAAAGATAATAAAAATTAATTATATTGGATTCTCTATATCAAAGCTCATTAAACTTGATTAATGTGCTTTGACCTGTCAATCATTATCCAGTCCCTGTATCTCCCTACTACTGTACTTTTCCAAAACTCTGTCTGGGCTATAAAAAGGTAGTTCAAAAGAAACAAAACTAAAATTTTTCCTGTGAAATAATAGCACTACTCTTTCACTTCTTTATAAAATAAAAACACAAAATTGAAAAAAAAAAATTTAAAACTATAAAAAACAATATAAAAAATGAAAAAAAACCCAAATTAAAAAAACAATGCTATCATAGCATACGCTGTCTACGAGACTTTGTAAAAGGCAAAATAATAAAAAAACAAAAAATCACACACGATAGCAGCAGTGTTCGCTCTTATTATGAGCGAGGTCACTTCATCTTTCGTTTTTGCGAACGCTTTCGCTCTCAGCAATGCGAGCGCAGCTATACTGCAGAAATAAATGGGAGTGCGTACGCTAGACGCGTAACAAAGGAAATACCGACATAGAAATTTTTATTTTGTATGGGATGCGCTATATGATTTATATTCTTTGGTATAATGCAATTTCTGTTATTTGAGAGCTCGCGATATTCAGTGCTTAAAAAATTTCGCCAAATTTATTACAAAAAAAAATATTAAAACGGTCGTTTTACATAATTTCAGCTTCAGCGGCTCAGAGTGACAATGGTCTTTGTACGCGGTATTAAAAATATTTCTTTTTTGAATTTTTTGCGGTTTTCCGTTAAATTGAAGGTGCGCTACACCTACGAACGTGTGCAGTTTTCGAAAAAAAAAATTAGTCACCCTACACTAGGCTGATCCGAAACTTAAAAATAAAACATCGATTCTATGTAAATTTGTAATTGGTGTCGATAATATTCGAATATTTAGCGCTCAGAGGGGGTAAATTTGAATTTCGAAGTGTACCTTAAAGTCGGTCTGGTCGACCGATGTTCGATTCATATCTTACATATCTTCAAACCGCCGAAGATGGAACTAAAGACGATATCTACTAAGGTGACAATAAATACGATGCTGCTTATGGAGTTTTCGAAAAATGTCTGTCAACAATAAATTGCAAATTAGATCAAAATCACGGTCAGTTGTCCTGCCGATTAATTACCAGTAGTGGCATTAGTAGGGTATCAGAACACTCAGTCTGGACTTGCGAGGGGTAAGATCTGGTATGCCCGCGTTGCAATACACTGAATCCGTGGTAGAAATTTCCGAAAGTGTTACAGCTCTTCTGGTATGCGAAAATCTTACTGATTGCAGCTCCACCTAGTATTCATTACGATATCTTTCACTGCCGCCGTTAAAGTAATTCACGGAAGAGCCACGTTTCTAGATAGGTTTAGAGCGTTATATACGAACAATTCGCGGGTAACCGATGTCGAGCGGCTATGTTATTGGTATGCAAAACAAGTGGGGAGGCGCGAAAAATTGTTTTTAGCTATCCGCTGACCCATCGAAGCTTTGTTATAGCGTGGAAAGTCTTAAGGGACACATATGATAACCCTCGAATCTTGGTTTATAACCAAATAAAGGAACTCTTTTCCCTTCCGGTAGCAGACAGTGAGACAAGCGCTGGATATGAAATCAATTCAATTCAATACGTGTCTATCCGCAATGTCCGTTCACAATGTGGCAACAGATAATTGGGATGCAATTTAAGCTATTATGTGTCAGCAACGGTTACTTAATTTTACAACGACTTTTTGGGAACAAAACGTGAGAAATAGAACCGTTCTTTTTTCGTTGAAGGATTTGGACGACTTCCTTACTGCACGAGTCTAAACCCTTATCTGTTCGTGATATAAAAGGAACCAAATCCACGAAAAAAGCTCTATGAGAAAACCTTTATGTTTCGTTATATTAGTTCTAAGCAGTTTGC
Organism: Hydrotaea diabolus; assembly: GCA_963513945.1. Lineage (NCBI taxonomy): Eukaryota > Metazoa > Arthropoda > Insecta > Diptera > Muscidae > Hydrotaea > Hydrotaea diabolus. The sequence continues at coordinate 109,712,564 of OY740716.1, read as the reverse complement.
CTATTTGAAAAGTCATTTGCTGCTTGTATGTTTGAAGTTTCGTAAGCTTTCGGTCTCATAGAGATTTTTTCTTGTAAAACGACATCATCGTTGTGTGAGTTTCCTTTTGCACTGCCATGCGTTAAAAGATAGCGGCAGTTCACGTACATGCGTTGTTTGTCTTAAGCCTCACCACACGATGCTTCACCGCGACTCTGAGCTAGCAGTAAGTGCCAACTCCGCTCTATGTTCGGGTAGTGTTCGTCACCCACCCCCTTTGTGAAATGCTTATGTCAGCCCTTCCACATCGGCTCAGGCAACTTCCGCAGCCATATATAAACAACCCTACCACATCTCACAAAATCGTTCAGTCTAGCTCGGGACAGTTATGGTAGATTTGTTTCACATCGGTATTTCATGCCCAGATCGAGCTGGAACGACGTCGAAATCGTTTGAAGTTATCAGTGCATTCCACAAATGCTACTATATCGGGTGTTTATCTATCGGAATCGGCTACGTAGAGAAACATTTTTCATTTCCTAATAGCGACACCGATGGACTCTTCATGTCACTTAGAGACAGTGGTTTCGGTGCTACCTCCTATCGCTGGGAACTTGCCATCGTTTTAAGTCCCTGCGGAATTTAGATCACGTGTACATAACTTCCATTGGGCAGACCTAAATGTTTATGACAGTCGAATGGTTGACCTCCTACTTGCTGCTGATCTGCGTCGTAATATTATTTTAGAATATACTCAGCAAGGGTTGTTAGGATCTCCCCTAGGTCCAAATACAATTTTCGAGTGGGTGATAACGGTACCGATTACCTCACTCCAGGTCAGTATTTTTGTGATCACCGCGAAGATCTCAGAATAAAATAATCTTAATAGAAATTTTCTTATATTCTGGGAGCTAGAGAAGAATCAGTGCGGAAAATGTTTTCTCCCTTTGACAAAATTTGGAAGTCCGGGGATGGCCGGCCGTTCTGTCTCGCAGGGTCGAGATCGAATGTTCTGCACCAATTTTGTCATAGCAAAGCACCTTTGCTTCGAAAACCCGACGTAAAGTCAATTTATGGCAGAGTGGTCAAGGAATATTTGGAATAGAATCAAATGAACCAATTTCCCGTCCAATCACCGATTCGACCTTATCGTGCTATTTACCGCACCACCCAGTTATTAATCTGGAGAAACAGACCACAAAGTTACTCGCCGTTTTTGACGTGTCGAATAAAACTTCTCATGTTAATAGTCTTAATGATATTCTTTACGTCGGGCCACTCTATAGTTGGACTTAGACTAGAGTTGACTCTACTTGACCCTTGCGAAGAATACTGATCAGGGATCCACCTTTCAAAATCGTCCGTGACTACGAATTGCAGACAGTGACATTTGGCGAGAAAATCGCTCCATGCTATACTATAAGAACGCTTCGGAAATTAGCTGATGAAATGAGTTCCCCCTTTGCAGCACAGACCTTATACCGGTGCATATAAGTTGATGACGTTTTAGCAGTGGCTCATGATGTTGACTTTGTGCGGCATTACATATGTTCTATTTCGCCCTTGGCCCACTCGGACGAAAATCTAGGTAAAAAGCGAGAAGTATATTGTACGATGGCTTAGCTGTTTGACCTGGTGGGTTTATTAGGCCCAGTAATAGTCGTTGCAAAAATAATCATACAGAAGATTAGGCTTGGGCTTGACAATATTGGTGTAGACGAAAACCGTGCGCCGTTTACCAGAATTGAGACTAATATACCCTCCACCATACAATGAAGGGTATATAAGTTTTGTCATTCTGTCTGTATCGCCTTGAAATAATATAAATATATATATATATATATATATATATATATATATATATATATATATATATATATATATATATATATATATATATATATATATATATATATATATATATTATATTATCACAGCTTATCCATGCCATTCTCAATACACCGAAGTTTTTATTTTGTTGTACATGATGTGCCAAAGATATGGACCTTATGGGGGCCACAATTGTTTTGCGTAAAAATCTCCTCGTTTAGACACTCAACACGAAGGTATACCAACCCCGCGTATGCTGTTTCTGAAGCATCCGAGAAAACATGCAGTCCGGCAGAACAATCAGGACGAAAGCAGACCCATCAAGGAATTAATTGCATTTACGTCTTGGTATGTATATAAAATTTTCCACTCAATTCTGGTAAACGGCGCAAGGCTTTCGTCTACATCAATATTGTCAAGCCTAATCTTTTGTATGATTATTTTTGCAACGGCTATTACTGGGCCTAATAAACCCACCAGGTCAAACAGCTAAGCCATCGTACATATATATATATATATATATATATATATATATATATATATATATATATATATATATATATATATATATATATATATATATATATATATATATATATATATATATATATATATACGAATATCACCCACTCGAAAATTGTATTTGGACCTAGGGGAGATCCTAACAACCCTTGCTGAGTATATTCTAAAATAATATTACGACGCAGATCAGCAGCAAGTAGGAGGTCAACCATTCGTAAAAATCTCCTCGTTTAGACACTCAACACGAAGGTATACCAACCCCGCGTATGCTGTTTCTGAAGCATCCGAGAAAACATGCAGTCCGGCAGAACAATCAGGACGAAAGCAGACCCATCAAGGAATTAATTGCATTTACGTCTTGGTATGTATATAAAATTTTCCACTCAATTCTGGTAAACGGCGCAAGGCTTTCGTCTACATCAATATTGTCAAGCCTAATCTTTTGTATGATTATTTTTGCAACGGCTATTACTGGGCCTAATAAACCCACCAGGTCAAACAGCTAAGCCATCGTACATATATATATATATATATATATATATATATATATATATATATATATATATATATATATATATATATATATATATATATATATATATATATATATATATATATATATATATATATATATATATATATATATATATATATATATATTTATATTATCACAGCTTATCCATGCCATTCTCAATACACCGAAGTTTTTATTTTGTTGTACATGATGTGCCAAAGATATGGACCTTATGGGGGCCACAATTGTTTTGCGTAAAAATCTCCTCGTTTAGACACTCAACACGAAGGTATACCAACCCCGCGTATGCTGTTTCTGAAGCATCCGAGAAAACATGCAGTCCGGCAGAACAATCAGGACGAAAGCAGACCCATAAAGGAATTAATTGCATTTACGTCTTGGTATGTATATAAAATTTTCCACTCAATTCTGGTAAACGGCGCAAGGCTTTCGTCTACATCAATATTGTCAAGCCTAATCTTTTGTATGATTATTTTTGCAACGGCTATTACTGGGCCTAATAAACCCACCAGGTCAAACAGCTAAGCCATCGTACAAAGTACTTCTCGCTTTTTTACCTAGATTTTCGTCCGAGTGGGCCAAGGGCGAAATAGAACATATGTAATGCCGCACAAAGTCAACATCATGAGCCACTGCTAAAACGTCATCAACTTATATGCACCGGCATAAGGTCTGTGCTGCAAGGGGGGAACTCATTTCATCAGCTAATTTCCGAAGCGTTCTTATAGTATAGCATGGAGCGATTTTCTCGCCAAATGTCACTGTCTGCAATTCGTAGTCACGGACGATTTTGAAAGTTGGATCCCTGATCAGTATCCTTTGCAAGGGTCAAGTAGTCTAAGTCCAACTATAGAGTGGCCCGACGTAAAGAATATCATTAAGACTATTAACATGAGAAGTTTTATTCGACACGTCAAAAACGGCGAGTAACTTCGTGGTCTGTTTCTCCAGATTAATAACTGGGTGGTGCGGTAAATAGCACGATAAGGTCGAATCGGTGATTGGACGGGAAATTGGTTCATTTGATTCTATTCCAAATATTCCTTTACCACTCTGCCATAAATTGACTTTACGTCGGGTTTTCGAAGCAAAGGTGCTTTGCTATGATCAAAGGGAGAAAACGTTTTCCGCACTGATTCTTCTCTAGCTCCCAGAATATAAGAAAATTTCTATTTAGATTATTTTATTCTGAGATCTCCGCGGTGATCACAAAAATACCGACCTGGAGTGAGGTAATCGGTACCGTTATCAGCCACTCGAAAATTGTATTTGGACCTAGGAGAGATCCTAACAACCCTTGCCGAGTATCTTCTAAAATAATATTACGACGCAGATCAGCAGCAAGTAGGAGGTCAACCATTCGACTGTCATAAACGTTTAGGTCTGCCCAATGGAAGTTATGTACACGTGATCTAAATTCCGCAGGGACTTAAAACGATGGCAAGTTCCCAGCGATAGGAGGTAGCACCGAAACCGGTATTTCCGTTGTTACCCGTCCAGCGTACGCACTCTCATTTCTTTCTGCAGTGTAGCTGCGCTCACATCGTATATATATATATATATATATATATATATATATATATATATATATATATATATATATATATATATATATATATATATATATATATATATATATATATATATATATATATATATATATATATATATATATATATTATTTTGCCTTTTACAAAGTCTCGTAGACAGCGTATGCTATGATAGCATTGTTTTTTTAATTTGGGTTTTTTCATTCTTTTATATTGTATTTTATAGTTTTAAATCAAATCAATTTTGTGTTTTTATTTTATAAAGAAGTGAAAGAGTAGTGCTATTATTTCACGGGAAAAATTTTTAGTTTTGTTTCTGTTGAACTACCTTTTTATAGCCCAGACAGAGTTTTGGAAAAGTAGTAGTACCCACCATACAATGCAGGGTATATTAGTTTTGTCATTCTGTCTGTAACACCTTGAAATAATCATCAGAGACCCAACAAAGTATATATATATATATATATATATATATATATATATATATATATATATATATATATATATATATATATATATATATATATATATATATATATATATATATATATATATATATATATATATATATATATATATATATATATATATATATATATATATATATATATATATATATATATATATATATATATATATATATATATATATATATATATATATATATATATATATCTATATATAAGTATATATTCTTGATCCTCGTAAAATTCTAAGACGATCTAGCCATGTTGTCCGTCTGTTGAAAACAAGATAGAGCGTGCATAAAAACAGCTAGGGAGCTGAAATGTGGGACAAACATGTGTAGTCAACCTAGCATGGCTACGGGAAGTTGGTGTTGGACCCCCTTAACCGACACTACCTCATAAAAATTAGTTTTTTATTTGGAAATATCCGTCCAGTTTCTTGGGCAAAATCACTGAAATTTTTCAAATATAAATCTCTATATAGGCGCAATCATCTGTGTAAAAATGGTTTAGATTGGGCCACCATTTCTTGTACCTACCATACAAACGGCCTTATGGGCCTTGAGAAATAATATGACTATAACTCACCACAAACTTGACCTATCGAAATGAAATTTTACACACCATATACAGCACACTTCTACGCTGAATTCGGTTGAGATCGGAAAAGTTGTACTGGTACCTCCCACACTAACGGTCTCATGGGCCTTGAAAAATAATATGACAATTACTCACCACACACTTGACCTATCGAGACGAAATTTTCGGCATATAGATTAATATTTAGAACAGACTTGACCTATCGAAATGAAATTTTACGCATACTTTCTTATAGAACACACTTGTGCACCAAATTTAGTTGAGTTTGGGAAGTCCCTTCTGGTATCTCCCATACAAACGGTCTAATGGGCCTTGAGAAATAATATGACTAAGCTCATTACAAACTTGACCTATCGAGATGGAATTTTACGCATAACGATTTCTATATACACACTTCTACACCAAACGTGAAAACAATACTTGAACTCAATATTTTCACCATTCAAGAAAAAATGGACAATGCAATGGGGTACAGTCATGAAGTACCGTGGGCAATAGTATTCATATTACTTTTCTGCTTAATTTATTTTGCATCTTGTTCTATATTCAGGTATTTAAAAAATAACGTCATCTGATTGTGTTTCATTTTACCTTTATCAATTAGTTTTTTTGAAAAAAGTTTAGGAAACGTTGACTTCTTATATTTGTACAGTTGCAAGGGCGATTTTATGAATGTTTCTATTACCTTAATTATGAAAAGGTTGCCGGCCATAAAGCAATAAACACCCATTTGCACAATTTTTCAATTAAGCAGGTAGCAGGTACCAATTTGGACATACACAATTAGGGTTTTGGTCATACTACCTGTAATATTTAAAAAAATTTAGTCTCTTTTTAGCCCCAATTTGTTCTTGGATTTCTATCAATAGTCATAATATATTGCTAAAAAGGTATATAAAAAACGCTGCAGTCGAATTTGATTATTTCGTTACGAAATTTACAAGTGAACAGACGTGTTAAAAATCTCAACAAAAAGTGTACAATAATCGAACAAGTCAGTGTCATCTATATATGTCAGTGTACTCGTATATATCCAAATATTGTGTGTTTGTGCCGTTAAATTTAAAACAATCTAATTCGGGTGTTTATTACATACTCTACATTTTTAATAAGTGAACATGAAAAGCAGCATCAAGCTATATAAAAAGTTGCTTTGTATCTCAAATTTTCCTGAAATATATAATCCGTACTTATAAAAGTATGCCAAGACTGCGAAGACAATCACCCAACAGAGAAGACGTTTCGTCAGACAGGCAGTAATTCAACACTGAGGAGAAAATCCAGAAGATGGAACCAGAAACTCTCAACGCATTGCAGCCAGAAGACTGATTGCCGAGCGTCAGCGTGATCGCGATGCCCACGCATCGAGAAGACAAAACACAAGCTATAGAAATGAAGAACAGGAAAGGAATATATGCAAGAGGAACGAGGAAGGGCCAACCTGCGGCGTTCAGTGCGACGACGGAACCCCACCATTTCTTGTACCTACCATACAAACGGCCTTATGGGCCTTGAGAAATTATATGACTATAACTCACCTCAAACTTGACCTATCAAAAAAATTTTACACACCATGATTTCTATATACAGCACACTTCTACGCTGAATTCGGTTGAGATCGAAAAGTCCTAATGGTACCTACCACACTAACGGTCTCATGGGCCTTGAAAAATAAAATGACAATTACTCACCACACACTTGACCTATCGAGATGAAATTTTCTACATAAAGATTTTTATATAGAACACACCTCTGCGCCGATATATATATATATATATATATATATATATATATATATATATATATATATATATATATATATATATATATATATATATATATATATATATATATATATATATATATATATATATATATATATATATATATATATATATATATATATATATATATATATATATATATATATATATATAGATATAGATATATACATAGATATTTATATACCTTTTTAGCAAAATATAGGTAAATATTATCCTGACCATTGATAGAAATCCAAGAACAAATTGGGGCTAAAAACAGACTAAATTTTTTTTTAAATATTACAGGTAGTATGACCAAAAGCCTAATTGTGTATGTCCAAATTGGTACCTGCATTATTGAAAAATTGTGCAAATGGGTGTTTATTGCTTTATAGCCGGCAACCTTTTCATAATTAAGGTAATAGAAACATTCATAAAATCGCCCTGACAACTGCACAAATATAAGAAGTCAACGTTTCCTAAACTTTTTTCAAAAAAACTAATTGATAAAGGTAAAATGAAACACAATAATCTGACGTTATTTTTTAAATACCTGAATATAGAACAAGATGCAAAATAAATTAAGCAGAAAAGTAATATGAATACTATTGCCCACGGTACTTCATGACTGTACCCCATTGCATTGTCCATTTTTTCTTGAATGGTGAAAATATTGAATTCAAGTATTGTTTTCACGTTTGGTGTAGAAGTGTGTATATAGAAATCGTTATGCGTAAAATTCCATCTCGATAGGTCAAGTTTGTAATGAGCTTAGTCATATTATTTCTCAAGACCCATTAGACCGTTTGTATGGGAGATACCAGAAGGGACTTCCCAAACTCAACTAAATTTGGTGCACAAGTGTGTTCTATATAGAAATTGTTCTATAAGAAAGTATGCGTAAAATTTCATTTCGATAGGTCAAGTTTGTGGTGAGTTATTGTCATATTATTTCTCAAGGCCGATAAGACCGTTTGTATGGAAGGTACCAGGAGGGACTACCTAATCTGAACCAAATTTGGTGCGAAAGTGTGTTCTATATAGAAATCTTTATGTGCAACATTTCATTTAGATAGGTCAAGTTTGTGGTGAGTTATCGTCATATTAGTTCTCAAAGCCCATGAAACAGTTTGTGTGGGAGGTACCAGTAGGACTTTTCCGATCTCAACAGAATTCGGCGCAGAGGTGTGTTCTATATAAAAATCTTTCATCTCAATAGGTCAAGTTTGTAGTGAGTTTTGTCATACTATTTCTCAAGGCCCATGAGACCGTTTGTGTGGGAGGCACCAGTAGGGCCTTTCCGATCTTAGCCAAATTAAGCGCAAAAGTCTGTTCTATATATTAATACATATGCCGAAAATTTCGTCTCGATAGGTCAAGTGTGTGGTGAGTAATTGTCATATTATTTTTCAAGGCCCATGAGACCTTTAGTGTGGGAGGTATCATTTCGATAGGTCAAGTTTGTGGGCAGTTATTGTCATTATTTCTCAAGGCCCATAAGACCGATTGTAGGGGAGGTACCGGATAGGCCTACCCAATATCAACCAAATTTGGTACAGTAGTATGCTCTATATAGAATGCTTTATGTGAAATACCTTATTTCGATAGCTCAAGTTTGCGATGAGTTATCTACATATTATTTGTCAAGGCACTTAAAGGCATTTGTGTACAAATGCCTTTATATATATATATATATATATATATATATATATATATATATATATATATATATATATATATATATATATATATATATATATATATATATATATATATATATATATATATATATATATATATATATATATATATATATATATATATATATATATATATATATATATATATATATATATATATATATATATATATATATATATATATATATATATATATGTATAAGATAGGTCATGTTTGTGGTGAGTTATTGTCATATTATTTTTCAAGGCCCATAAGACCGTTTGTATCGGAGGTACCAAAAGGGACTACCTAATCTGAACCAAATTTGGTGCGGAAGTGTTTATGTGCAACATTTCATTTCGATAGGTGACTACGAATTGTAGACAGTGACATTTGGCGAGAAAATCGCTCCATGCTATACTATAAGAACGCTTCGGAAATTAGCTGATGAAATGAGTCCACCCTTCCGCCGGTTTATATAAGTTGATGACGTTTGAGCAGTGGCTCATGATGTTGACTTTGTGCGGCATTATATATGTTCTATTTCGCCCTTGGCCCACTCGGACGAAAATCTAGGTAAAAAAGCGATGGCTTAGATGTTTGACCTGGTGGGTTTATTAGGCCCAGTAATAGTCGTTGCAAAAATAATCATACAAAAGATTAGGCTTGACAATATTGTTGTAGACGAAAGCCTTGCGCCGTTTACCAGAATTGAGTGGAAAATTTTATTTAAACATACCAAAACGTAAATACAATTAATTTCTTGATGGGTCGGGTTTCGTCCTGATTGTTCTGCCGGACTGCATGTTTTCTCGGATGCTTCAGAAACAGCATACGCGGGGTTGGTATACCTTCGTGTTGAGTGTCTAAACGAGGAGATTTTTACGCAAAACAATTGTGGCCCCCATAAGGTCCATATCTTTGGCACATCATGTACAACAAAATAAAAACTTCGGTGTATTGAGAATGGCATGGATAAGCTGTAATAATAATTAATTTTAGCAAAGAAAAAAATGTAATTAAGTTATTTTCCTTGTGATAACCTGGTAAATCAATAATTTCTTCTGAACATTGGAATGCTTCCAGCTTCTTTTGAGCATAGAACTGCAAGAATAGCAGCTCAGTCAATTTGAATATCAAAATTGATGAAATAATGAATTTCTAGACCGAACATTTATGGAATACATCCTATTGATTCATTGCGGGCTGATAAAATCGTATCATATCCGTCTGAACACACTAGTTGTTCATGGTCTGTTATCATCGATAACAACACATTCTCTGGGTGGAAAAAATGCCCGTAATTTTCGATGAACGGACCTCTTGATCGTCTATTGACAACTGACATATAAAGTGATATCCGTGAATTGCCAGTGGTTGGCTTTTCGCACAAAACATGAATGGCGCATACACTTTCACAACGAACTGAGCCAGTTGTCTCAATATAATCGAGGGTTGCGAACACGAAACATAATAGCGGAGGGTGCGAGAGACTGTTGTTAGCCAATACGCTGTGCTAATAATACTGGGCTTCTCGATGGCTAACTTCTAAATAGCAATAGGAAAAAAATATTACAGAGTAGTTCCGTTCATGTTGTTCGTGAATTCGCCATGGCGGTTACCGATAAGCAACGTATGGACCACATTTTGCTAAACTTGAGAACCGATAAAAATGCAGCCAACTGGAATCACGTCGAAAAATGGTTGATCATAATTTGCGTTATTTCATTCTACCTTAGTTTTGTAAAATATTGTTGTGTAATTTGAGATACGACAAGTAAGAATAAGAAGGGGGCTCTTGAGTTCAATGACTTTAAAAACAGAAAAATTATATATATATATATATATATATATATATATATATATATATATATATATATATATATATATATATATATATATATATATATATATATATATATATATATATATATATATATATATATATATATATATATATATATATATATATATATATATATATATATATATATATATATATATATATATATATATGTGTTTAGATTGGGCCACCATTTCTTGTACCTACCATACAAACGGCCTTATGGGCCTTGAGAAATAATATGACTATAACTCACCACAAATTTGACCTATCGAAATGAAATTTTACACACCAAGATTTCTATATACAGCACACTTCTACGCTGAATTCAGTTGAGATCGGAAAGTCCTACTGGTACCTCCCATACTAACGGTCTCATGGGCCTTGAAAAATAATATGACAATTACTCACCACACACTTGACCTATCGAGACGAAATTTTCGGCATATAGATTAATATATAGAACAGACTTTTGCGCTAAATTTGGCTAAGATCGGAAAGGCCCTACTGGTACCTCCCACACAAACGGTCTCATGGGCCTTGAAAAATAATATGACAATAACTCACCACAAACTTGACCTATTGAGATGAAAGATTTTTATCGGAAAAGTCCTACTGGTACCTCCCACACAAACTGTCTCATGGGCTTTGAGAAATAATATGACGATAACTCACCACAAACTTGACCTATCGAAATGAAATATTGCACATAAAGATTTCTATATAGAACACACTTTCGCACCAAATTTGGTTCAGATTAGGTAGTCTCTCCTGGTACCTCCCATACAAACGGTCTTATGGGCCTTGAGAAATAATATGACAATAACTCACCACAAACTTGACCTATCAATATGAAATTTTCCACATAAAGATGTTTATATAGAACACACTTCTGCACCAAATTGAGTTGATATTGGGTAGCCTCTTTTGATACCTTCCATACAAACGGTCTTATGGGCCCTGAGAAATACTATGACGATAACTCACCACAAACTTGACCTATCGATATGAAATTTTCCGCATAAAGGTTTATATATAGAACACACTTCTGCACCAAATTGAGTTGATATTGGGTAGCCTCTTTTGATACCTTCCATACAAACGGTCTTAAGGGCCTTGGGAAATAATATGACAATAACTCGCCACAAACTTGACCTATCGAAATGAAATTTTACGCATACTTTCTTATAGAACAATTTCTATATAGAACACACTTGTGCACCAAATTTAGTTGAGTTTGGGAAGTCCCTTCTGGTATCTCCCATACAAACGGTCTAATGGGCCTTTAGAAATAATATGACTAAGCTCATTACAAACTTGACCTATCGAGATGGAATTTTACGCATAACGATTTCTATATACACACTTCTACACCAAACGTGAAAGCAATACTTGAACTCAATATTTTCACCATTCAAGAAAAAATGGACAATGCAATGGGGTACAGTCATGAAGTACAGTGGGCAATTGTATTTATATTACTTTTCTGCTTAAATTATTTTGCATCTTGTTCTATATTCAGGTATTTAAAAAATAACATCAAGTGATTGTGTTTCATTTTAACTTTATCAATTAGTTTTTTTGAAAATACTTTAGGTAATGTTGACTTCTTATATTTGTGCAGTTGCAAGGGCGATTTTATGAATGTTTCTATTACCTTAATTATGAAAAGGTTGCCGGCTATAAAGCAATAAACACCCATTTGCACAATTATTCAATAAAGCAGGTACCAATTTGGACATACACAATTAGGCTTTTGGTCATACTACCTGTAATATTTAAAAAAAATTTAGTCTCTTTTTAGCCCCAATTTGTTCTTGGATTTCTATCAATGGTCAGGATAATATTTACCTATAATTTGCTAAAAAGGTATATAAAAACCGCTGCAGTCGAATTTGATTATTTCGTTACGAAATTTACAAGTGAACAGACGTGTTAAAAATCTCAACAAAAAGTGTACAATAATCGAACAAGTCAGTGTCATCTATATATGGCAGTGTACTCGTATATATCCAAATATTGTGTGTTTGTGCCGTTAAATTTAAAACAATCAATCTAAAACAATATATATATATATATAATATATATATATATATATATATATATATATATATATATATATATATATATATATATATATATATATATATATATATATATATATATATATATATATATATATATATATATATAATATATATATATATATATATATATATATATATATATATATATATATATATATATATATATATATATATATATATATATATATATATATATATATATATATATATATATATATATATATATATATATATATATATATATATATATATATATATATATATATATATATATATATATATATATATATATATATATATATATATATATATATATATATATTATATATTATATATTATATATATATATTGTTTTAGATTGATTGTTTTAAATTTAACGGCACAAACACACAATATTTGGATATATACGAGTACACTGCCATATATAGATGACACTGACTTGTTCGATTATTGTACACTTTTTGTTGAGATTTTTAACACGTCTGTTCACTTGTAAATTTCGTAACGAAATAATCAAATTCGACTGCAGCGGTTTTTATATACCTTTTTAGCAAATTATAGGTAAATATTATCCTGACCATTGATAGAAATCCAAGAACAAATTGGGGCTAAACAGAGACTAAATTTTTTTTAAATATTACAGGTAGTATGACCAAAAGCCTAATTGTGTATGTCCAAATTGGTACCTGCTTTATTGAAAAATTGTGCAAATGGGTGTTTATTGCTTTATAGCCGGCAACCTTTTCATAATTAAGGTAATAGAAACATTCATAAAATCGCCCTTGCAACTGCACAAATATAAGAAGTCAACATTACCTAAAGTATTTTCAAAAAAACTAATTGATAAAGTTAAAATGAAACACAATCACTTGATGTTATTTTTTAAATACCTGAATATAGAACAAGATGCAAAATAATTTAAGCAGAAAAGTAATATAAATACAATTGCCCACTGTACTTCATGACTGTACCCCATTGCATTGTCCATTTTTTCTTGAATGGTGAAAATATTGAGTTCAAGTATTGCTTTCACGTTTGGTGTAGAAGTGTGTATATAGAAATCGTTATGCGTAAAATTCCATCTCGATAGGTCAAGTTTGTAATGAGCTTAGTCATATTATTTCTAAAGGCCCATTAGACCGTTTGTATGGGAGATACCAGAAGGGACTTCCCAAACTCAACTAAATTTGGTGCACAAGTGTGTTCTATATAGAAATTGTTCTATAAGAAAGTATGCGTAAAATTTCATTTCGATAGGTCAAGTTTGTGGCGAGTTATTGTCATATTATTTCCCAAGGCCCTTAAGACCGTTTGTATGGAAGGTATCAAAAGAGGCTACCCAATATCAACTCAATTTGGTGCAGAAGTGTGTTCTATATATAAACCTTTATGCGGAAAATTTCATATCGATAGGTCAAGTTTGTGGTGAGTTATCGTCATAGTATTTCTCAGGGCCCATAAGACCGTTTGTATGGAAGGTATCAAAAGAGGCTACTCAATATCAACTCAATTTGGTGCAGAAGTGTGTTCTATATAAACATCTTTATGTGGAAAATTTCATATTGATAGGTCAAGTTTGTGGTGAGTTATTGTCATATTATTTCTCAAGGCCCATAAGACCGTTTGTATGGGAGGTACCAGGAGGGACTTGGTGCGAAAGTGTGTTCTATATAGAAATCTTTATGTGCAATATTTCATTTCGATAGGTCAAGTTTGTGGTGAATTATGTGGGAGGTACCAGTAGGACTTTTCCGATAAAAATCTTTCATCTCAATAGGTCAAGTTTTGTGGTGAGTTATTGTCATATTATTTTTCAAGGCCCATGAGACCGTTTGTGTGGGGAGGTACCAGTAGGGCCCTTCCGATCTTAGCCAAATTTAGCGCAAAAGTCTGTTCTATATATTAATCTATATGCCGAAAATTTCGTCTCGATAGGTCAAGTGTGTGGTGAGTAATTGTCATATTATTTTTCAAGGCCCATGAGACCGTTAGTATGGGAGGTACCAGTAGGGACTTTCCGATCTCAACTGAATTCAGCGTAGAAGTGTGCTGTATATAGAAATCTTGGTGTGTAAAATTTCATTTCGATAGGGTCAAATTTGTGGTGGAGTTATAGTCATATTATTTCTCAAGGCCCATAAGGCCCGTTTTGTATGGTAGGTACAAGAAATGGTGGCCCAATCTAAACACATATATATATATATATATATATATATATATATATATATATATATATATATATATATATATATATAATATATATATATAATATATATAATATATATATATATATATATATATATATATATATATATATATATATATATATATATATATATATATATATATATATATATATATATATATATATATATATATACATATATATATATATATATATATATATATATTTATATATATATATATATATATATATATATATATAATTTTTCTGTTTTTAAAGTCATTGAACTCAAGAGCCCCCTTCTTATTCTTACTTGTCGTATCTCAAATTACACAACAATATTTTACAAAACTAAGGTAGAATGAAATAACGCAAATTATGATCAACCATTTTTCGACGTGATTCCAGTTGGCTGCATTTTTATCGGTTCTCAAGTTTAGCAAAATGTGGTCCATACGTTGCTTATCGGTAACCGCCATGGCGAATTCACGAACAACATGAACGGGAACTACTCTGTAATATTTTTTTTCCTATTGCTATTTAGAAGTTAGCCATCGAGAAGCCCAGTATTATTAGCACAGCGTATTGGCTAACAACAGTCCTCTCGCACCCTCCGCTATTATGTTTCGTGTTCGCAACCCTCGATTATATTGAGACAACTGGCTCAGTTCGTTGTGAAAGTGTATGCGCCATTCATGTTTTGTGCGAAAAGCCAACCACTGGCAATTCACGGATATCACTTTATATGTCAGTTGTCAATAGACGATCAAGAGGTCCGTTCATCGAAAATTACGGGCATTTTTTCCACCCAGAGAATGTGTTGTTATCGATGATAACAGACCATGAACAACTAGTGTGTTTCAGACGGATATGATACGATTTTTATCAGCCCCGCAATGAATCAATAGGATGTATTCCATAAATGTTTCGGTCTAGAAATTCATTATTTCATCAATTTTGATATTCAAATTGACTGAGCTGCTATTCTTGCAGTTCTATGCTCAAAAGAAGCTGGAAGCATTCCAATGTTCAGAAGAAATTATTGATTTACCAGGTTATCACAAGGAAAATAACTTAATTACATTTTTTTTCTTTGCTAAAATTAATTATTATTACAGCTTATCCATGCCATTCTCAATACACCGAAGTTTTTATTTTGTTGTACATGATGTGCCAAAAGATATGGACCTTATGGGGGGCCACAATTGTTTTTGCGTAAAAATCTCCTCGTTTAGGACACTCAACACGAAGGTATACCAAACCCCGCGTATGCTGTTTCTGAAGCATCCGAGAAAACATGCAGTCCGGCAGAAACAATCAGGACGAAACCCGACCCATCAAGAAATTAATTGTATTTACGTTTTTGGGTATGTTTAAATAAAATTTTCCACTCAATTCTGGTAAACGGCGCAAGGCTTTCGTCTACAACAATATTGTCAAGCCTAATCTTTTGTATGATTATTTTTGCAACGACTATTACTGGGCCTAATAAACCCACCAGGTCAAACAGCTAAGCCATCGCTTTTTTTACCTAGATTTTCGTCCCGAGTGGGCCAAGGGCGAAATAGAACATATATAATGCCGCACAAAGTCAACATCATGAGCCACTGCTCAAACGTCATCAACTTATATAAACCGGCGGAAGGGTGGACTCATTTCATCAGCTAATTTCCGAAGCGTTCTTATAGTATAGCATGGAGCGATTTTCTCGCCAAATGTCACTGTCTACAATTCGTAGTCACCTATCGAAATGAAATGTTGCACATAAACACTTCCGCACCAAATTTGGTTCAGATTAGGTAGTCCCTTTTTGGTACCTCCGATACAAAACGGTCCTTATGGGCCTTGAAAAATAATATGACAATAACTCACCACAAACATGACCTATCTTGAGGTCAATGACTTTAAAAACAGAAAAATTTGCCTCTTCAAGACAAAACAATGGATGTATCACACTTTAACACCTTACTGTAAACGACGAAGATATAAAGAACAACTTAAAAAGACAACACCTACATTCAGCAAAATAGGCAAAACATTTTTGTACCCTCCACCATACAATGGAGGGTATATTAGTTTTGTCATTCTGTCTGTAACACCTTGAAATAATCATCAGAGACCCAACAATATATATATATATATATATATATATATATATATAGTTTCTTATAGAACAATTTCTATATAGAACACACTTGTGCACCAAATTTAGTTGAGTTTGGGAAGTCCCTTCTGGTATCTCCCATACAAACGGTCTAATGGGCCTTGAGAAATAATATGACTAAGCTCATTACAAACTTGACCTATCGAGATGGAATTTTACGCATAACGATTTCTATATACACACTTCTACACCAAACGTGAAAAACAATACTTGAATTGAATATATATATATATATATATATATATATATATATATATATATATATATATAATATATATATATATATATATATATATATATATATATATATAATATATATATATATATATATATATATATATATATATATATATATATATATATATATATATATATATAATATATATATATATATATATATATATATATTATATATATATATATATATATATATATATATATATATATATATATATATAGAACATATGTAATGCCGCACAAAGTCAACATCATGAGCCACTGCTAAAACGTCATCAACTTATATGCACCGGCATAAGGTCTGTGCTGCAAAGGGGGAAACTCATTTCATCAGCTAATTTCCGAAGCGTTCTTATAGTATAGCATGGAGCGATTTTCTCGCCAAATGTCGCTGTCTGCAATTCGTAGTCACGGACGATTTTGAAAGGTGGATCCCTGATCAGTATTCTTCGCAAGGGGCGTCAAGTAGAGTCAACTCTAGTCTAAGTCCAACTATAGAGTGGCCCAACGTAAAGAATATCATTAAGACTATTAACATGAGAAGTTTTATTCGACACGTCAAAAACGGCGAGTAACTTCGTGGTCTGTTTCTCCAGATTAATAACTGGGTGGTGCGGTAAATAGCACGATATGGCCGAATCGGTGATTGGACGGGAAATTGGTTCATTTGATTCTATTCCAAATATTCCTTGACCACTCTGCCATAAACTGACTTTACGTCGAGTTTAAGAAGCAAAGGTGCTTTGCTATGTAAAAATTGGTGCAGAACATGTGTCCCAAATTGGTACAGCAGGTAGCAGGTACCAATTTGGACACACACAATTAGGCTTTTGGTCATACTACCTGTAATATTAAAAAAAAACTTAGTCTCTTATGTTTACCTAAAGGTAAAAATATAGTTTTTTATATATTTATATATTATTATTAGTTTATATATTATTTATATAGAACATACTTCTGTACCAAATTTTGGTTGATTTGGCTTTGAGAAATAATATGACGATAACTCACTACAAACTTGACCTGTCGAAATGAAATGTTGCACATAAACGTTTCTATATACAGCACACTTCCGCACCAAATTTGGTTCAGTTTAGGTAGTCCCGTCTGGTACCTCCGATACAAACGGTCTTATGGGCCTTGAAAAATAATATGACAATAACTCACCACAAACATGACCTATCTTGAGGTCAATGACTTTAAAAACAGGAAATATTGGCCTCTTCAAGACAAAACAATGGATGTATCACACTTTGAGTGAAACACACGTCATTCAGTTTTTGAGCATTTGTAAGATACTAAATTTTATTTATACAAAAAGTGATTATATCAAATTTTGAAAATATTTCATGTTATCTAGTATAACCTCTAGCAGAGATTACAAATCAAAGCGGAGGCCAAATATACAAAACATAATATACAATACAATTTTCAATACTGGTATTCATCTTAAGTACACGAAAAGTGTCACATTTCTTTTGTGTGCGGGCTGCTCCTACCACTGGCCATTATCACCATGTGGAAAAGTACGATCATGAGCGAGCGTACAAATATAATCTAATGTATACAATTTTATGGGCTGCACTTGAGAATGCAACATTACCCAACACACAATTTAAAACATGTTCAACT
This sequence comes from Hydrotaea diabolus, assembly GCA_963513945.1. Lineage (NCBI taxonomy): Eukaryota > Metazoa > Arthropoda > Insecta > Diptera > Muscidae > Hydrotaea > Hydrotaea diabolus. Next base: position 109,693,490 of record OY740716.1, on the reverse strand, counting down.
TTGAACACACTTTAACACCTTACTGTAAACACCGAAGATATAAAGAACAACTTAAAAAGACAACACCTACATTCAGCAAAATAGGCAAAACATTTTTGTACCCTCCACCATACAATGGAGGGTATATTTGTTTTGTCATTCTGTCTGTAACACCTTGAAATAATCATCAGAGACCCAACAATATATATATATATATATATATATATATATATATATATATATATATATATATATATATATATATATATATATATATATATATATATATATATATATATATATTATATATATATATATATATATATATATATATATATATATATATATATATAAAATATTTCATGTTATCTAGTATAACCTCCAGCAGAGATTACAAAATTAAAGTGTGATACATCCATTGTTTTGTCTTGAAGAGGCAAATTTTTCTGTTTTTAAAGTCATTGACCTCAAGATAGGTCATGTTTGTGGTGAGTTATTGTCATATTATTTTTCAAGGCTCATAAGACCGTTTGTATCGGAGGTACCAGAAGGGACTACCTAATCTGAACCAAATTTGGTGCGGAAGTGTGCTCTATATAGAAACGTTTTATGTGCAACATTTCATTTCGATAGGTGACTACGAATTGCAGACAGTGACATTTGGCGAGGAAAATCGCTCCATGCTATGCTATAAGAACGCTGCGGAAATTAGCTGATGAAATGAGTTCCCCCTT